>CM038679.1:48651146-49143392 GCA_021605205.1 Aegilops longissima
TGTTTTGTAACCAAGTTATCGGCAATGGCAGGAGCCATATGGTTGTCGCTTATTGTATGATATGCAAGCGCCATGTAATTGCTTTACTTTGTCACTAAGCGGTAGCGATAGTCGAGAAGCAATAGTTGGCGAGGCGACAACGATGCTACGATGGAGATCAAGGTGTCGCGCCGGTGGCGATGGTGATCATGATGGTGCTTGGAGATGGAGATCACAAGCACAAGATGATGATGGCCATATCATATCACTTATATTGATTGCATGTGATGTTTATCCTTTATGCATCTTATCTTGCTTTGATTGACGGTAGCATTTTAAGATGATCTCTCACTAAAATTATCAAGAAGTGTTCTCCACGAGTATGCACCGTTGCTAAAAGTTCGTAGTGCCCGGACACCACGTGATGATCGGGTGTGATAAGCTCTCACGTGCATCTACAACGGTGCAAGCCAGTTTTGCACACGCAGAATACTCGAGTTAAACTTGACGAGCCTAGCATATGCAGATATGGCCTCGGAACACGGAGACCGAAAGGTCGGCGTGAATCATATAGTAGATATGATCAACATAGTGATGTTCACCATTGAAAACTACTCCATCTCACGTGATGATCGGTTATGGTTTAGTTGATTTGGATCACGTGATCACTTAGATGACTAGAGAGATGTCGTCTAAGTGGGAGTTCTTAAGTAATATGATTAATTGAACTTAAATTTATCATGAACTTAGTCCTGGTAGTATTTTTGCAAATTATGTTGTAGATCAATAGCTCGCGTTGTTGCTTTCAAATGTTTATTTTGATATGTTCCTAGAAAATTGTGTTGAAAGATGTTAGTAGCAATGATGCGGATTGGATCCGTGATCCGAGGTTTATCCTCATTGCTGCATAGAAGAATTATGTCCTTAATGCACCGCTAGGTGACAGACCTATTGCAGGAGCAGATGCAGACGTTATGAACGTTTGGCTAGCTCAATATGATGACTACTTGATAGTTTAGTGCACCATGCTTAACGGCTTAGAATCGGGACTTCAAAGATGTTTTGAACGCCATGGACCATATAAGATGTTCCAGAAATTGAAGTTAATATTTCAAGCAAATACCCGAGTTGAGAGATATGAAGTCTCCAACAAGTTCTATAGCTAAAAGATGGAGGAGAATCGCTCAACTAGTGAGCATGTGCTCAGATTGTCTGAGTACTTCAATCGCTTGAATCAAGTGGGAGTTAATCTTCCAGATAAGATAGTGATTGACAGAATTCTCTAGTCACCATCACTAAGTTAGTAGAACTTCGTGATGAACTATAGTATGCAAGGGATGACGAAAAGATTCTCGAGCTCTTCGTGATGTTGAAATCAACGAAGGTAGAAATCAAGAAAGAGCATCAAGTGTTGATGATTGACAAGACCACTAGTTTCAAAACGGGCAAAGGGAAAGAAAGGAAACTTCAAGCGAGAATGACAAGCAAGTTGTCACTCCGTGAAGAAGACCAAAGCTGGACCAAAGCCTGAAACTGAGTGCTTACAACCGAAAAGGAAATGGTGAGAAGGAAAAGCCCTAAATATTTGGTGAGTAAGAAGGATGGCAAAGTGAACAAGGGTATATTTGATATACATGTGTTTGGCGTGTGCATACTGAGTATTTGATACTTGTTCGGTTGCTAAGATTAGTAACTCAAACAGGAGTTACGAATAAACATAGACTAGTTGAAGGGAAGTGATGATGAGTGTTGGAAGTAGTTCCAAGATTAATATGATCATCATCGCACACTCCCTATACTTCGAGATTAGTGTTAAACCTAAATAAATGTTATTTGGCGTTTGCGTTGAGCATGAATATGATTTGATCATGTTTATTGCGATACGGTTATTCATTTAAAAGTTAGAGAATAAATTGTTATTCATTTACATGAATAAGACCTTTGATGGTCATACACCCAATGAACATAGTTTGTTGGATCTCAATCGTAGTGATACACATATTCATAATATTGATGCCAAAAGATGCAAAGTTAATAATGATTGCAACTTATTTATGGCCTTGCCGTTTGGGTCATATCGGTGTAAAGCGCATGAAGAAACTCCATAAAGATGGATTTTGGAATCACTTGGTTATGAATCATTTGATGCTTGCGAACCGTGCCTTTGGGCGAGATGACTAAAACTCCGTTCTTGGAACAATGGAACGAGCAACAAACTTATTGGAAATAATACATCTTGATGTATGCGATCCGATGAGTGTTGAGGCTCATGGCGGCATCATTATTTTTCGACCTTCACAGATGATTTGAGCAGATATGGGTATATCTACTTGATGAAACATAAGTCTGAAATATTTGAAAAGTTCAAAGAATTTCAGAGTGAAGTGGAAAATCATCGTGACAAGAAAATAAGGTTTCTACGATCTGATCGCAGAGACAAATATTTGAGTTCTGAGTTTGGTCTTGATTAAAACAATGTGGAATAGTTTCACAAATTCATGCCACAGAACACCACATCATAATGGTGTGTCCGAACGTCATAACCGTACTTTATTGGATATAGTACAATCTATGATGTTTCTTACCAATTTACCAATATCGTTTGGGATCATGCATTAGAGACAGCTGCATTCACGTTAAATAGGGCACCATCTAAATCCGTTGAGGCGACACTATATGAGCTGTGGTTTAGCAAGAAACCAAAGTTGTCGTTTCTTAAAATTTGGGGTTGTGATGCTTATGTGAAAAGTTTCATCGAGATAAGCTCAAACCCAAATCGAAGAAATGCGTCCTCATAGGATACCCAAAGGAGACTGTTGGGTACACCTTCTATCACAGATCCGAAGACAAGACATTCGTTGTTGAGAATGGATCCTTTCGGAGAAGGAGCTTCTCTCGAAAGAAGTGAGTGGGAGGAAAGTAGAACTTGATAAGGTAATTGTACCTTCTCCCTTATTGGAAAGTAGTTCATCACGAAATCTGTTCTGTGACTACTACACCAATTAGTGAGGAAGCTAATGATGATGATCATGTAACTTCAGATCAAGTTACTACCGAACCTCGTGAGGTCAACCAGTGAGATCCGCACTGAGTGGTACGGTAATCCCATTCGGAGGTCATGTTACTTGACCATGGCGAACCTACGAACTATGAGGAAGCGATGATGAGCCCAGATTCCATAAAATGGTTTGAGGCCATGAAATCGAGATATGATCCATGTATGAGAACAAAGTATGGACTTTGATGGATTTGCCCGATGATCGGCAAACCATAGAAAATAAATGGATCTTCAAGAGGAAGGCGGACATTGATAGTAGTGTTACTATCTACAAAGCTAGACTTGTCGAAAAAGGTTCTTGACAAAGTTCAAGGTGTTGACTACGATGAAATTTTCTCACCAGAGCGATGCTTAAGTCTGTCCAGATCATGTTAGCAATTGCCGCATTTTTATGAAATCGGCAAATGGATAAACAAAACTACATTCCTTAATGGATTTGAAGAAGAGTTGTATATGATGCAACAGAAGGTTTTGTCAATCCTAAAGGTGCTGACAAAATCGCAAGCTCAATGATCCATCTATGGTGGTGCAAGCATCTCGAGTTGGAATATACGCTTTAATAAGTTGATCAAAGCATATAGTTTTGGACAGACTTGCGGTGAAGCCTGTAATTACTAGAAAGTGAGTAGGAGCACTACATCATTTCTGATAAGTATATGTGAATGACATATTGTAGATCAGAAATAATGTAGAATTATTCTACAAAGCATAAAGGAGTGTTTGAAAGGAGTTTTTCAAAGAAAGATCTCGGTGAAGCTGCTTCCATATTGAGCATCAAGATCTATAGAGATAGATCAAGACGCTTGATAAGTGTTTTCAATGAGTACATACCTTGACAAGATTTTGAAGTAGTTCAAAATGGAACAGTCAAAGAAAGAGTTCTTGCCTGTGTTACAAGGTGTGAAATTGAGTAAGACTCAAAACCCGACCACGGCAGAAGATAGAAAGAGAATGAAAGTCATTCCCTATGCCTTGGCCAGAGGTTCTATAAAGTATGCCATCTTGTGTACCAGATCTATTGTATACCCTACATCTGAGTTTGGCAAGGAGTACAATAGTGATCTAGGAGTAGATCATCGGACAATGGTCAAAATTATCCTTAGTGGAATAAGGATATGTGTCTCGATTATGGAAGTGACAAAAGGTTCATCGTAAAGGGTTACGTCGATGCAAGTTTTGACACCAATCTGGATGACTCTAAGTCTCGATCTAGATACATATCGAAAGTGGGAGCAATTAGCTAGAGTAGCTCCGTGCAGAGCATTGTAGACATAGAAAATTGCAAAATACATAACGGATCTGAATATGAAAGACCCGTTGACTAAGATTCTCTCACAAGCAAAACATGATCACACCTTAGTACTCTTTGGGTGTTAGTCACATAGCGATGTGAACTAGATTACTGAATCTAGTAAACCCTTTGGGTGTTGGTCACATGGCGATGTGAACTATGGGTGTTAATCACATGATGATGTGAACTATCGATGTTAATCACATGGTGATGTGATCTAGATTATTGACTCTAGTGCAAGTGGGAGACTGAAGGAAATATGCCCTAGAGGCAATAATAAAGTTATTATTTATTTCCTTATATCATGATAAATGTTTATTATTCATGCTAGAATTGTATTAACAGGAAACATAATACATGTGTGAATATATAGACAAGCAGAGTGTCACTAGTATGCCTCTACTTGACTAGCTTGTTAATCAAAGATGGTTATGTTTCCTAACCATAGACAAAAGAGTTGTTATTTGATTAACGGGATCACATCATTAGTTGAATGATCTGATTGACATGACCCATTCCGTTAGCTTAGCACTTGATCGTTTAGTATGTTGCTATTGCTTTCTTCATGACTTATACAAAGTTCACGCAACTATGAGATTATGCAACTCCGTTTACGGAGGAACACTTTGTGTGCTACCAAAGCGTCACAGCGAATCGGGTGATTATAAAGGTACTCTCAGGTGTCTCCAAAAGTATATGTTGAGTTGGCATAATTCGAGATTAGGTTTTGTCACTCCGATTATCGGAGAGGTATCTCTGGGCCTTCTCGGTAATACTCATCACCTAAGCCTTGCAAGCATTGTAACTAATGGGTTAGTTATGAAATGATGTATTACGGAACGAGTAAAGAGACTTGCGATAACGAGATTAAACTAGGTATTGGATACCGACGATCGAATCTCGGGCAAGTAACATACCGATGACAAAGGGAACAACGTATGTTGTTATGCGGTTTGACCGATAAAGATCTTCGTAGAATATGTAGGAGCCAATATGAACATCCAGGTTCGCTATTGGTTATTGACCAAGAATAGTTCTAGGTCATGTCTACATAGTTCTCGAACCCGTAGGGTCCGCACGCAACAAGGTTTCGATGATGGTTATATTATGAGTTTATGAGTTTTGATGTACTGAAGGAGTTCCGAGTCCCGGATGAGATCGGCGACATGACGAGGAGTCTCGAAATGGTCGAGACGTAAAGATCGATATATTGGACGACTATATTCGGACTTCGGAAAGGTTCCGAGTGATTCGGTATTTTTGAATCTGGGACGAGTTACGGAATTCGCCGAGAAGTATTGGGCCTTATTGGGCCATACGGGAAAGAGAGAGGGCTGCCTAGGGCAGGCGCGCCCCAAGGCCTAGTCGGGTGGACTAATGGGAGGGCTGCGCCTCCTTCCTTCCCTTCTCCTTTCCCTTCCTTCTCTCCTACTCCTACTAGGAAAGGAGGAGTCCTACTCCCGGTGGGAGTAGGACTCCCCCTTGGCGCGCCCCTCCTGGGCCGCCACCTCCTCCCTTGCTCCTTTATATACAGGGGGGGCACCCCATGACACACAAGTTGATCTACGGATCGTTCCTTAGCCGTGTGCGGTGCCCCCTCCACCATATTCCACCTCGGTCATATCGTCATGGAGTTTAGGCGAAGCCTGCGCGCGATGAGCATCATCATCGCCACCACGCCGTCGTCTTGACAGAACTCATCCCGACACCTGCTGGATCGGTCCGGGATCGTCATCGAGCTGAGCGTGTGCTGAACACGGAGGTGCCGTGACGTTCGGTACTTGGATCGGTCGGATCGTGAAGACGCGTCGACTACATCAACCGCGTTGTCATAATGCTTCCGCTTTCGGTCTCAGAGTGCGTGGACACACTCTCCCCTCTCGTTGCTATGCCATCACCATGATCTTGCGTGTGCGTAGGAAATTTTTGAAATTACTACGTTCCCCAACAGCAGGGGGCACGATGTTTTACCCAGGTTCGGGCCCTCTCGATCGAGGTAATACCTTACTTCCTGCTTGATTGATCTTGATGATATGAGTATTACAAGAGTTGATCTACCACGAGATCGTAGAGGCTAAACCCTAGAAGCTAGCCTATGATTCTGATTGTTCTTGTCCTATGACCTAAACCCTCCGGTTTATATAGACACCGGAGGGGGATAGGGTTACACGGAGTCAGTTACAAAGAAGGAGATCTAACATCCGAATCGCCAAGCTTGTCTTCCACACAAAGGAGAGTCCCATCCAGACACGAGACGAAGTCTTGAGTCTTGTATCTTCATAGTCCATCAGTCCGGCCAAAGTATATAGTCCGGCTGTCCGGATACCCCCTAATCCAGGACTCTCTCAGTAGCCCTTGAACCAGGCTTCAATGACGATGAGTCCGGCGCGTAGATTGTCTTCGGCATTGCAAGGCGGGTTCCATCTCTGAATACACCAAAGTAAACCTCGAACACTTAAATCATGTCCGGCTCTGCAAGAAGATTTTCACATACCACCGTAGAGAGAACAATACCCCACAAATATAATCTGCTGACAACTTTAGATAACATGACATCACACCCCAACCAGCTACTGCGCATATAGCGAGGCGGTTTCCTGGGCATGTCTTGTCGAAGCAGAGATCGTGTCCCCCTTACCATGGGACTTTCATCAATACGGGTGCGGGTAGCCCAACCATACCGCCAATCGCGGCGAGTGGGGAACGAGCAGGTTCCATCAGGAAAGTAGGGAGGCGCAAAAGTTTTTATGGCCTCTATAAAGAGATAAGGCCTCTTCTTTTTTACCCACACCTTTTCCTTCCGCTCGTCCATTCCCCTTCGCTCGAGCCCTAGCACCCAAGCGCTCGTCTTCTCCACCAAAAAAAGGTTCTCCGAAGATGTCCGGATCCGGAGCAGGAGGCAAATGGATGGCCTCTACCGTCCAGGAGAAGGATATCAAAAAGCTTCGAGAGGCCGGGTACCTGGCCAAGAAAATCGGCCACCGTCTCCCGACGGCGGGACAAATCGTCCCTAATCCGGAGCCTCACGAGAGGGATGTGTTTCTTCCTCATTTCGTCCGCGGGCTCGGGTTTCCCCTTCACCCATTTGTTCGCGGCATCATGTGTTATTACGGGATTGATTTTCACGATCTGTCCCCTAATTCTTTCCTTAACATCTCGATGTTTATCGTCGTGTGTGAGGCCTTTCTCCGTATTTCGCCACACTTCGGCTTATGGCTGAAAATCTTTAATGTCAAGCACAAGGTGGTGAACGGCGAGCACGCCGAGTGCGGAGTCGCCATCGTGAGCAAGATGCCCAAGGTTACATGGCCGACAGGCACCTTCAACGATTCCGTCAAGGAGTGGCAGCAGCAGTGGTTCTATATCACTGAGCCGAACGGCAAAAAGTGGGCCGCTAGCTGCTCCCGAATTCAGATCCGGAGCCCCCCTACAGCTCATGTCCTGGCCAAAGAAGGGCCTGAACTGGTCCTCATCCGATGAGCTGCCGGTGCTCCAAACACGCGTCAAGGGCGTGGTAGACAAGGGCGTCAAACTCGTCAATGTAGTCCAGGTGATGTTAGTTCGCCTGGTTCTTCCTTGCCAACACCGGGCCTGTAATTTGTGGGAATATGACCCGACCGAGCACCAGACCCTGCGGGAACTCTATAGCTCCTCACACAAGGATATCTGGAGGGTGCTCTTCAATTCCGGCAAACCGTGGCCGGACTCCGCCGAGGACCGTGGGTATCAACTGTCCCTCTCCGCAAGTCCGGTAAGTTGTCGCTATGTTCTGTCTATCCATGTTTAGCTGACATATCCCGAGGGAGACGCTTTATCATGCTTTCCGCAATTATCCCAGGAATGGACGAAGAAGGCAGGGCGGATACATTGTCCGGCCCCGCTGCCGGAGGAACCGGCCGGACCTCTTCTGACAAAGATGCTGGTCCCAGCGCCTTACAAGGCGCCGAATAAAGAGGCCTTCAAGGAGGCCAAGGAGACCCGGAGCGGCCTCCGTCGCCGCGGTGCTTCAGACACAAAATCCGAAGACTCCAACGCCCATCCTTCCTCCGAAGATGAAGAGGAGGAGGAAGAAGATGAATCCTCCACGAGGGGAGGAAAGAAAAGAACGGCCTCCTCATCCTTGGAGACCGAATCGCCGAAGAGGGGAAAAAATCCCCTTCCAGAGGCGTCCACCACGGCTACCAATAACAGCCCCGAGTGGGATCCCAGGGCCCAGCCCCTGGTAAAATCGTGAGTACACAAAATCCGAACATGCCTACGCACCCAGGATTACTAAGGTTTAAAGTTTTAACTTGCACCATACTTTGTGCAGCCCGGCGAGGTCTCGTGCCGAACAGTCCTCATTGGAGGATTCGCTGAGCTCAGATGCCCTGGAGAGCGAGACGCCTCCAGAGGCCCCTTTCCCAAAGCCTGGGCGTGACACCGAGGTGTCGTCTCAGCAGGACCCAGACCAGGGAGGGCACAACTCTGGGGCCGGATACACGGGAGCAACGGTTCCCATGAACGTCGACGGCGGAGGCGATCTTAGATTCGGCCCGCAGCCGGACATGGTCCTGGAGACCTTTGAAGCTCCAGGATCAGGCAGGCAGCCCCCCTTGACGGAAGGAGGCGAGCCCTCTTCGCCAGCAACCTATGTCCAAGCAGAGCTGCAGGGCGGCCTATCGACAGCGCTGAAGAGTGCGTCCATCGTCGATGAACATCGCGCCCTTATGGGTGCGGTGATTGAAAAGATTTAGTCCGCTGAGAGCGGACTGAATGAATCCTGCATTGGCCTTATAAAAGGCTTTGAGGTATCTTTTAGGAACCTTTGAAGATTGTCATAGTATGAACAGTAGCCCCTGATGCACTATCCTGTGAAAGAGAGAACCGGACAGGGGATCAAATTTCCGCTTCGCAGGAGACTCAGTTAATGACATATATCTCTTTATTTGAAAACAAGCATCTGTAGCAACGACCGCCTCTCATACTGCAGAAGTGTCCGGACTAAAGCAGAGTCTGGAGCGGGCCGAAGAAGAACTTGGCCGAGTGAAGAAGCAGTTGGAGGACAAGCAAGGTATGTCGAAACCTTTGATATGTTAAGCACAAATGAGTAGTTGTGCCTGATAGAATTATTTGTATTGTGTGATCTAGGAGCAAATGCCGAAATCGAGGCGCTAAAGAAGGCTGTGGCCGAAGCCGACAAGAAGGCTGCCGCGGAGCAGGCTCTTTGCGAGAAGCACGAGGCCAGGGTCATTGAAACTGAACGAGAGCTCCAGGAGGTCGTGAAGAAAAGCGAGATCTTGGAGCAGAGTCTAGCAGGGAAAGAATCCAAGCTCGCCCAAGCTCTCCAAGCCGCAAATGATGTTCGGGAGGAAGCCCGAGGTGCTCTGAAGGACATTCAGGAGGCGAGGAGGATTGCGGCTGGTAAGGCTTTTTTACTCAAAGCGGTTTTTATATAGTAACAGGAGAAATTCAAAGTGAAAAATTGAATTCTTGTTTCTCCAGAGGCGTTTGCGGACCTGCCACGCAGCATATCTGATGCTGCTCAATTCTACCGGGCCGAGGAGAAGAATTCTATGGAAAAGCATTTCTGGTCGCAGTATTTGGCGCCGAATTATCCGGTGCCCTTTGTCGATCAGCTGAAGCAGCTGGTCGAACTAGACCAGGCGTCCGAACTAGCCATGAAGGACTTAGTTGTCTGGCTGTGGCCCGCTGAGCCAATTCCAAGCAGTTACTTCGGGCTCATGAAGCGGATTGTTGGTGCTTGCCCTCGGCTCGAAGTCATTAAGCGGTCGGTCTGTATAGAAGGTGCACGCATGGCATTTGCCCGCGCGAAAGTGCATCGGGGAAGCTTGATCTTGGAAAGCGATGGTGAGGACCACCGGAGGGTAAGGAGCACCGCAAGCCCGAATTATATTATGATGGTGTCCTGAAAGGAGCCCGCCTTGTGGCGGAGCAATGTACCAAAGACATTATATTTCCCTGAAGACAGTCATGTTGTCCTTTGTAATGCGGAACACTGGCACTATTATTATTTATTGCCTGTTATATGAAAGTTTTTTCTTCCTGTGCGGCCGTTTGATATGTATGAATCTTGAGAGTTGGCCATTAAATGACTTTACCTTTACGTAGAAATGCGGGGTGTTAAGATCATCGTGAACACTCTTTATCCCATTTTTGGGTCCTTGAAGGAGGTGTTCATCACAGCGAACCAGGCAATCATACTATAGGGCTTTATCACTCTCACTTAGCCATAGGAATTCGAGTATGGTAGGCGCAGCCCCTGGTGTTAGGAAGACCTGTTGGGGAACGTTGCAGAAAATTAAAATTTTTCCTACGGTTTCACCAAGATCTATCTATGAGTTCATCTAAGCAACGAGTTACGAGAGAGAGTTTGCATCTACATACCACTTGTAGATCGATGCAGGCGTTCGAGAGAGTGGTGATGATGAAGGCGTTCCCAACGTGATTCCGATCACCGATGACCAAAGTCTGAAAGGACAGCACCTCCGTGTTCAACACACGCACGGGACGATGGCGTCTCCTCCGTCTTGATCCAGCAAGAATGAAGTAGAGGTTGAGGAAGACAACTCCAATGGCAGCCGACGGCGTGGTGCGGTTAGTCTGGCAGTTCTCCGGCAGGGCTTCGCCAAGCTCGCGTGGAGAAAGAGAGGTGTTGGGGAGGGGAGGGGCTGCGCCTTCAATTGTGTTGGCAGCCCTCCCCACCCCTCTATTTATAGGAGGAGAGGGCAAAGGGGGGCCGGCCCTCTAGGGAAAACCCTAGGGGGGGCGGCGGCCAAGGGAGAGGAGGAAAGGGGTGGCTTGCCCCCCAAGCCAAGGGGGGCGCCCCCTTTTCCCCTTAGGGTTTCCCCCTCCCCAAACCCTAGCCGCATGGGCCTAGGTGGGGAGGCGCGCCCAGCCCACCAGGGGCTGGCTCCCTCTCCCACTTAGCCCATGTGGCCCCCCGGGAGGGGTGGCCCCTCCCGGTGGACCTCCGGAACTCTCCCGGTGGCCCAGTACATTACAGCATACCCCAAACTTTCCGGAGTCCGTTTAACCACTTTCCATATATAAATCTTTACCTCCGGACCATTCCGGAACTCCTCGTGACGTCCGAGATCTCATCCGGGACTCCGAACAACATTCGGTAATCACATACTTGTCTTCCTATTAACCCTAGCGTCACCGAACCTTAAGTGTGTAGACCCTACGGGTTCGGGAGACATGCAGACATGACCGAGACTACCTCAAGTCAATAACCAACAGCGGGATCTGGATACCCATGTTGGCTCCCACATGCTCCTCGATGTTGTCATCGGATGAACCACGATGTCAAGGGTTCAAGCAACCCCGTATTCTATTCCCTTTGTCGACGGTATGTTACTTGCGAGACTCGATCGTCGGTATCCCAATACCTCGTTTAGTCTCGTTACCGGCAAGTCACTTTACTCGTACCGCAATGCATGATCCGTGACCGGACACTTGATCACTTTGAGCTCATTATGATGATGCATTACCGAGTGGGCCCGGTGATACCTCTCCGTAACACGGAGTGACAAATCGATCTCGATCCGTGTCAACCCAATGGTCACTTTCGGAGATACTGCGGTGCACCTTTATAGTCACCCGATTACGTTGTGACGTTTAATACACCAAAGCACTCCTCGGTATCCGGAATTGCACGATCTCATGGTCTAAGGAAGAGATACTTGACATTGGAAAAGCTCTAGCAAAAGCGAACTACGATCTTTGTGCTATGCTTAGGATTGGGTCTTGTCCATCACGTCATTCTCCTAATGGCGTGATCCGTTATCAATGACATCCGATGTCCATAGTCGAGAAACCATGACTATCTGTTGACCAACGAGCTAGTCAACTAGAGGCTTACTAGGGACGTATTGTAGTCTATGTATTCACACGTGTATTACGATTTCCGGATAATACAGTTATAGCATGAATAAAAGACAATTATCATGAACAAGGAAATATAATAATAATGCTTTTATTATTGCCTCTAGGGCATATTTCCAACAAGACTGTACGAGGGGCTCTAAAAGCGCCTGATCGGAAGACCGATTCGTCGCACTCTGCATTTGTTTATGGCATTATGCGGAATAAATCCTTAAAGATTCTACAACCTCTCGAACAGCTGACCAGCTCTCGCCGTATCATGACAGTCAGTTTTCGGCTTTCTCTACTGAGGTGCTTGTCTGGAAGAACCGGGACACAATCGCAGTAGTTCTCCCAGCGCTAACTTAGCCGATGGAGCGGAACGTAAGGTACCAAAATATGGGAGCCGGGCAAACCCAACTAATGACCCAAGACATGATTCGGAGCTGATGCATATAGTGCTATAAGTTCGGGGTGCCGAGCGACCGAGAAGGTGGCTGAACTTTGTTGCCATATTATAAGTACAATGAAGCCCCTGGCATAATGGGGCATGACACTATGTGCGGGTGCTGTTATGAAGAAAAAGGCGTCAATGAGGAATGATGGCCGGTAAGTGTCATACAGTTCTACGTGTTGTAGTGGAGTGACACGTCTATGCGTATAAGTGCGGTTTATGCTATGAAATGAAGTATGCTGGAGGAACCTACTGCGACCGGACGGGAGGAAGCTGTGTGCGGATCCAAAGTGTATCCGGATTGTCTTCTTGGGGAATACTTGTGTATTCCCTCTTTGTGTTGTCCGAGCTGATTCCATCTTGTCAGTCCTGTTCTGCGCAAAATTGAGCCTGTAAAGAAAAAGGCCTAGAGGAATTTGCGTGTCAGAGAGTGGTTGAACCGCGGGGCCCTTCCCCAGCTTATGCCGGAGTGCTTGATTGGAGCCTGGTCGAGCCGGGCTATCATGCCGGAAAGTAGCTCAGACTCCTTTTTTGATGTCCGGGGGGTTGGCTGTCGAATCGAGGTTCGATAAAAAGGCACAACTCGCTACCTCAGCGATGGTATACTTTCCCATGTCGGGGTGGGGTTCGGCCTTGCCCATAATTGTGACTATGTCACGTGGGTTTGGCATGGTGTGGTACCGCGTTGAATCGAGCCAACGCGGTTCGTCCCCGTAGTATATAATAGTTACTGTATAAGGGGACAATGCCGAAGACTTACTCTTCGGTATGGTGTTTGTTTGGTGATCCGAAGACAACCTCCAGGGTGGTGGGCCTGTGAAACTTGGCCTTTACACCTGGAACGACATCTTAAGAAGATGTTTTTAGTGGGTTTGATCCTCATCAATACCTATCTGGTGCACTGTGTCCTGGAGCAGCAAGTTTAGGTTGCTGTTTATGCCAACAGGGGCTCGTGCAAGGTGGAACCCACCAACTATTGGGTCGATGGTAAGTGCAATTGAATTGCCATGGTTGAAATTGGCTGGACGGTCTGTGTTATCGGAAATGATCGGCCATTTTTTAGCACCGTGGGGTGACTTGTATTGTTGATTTGGTGTCCTGAGGAGTACACATTCGTTCCCTTGTTGGTTTGCGGAGAATTTTTCTTTTGCCTCATAATGTTTGATGGTCTGGGCTCCACGTTGTCTTCATAGCTTTGAGACCCCTTCTTTAATGTTTCCGGCGCGCGACCGACCGGTTTGTTTTGAAGATCCAGCATTCTCTATTAGTATGATTGGCTGCCATTCCAGGGGTACCATGAATTTGACATGGTTGGTCAAGTATGCTGCCCGGGACGGACGGCCCTGTATTGTTCTCTTTCCGCTGACCGGACTGGGAGCCGCGGAATCCGGCATCCACTGTCGTGTCTTGGGCATCATCATTATTTTTGTGACGCTTATGTCTGTTGTGTCGAGGTTTATGGATGCTGCCTCGCATCTCCTGCGTATTGCCCTAGACCGTGATGTATTGGTGTCGGGGCGTGGGCTTTGGGACCTCCTCCTCAAGTTGAGGTAGCAAATTGTGTTTTGGGTAACCTTTGGTGTGGCGCTCGAGTCCATATTCCTCGGCTTCCAGGACCTCGGTCCATCTGTCTGTGAGCAGATCTTGATCAGCTTGGAGCTTCTGCTGCCTCTTTTTCACGCTTCTCGCAGTGGCAATAAGCCGGCGCTTGAAGCGCTCCTGCTCTACGGGATCCTCAGGCACACCGAATTCATCGTCGCCGAGGCTCATCTCGTCTTCGGAGGGGGGCATGTAGTTATCCTCCTCCGAGTATCCGTCCGTCGCCTGTTCATCTGGGCTAACCTGCCCATCTTCCTGTTCGGCCTGCTCGAAGGTAGGCTGATCGGGATTGTATTCATCTCCGGCACCATCCGGATTGTTTTCGTCTCCTGTGCCGGTATTGCTGTGGCGGGGCTTAGAGCGGCGCTGATGACGCACATGCTTTGTTTTCTTCTGTAAGGGGTTATCCTCTGTTGCCTCATCGCCATTGGTTTCTTTGGGAGTGTCCACCATATATATATTATACAAGGAGGTGGCAGTCCAGCGCCCCGTGGGCGGTTGTTGCTGTTCTTCTCCAGCATCGTCTTCTACACCATCGATGTCCTCGGAGTCGAAGTCGAGCACGTCGGTCAAATCTTCGATAGTGGCAATGAAGTGGGTGGTGGGTGGGCAACGAATTTCCTCGTCGCCTGCTTCCCACTCGAGCCTGACATAGTTCGGCCGAGGGTCTCCTGACAAAGAGAGAGACCTTAATGAATTCAGCATGTCACCAAAGGGCGAGTGCTGGAAGATATCCGCAGCGGTGAACTCCATTACCGGAGCCCAGCCAGATTCGGTGGGCTCGGGGGCGCGCGGTCTGGAACCTACAGCCGGAAACAAGTCCGGGGGTCCGGTGACACGGACTTCCTTGGGGTGGAGTCTATGTTCAGCTCTACCGCCGATGAGTATGCGGCCTCCGGGGCGGGGTCCATCCACCCATCCTTGACCGACACGATCTGCCCCGGATTTAGGTCCGGAGCTATTGCAGGTGCGATATCCCGCATATTGTCTGACAGCAGGTCTAAGCTGTGCTCGTCGTGACTGCTCGGCGCTCCTGGTGTAGGCCTGAATCCGTCGAAGATCAAGTCTCTGCGGATATTGGCTGTGTAGTTCAAGTTTCGAACGACACGATGGCTGGGGCGTGGTGTCGATCTGCTCCGGATGGCCTGCGAATTGGCCTGATCTTGAAGCCGCCGAACACGAAGATCTGTCCGGGAGAAAAGTCTCACCACGGACGCGTTGTTGTTGATGATTGAAGGAGCCATCGAGCCTTGCAGCGATGACACAGAGGAACTCTCAATGAAAGCACCAATGTCGGTGTCAAAACTGGCGGATCTCGGGTAGGGGGTCCCGAACAGTGCGTCTAAGGCTAATGGTAACAGGAGGCAGGGGACACGATGTTTTACCCAGGTTCGGGCCCTCTCGATGGAGGTAATACCCTACTTCCTGCTTGATTGATCTTGATGATATGAGTATTACAAGAGTTAATCTACCACGAGATCATAGAGGCTAAACCCTAGAAGCTAGCCTATGATTCTGATTGTTGTTGTCCTATGGACTAAACCCTCCGGTTTATATAGACACTGGAGGGGGCTAGGGTTACATGGAGTCGGTTACAAAGAAGGAGATCTAACATCAAAATCGCCAAGCTTGTCTTCCACGCAAAGGAGAGTCCCATCCGGACACGGTACAAAGTCTTGAGTCTTGTATCTTCACGGTCCAACAGTCCGGCCAAAGTATATAGTCCGGCTGTCTGGATACCCCCTAATCCAGGACTCCCTCGGTGGGCACAACCCACCTGGGCGTGCCAAGGGGCCCTAGCGTGCCCTGGTGGGTTGTGCCCCCCTCAGGGCACCCCCTAGGTGTAGCTTAGGCCCATTGGGTTCCTTCTGGTCCATAAAAAATCTCCAAAAAGTTACGCGGTGTTTGGACTCCGTTTGACATTGATTTCCTATGATGTAAAAAACAAGCAAAAAACAACAACTGGCACTAGGCACTGGGTCAATAGGTTAGTCCCAAAAAATGATATAAAGTTGCTATAAAATGATTGTAAAACATCCAAGAATGATAATATAATGGCATGAATACTTCATAAATTATAGATATGTTGGAGACGTATCAGCATCCCCAGGCTTAATTCCTACTCGTCCTCGAGTAGGTAAATGATAAAAGAAATAATTTATGAAGTGTGAATGCTAGCAAAGTGCAAAAGTTTGATCAATGATAATTTCAACCACTTTTCCTAGCATCATAACAACAGTTCTTTCTCATAAAATTTCTCATGTTATAGTAGCAACCAATTCACATGTTAAGGTTCAAACAATGAATTCTCTTGAAACCCAACAACCTATGTTCTCAGTCACCAAGCAATTGCAATTCAACTAATTCAACAGACTCTAAGTAAGAGCTCCACATACTCAACCATCATATAGTCTTCTATGATTTCTAACACTCACCGCATACACATGAGCAAAACCTTTCAACCGGACACATAGAAAGATAGGGGCTTATAATTTCGCCTCCCAACGTATTCACCTTTGGGTGATGTCAACAATAGTAACTCATGCTACCCATATTCAGCTGGACATATGTGCGTAGATCTTTCCTCACCACATGATGCTTGCCAAAAGAGAAAAATAAAAAGGAATAGAGAGAAAAACTTTTGACTCTTTGCATAAAAGTAAATAGTGAAAAGCAAAAGATAGGCCCTTCGCAGAGGGAAGTAGAGGTTGCCATGCGCTTATTTGTTTGTATGTTCAACCCCTTAGTGCAAAAGAACGTTACGTTATATTGGCCCTTATGATAGCAACCTTTATTATGCAGTTTGTCGCTTTTAGCACAAGTTCGTACAACACTCAATTTTCTCTTACACTAAATGATCTAACATTTTTATAAGCAATTTTTATTGCCTTATTGCACCGATGACAACTTACTTGAAGGATCTTTCTCAATCCTTAGGTAGGTATGGTGGACTCTCAAAACAAGATTTGGGTTTAAGGGTTTTTGGATGCACATGTAGTATCTCTACTTGCTGCGGAATTTTTGGCTAGCAAAGATAGGGGGGCAAGCACGACATGTTGAAGGATCTATGACAATATAACTTCTATGTGAATATGAACAAACGTAAATCATTATGTTGTATTCCTTGTCCAACGTCAACAATTTTGGCGTATAATATTTGGTGGGGGCTCACAATCACAAATGATTTCCAGGATAGTGTATTTATATGTGAAAGTTCTCTTCCTTATACTAATTATTCGTGAATTGCTTGTGTGACCAATATTGTGATTGTCAAGCCTCAAAATATTTCACTTTCTAAACCCAATGTGAAGCTACCACTATGCATGATATGGTTTCAACTTCATGACATTCAATTCATTCAACAATGGACTCATAGGATATAAGTGAAGCACAAGAGTAAATGACAAGCTAGTCCAAAAAGATATAGATGAAGATCATGAGAATAATATTTATTTCTCTCAAATTAATTTAAGTTAAGCAAGAGATAATTTCTTCAAAAAATACTAAAGCACACCACGCTCAAAAAAGATGTAAGTGAAGCACTAGAGCAATTCCATAGAAAAGAGCTTCGTTGACGGGATGTGAATGCCGCTCACCTAGCCTCCTATTTGAGGACTATATTTTATTTAAAAACTTTTAGGTCTAAGTATTTTATTAAAACAGCAAGAAAAATGAAAATAAAATGACATTTAACAGCAAGCAAAATGAAAATAAAATGACATTCTAAGAATAGCACAACTCATGTGAAGAAGCAAAAACTTAGGCTCAACCGATACTAACCGATAATTGTTGATGAAGAAAAGTGGGATGCCTACCGAGGCATCCCCAAGCTTAGATGCTTGAGACTTTTTTGAATATTAACTTTGTATGGGCATCCCCAAGCTTGAGCCTTTGTGTCTCCTTAATTCCTCTCATATCACGGTTTTCCTAAATCTCAAAAGCTTCATCCACACAAAACTCAACAAGAACTCGTGAGATAAGTTAGTATAAATAAATGCAAAACCTTATCATTCTCTACTGTAGCAAATCATTAAAATTATTATTCAACATTGCTTACTAAATGCCTCTGCATATTTAATAGTCGTATCCTCAAATAGAATCATTAAACAAGCAAACATATGCAAACAATGCAACCATAACAGCAATCTGCCAAAACAGTACAGTCTGTAAAGAATGCAAGATTCATCATACTTCCCTAACTCCAAAAATTATGAAACAAACTACACACTGTACAAAATTTATCAGAGACTATTTTGCAAAAATTTTCAACAATTTGTCATATTCTGACTTTTCTAGGGAATTTTTGCAACATCGATAAACTTTCTGTTTTCAAACAGCAACAAGTATACTTGCAAAATAAGCATGGTAAAGGCTATCATTGCCACTTTTATTGAAATAAAAGATGCAAAACATTATTATAAATAACAGCAATCAAATCCTAGCAAAATAAATTGACGCTCCAAGCAAAACACATATCATGTGACGAATGAGAACATAGCTCCAAGTGAGGTTACTGATAATGTTGGAGACGAAAGAGGGGATGCCATCCGGGGCATCCCCAAGCTTAGTTGCTTGGATCTTCCTTGAATATTACCTTGGGGCTACCTTGGGCATCCCCAATCTTAGGGTCTTGTCACTCATTATTCTCCTCATATCGACATCTCACCCAAAACTTGAAAACTTCAATCACACAAAACTTAACGGAACCTTGTGAGATAGGTTAGTATGATAAAGAGCAAACCATTTCACTTTTGGTACTGACAAAGACAAGATTCATAATTTTTTCCACACAGTGCCTATTGTAGCATGTCATTTCCACAATTTATATTGAGCAATATAAGCCATAGAAACAAGGAAACAAGCAAAGTATGCATTGAAAACAGAATCTGTCAAAAATAGAACAGTCTGTAGTAATCTGTAGTCAAACCATACTTCTGCTACATAAAAAATTATGAAAAATTGTCTTCCCAATCATAATCATCACAACAAGTAGTACGCATCACAAAATCATACTCAATATCATCATCCTCCATCGACATATTTGATTCACTTTCATGAGGTACAATGGTGACAAGAGCAATATTACTTGGGATAGTTACCTTTTTACCTCTACTTTTTCTTCTTTTCTTTTTCTTCTTCACCACCTCACGTGCGGGTTTAATCATTTTTTACGAGCATCTTCTTGAAGAGATTGATTGGATTGGAAGCTCCTCCTCGTTACCTGATTCATCATAAGAAACACTAGGAGGGTATTGGGAAACATTTTCCCTTTCATTAGTACTCTCTTCATATTTTATTTGTTTTCTTTTCTTTAGATAGTTGGCAATATAAGGATTCTCAAAGCAATTTACCGCACAAAACATATAAATTTCCTCTAGATCAAAATCAAGAACTCTCTCAAGGGCAAATTCTGGAATATCCTTAGTTATTCATTTCATTTCATCATAGCCAAGAAGTAAACTAAGTTCACTGTGATGCGCAAGGGAAATCAAGTCATCAATTTTTGGACACGATTCGATCATGAAACAATTTGCATTGGGTATTTAAATGACCATGTTCATTGCAAATTTCACAAGGATGGCTACGAAAATTTAAATTTTCAGCACAAACATCTAGCCTCTCTTGCAACCATTTAGTTTCTAAATACTTATGCCTCTTGCAAAATATATCTTCCCTTTTTGGTGTGTGTGTGTGCACTCCCAATTTACTCCGCAAAAATTGACATTCTTATAGGAGACATCATTATCATGGCTAGTGCACTCATCATTAGCATTTTGGATATTCAAAGAATTCACACTAACAACATTGCAATCATGCTCATCATTCATGCCAATCATTTTATTAAATTCTTCTTTTATCAATTGAGCACAATTTTCCGAACCATCATTTTCAAGAAAGATATTATAAAGATGATCAATAATATGATGCAACCTTAATTCCATTTTTTGTAGTTTTATCTTATATACCAAACTAGTGATAAAACAAGAAACTAAAAGATTCAATTGCAAGATCTAAAGATATACCTTCATGCACTCACCTGCCCGGCAAAGGCGCTAGAAAAGAGCTTCATTGCCGGAGTGTGAGTGCCGGTTTCCTTACCTCCTCGGCAACGGTGCCAGAAAAGAGCCTGATGTCTACTACGCAACTTTATTCTTGTCGACACGTGTTGGGCCTCCAAGCATAGATTAGGACAGTAGCAATTTTCCCTCAAGTGGATGACCTAAGGTTTATCAATCCGTGAGAGGTGTAGGATGAAGATGGTCTCTCTCAAATGACCCTGCAACCAAATACAAGAAATCTCTTGTGTCTCCAACACACCCAATACAATGGCAAATTGTATAGGTGCACTAGTTCGGTGAAGAGATGGTGATAAAAGTGTAATATGGATGGTAAAAATATATTTTTATAATCTGAATAAATAAAAACAGCAAGGTAGCAAATAGTAAACAGGCACAAAAATGGTGTTGCAATGCTTAAGAATGAGGCCTAGGGTCCATACTTTTGCTAGTGCAACCTCTCAACAATGCTAACATAGTTGGATCATATGATTATCCCTCAAAGTGCAATAAAGAATCACTCCCGAGTTCCTATTACCGGAGAACAAAAGATAGGAATTGTATGTAGGTCAGGAAACCACCTCAAAGCTATTCTTTCCGTTCGATCTATTCAAGAGTTCGTACTAAAATAACACAAGGCTATTTTTTCCGTTCGATCTATCCTAGAGTT
Source organism: Aegilops longissima (assembly GCA_021605205.1). NCBI lineage: Eukaryota > Viridiplantae > Streptophyta > Magnoliopsida > Poales > Poaceae > Aegilops > Aegilops longissima. Next base: position 48,672,123 of record CM038679.1, read on the forward strand.
CGTACTAGAATAACACCAAAGCAAATTCATATTCATAATACTCAATCGACACAAAGAACTATAAAGAGACCCCAAAGTTTCCGTCGGTGAAAAACATGCATCAACCCCTATGCATAGATTACCCCAATATCACCGCGGGAATCCGCGAGTTAAATGCCATAACACATATAAAGTGAATCAATAAGATACCTCATTGTCACCTCAAGTATTCATATTGCAAGACATATATCATGTGTTTTCATCTCTGAATATTCAATTCGACAAGACAAGACTTTGAAGGGTAAAGATTCAATTCGTCATAACTAGAGTATAGAGGGGAGAAACATCACATGACCCGACTATATTTACAAAGCCCATGATATAGATCACGAGAGAGAGACAGAGAGAGAGAGAGAGAGAGAGAGAGAGAGAGAGAGAGAGAGAGAGAGAGAGAGAGAGATCAAACACATAGCTCTGGTACAAACCCTCAGCCCGAGGGTGGACTACTCCCTCCTCATCGTGGTGGCCGGGATGATGAAGATGGCCACGGAGATGATACCCCCCTCCGCGTAGGTCTTGGAACGGGGTCTAGATTGGATTTCGCGGATACAGAGACCTTCTGGTGGCGGAACTTCTGATCTAGGTTGACCCCGAAGGATTTCAGAATGTTTGGGAATTTATTGTGCAAATAAGGGGTATGGGAGGCCACCGAGGTGTGCACAACTCACCTGGGTGCGCCAGGGGGCCCTGGCGCGCCCTGGTGGGTTTTGCACCCCTTGGGGCACCCTCCAGGTGCAGCTCAGGCCCATTGGGTTCCTTCTGGTCCAGAAAAAATCTCGAAAAAGTTACGCGGTGTTTGGACTCCATTTGATATTGATTTCATGCGATGTAAAAAACAAGCAAAAAACAACAACTGACACTAGGCACTGGGTCAATAGGTTAGTCCCAAAAAATGATATAAAGTTGCTATAAAATGATTGTAAAACATCCAAGAATGATAATATAATGGCATGAATACTTCATAAATTATAGATACGTTGGAGACGTATCAAACAACCATGATATAATATGACAATAGTGGTATCTTGCTAGCGCTTTCTGAGACCGCAAAACATAAATGCAGAGCACCCCCAAAGTTCAAGCAGAGACTAAGCATTGTATTCATGGTAGAAAATATCCAGTCATGATGCACCCAACATTAGCTACACACAATGCATCAGCATGACAACAGTGCTCTTGGTTCTGGCGCTTATTTGAGAAGGTGATGACACAACATAAAAGTAAATAGATAGTCCCTTCGCAGAGGGAAGCAGTGATTTGCAGTGGTGCTAGAGCTCAAAAATTTAAAACAGAGGTAAATGAAATTTTGAGACATGCACCCTTCTCATTTACTTAACGACTCTCAGTTATCAATATCTTCCAAGCTAAGCACGCTAGTGGCGGTTCCCAAGCGGAAATGTAAAGGTTATGACTCCATTGGGAGTTTTTGTTTGATTATTTGTAAGCTCTTTTCTTTTTGCAGTTTGGGATTGGGAATCCCTACTACCGCCATTTTCTCGTGCAATGGCGAGTGAATAAACACTCGACCTGAGAATAACCTGTTTAGCATGGAAGATACCGACTACCTCCTATCGTTCCATGAACGATCCAGGCACACAAAAAGGATATTTATTTGAAGTTTTTAGAGATGGCACATGCAAATTTACTTAGGACGGTAGGGTAATACCACATATAGATAGGTATGGTGGACTCATCTGGAATAACTTGGGTTTCAGGTTTTTGATGTACAAGCAGAGTTCCCACTTAGTACAGGTGAAGGCTAGCAAATAGGTTGAGAAGCAGCCAGCTAGAGAGCAACACCCGTCATGAACATGCATTATGCATAAGTAACATTGGATGCTAGCATGAGTAGGATATGAACACCATGAACATATATATCGTAGAGGCTATGTTGGTTTTGATTCAACTACATGCATGAACATGTGCCAAGTCAAGCCACTCGAACAATCAAAGGAGGATACCATATCATCATTCTTCATCACAATCATTTTAACGCAATGTTGATATCCAAGATAAGTCATTATTCACTCCTAGCTACTTATGCATGGCATGAGGAACTATAATCTCTTATTGTCATTGCAAACATGTTTGATCATAATAGGCTGAATCCTGGATACTAGGTTAAACATATTTACAACAACAGAACAAGTCGAGTTCATACCCGTTTCTCTCTGCCACGGCCAGTTCATCTAATATCGTCATTATTGCCTTTCACTTGCACGACCGAACAATTTGAAAATAATAATAGTGCAAGAGTGCCGTGGACTAAGCTGGAATCTGCAAACATTTTATTCAAGAGGAGAAGACAAGGTGATATAGGCTCTTTATTAGATCAATAATGCAAATGAGAGCCACTCAACATTTTCATCGTGGTCTTCTCCTTGGTATGACTCAATGAAAATAAAAGAGATTCAGAGAAACACACTGAAATATTTTTAGAGTTTTTGGTTTTTCGTAAACGAGCAACTGAAAAGAGAAGAGCAAAAACGAGAAAAACTATTTACAAGACAAAGCTCCCAACAAGTAAAAGAAGAACAAGGAAATATTTTGGGTTATTTTTAGCTCTACAACAATTTAAACTAGGAAGAAAAATAAAAAAGAAGCAAGAACATATTTTGGGATTTTCTCAAAGTTTTTCAAACACACAAGAAGAAAGCGCGAAAAATAAATTAAACATGGATGATACAATGAAAAAGTATGGACACCGACAACTGAAATAAAATGCGTGAACATGAATGTAATGTCGGTGGGAATACGTACTCCCCCAAGATTAGGCTTTTGGCCTAACTTGGTAATCAGTCATTAGCCTGTGTAATGATGGAGTGGTAGCTCACGGAGGCTCTCGGTGCAGATGCCTCAGCCTGCCGTGCAGCCACAACCGCTGCGTTATGAGCTCAGGCCTCGCTCTCAAGAACGTAATATCTTCCCCTATTATGAATATCAAAGAGAGAAGGTGTAGGCAAATATGTGTCTACCACGGATTCCTTGTTAAACGTCAAATTATAAGTGAAATTATGAGGATCGGCCCTAAGAATCTTATGACGTTTCATAGCATCAAAGTATAGGTACTACGTGGGTAAAATAGGATCATAGGGCAAAGGTGAAACACCCAACCCTCTTGCTAAGCATGTGGCATAAATTCCACCATAAAAATATCCACTACCAGCGTTGTGCTGTAACCTACGTGCAATAATCGCTCCAAGGTTATAACTCCTTTCACCGGTGAGAGCGGTGTGAATGAGGCTCATATCAGGAGCACAAAGTATACTACAATCTTGTTTGCCTACAATACATTTTCCACTAAATAATGCGAAGTACTGAATTGCAGGAAAATGTATACTCTTTATTCTACCTTGCGTCACTCCCCTAGTTTCACCAAAGCAAAGACTAGTGAAGAATATTTCAAACTCAGACCTAGGTGGCTCATCGACCGAACCCCAGAATGAGATTTTGCAGAGGTGAGCAAACCTTGCTAGAGAAATGGTAAATGGATTTTCTTACAGCTTAAATGACACCCTAGACTAACGGGGAAAGAATTTAAATCCTTTGACCAATGATTTGGTGGGGATGAGGTGTTGGTCGCACATATCTGAAATGTAGGGACCGAGATCGGCATTGTGAACATATTGCTCAAATTCCTCCTTAATACCCACGCTCACCATATAATCGTTGCATGGCCATAAACGTGTTTTGGTGGTGGTACTTAGAATGGAACTTTCACTTCGTTCAACATAAGACCGACGAGCGGAGCTGCTGCTGGAAGATGCCTCCGAGGATCTCCTCCTCGAAGAACTCCTTCCAAAGAAATTCATAATGTTCGCGCACAATTTTCTGGGAATTTTTGGTCACAAAAATTTGTTGACAAAACTTCATTAGAATGATAGGAACTACTCATAGGGATGTATAAAGGCCATAACAAGCATTCAAACTACTTAGAACTCTAAGAATTCAACATGCAAGCTCATCTACAGCAGCACCAAGAGTAGCTAATTATTCAAAGTATAAACCACTAAAACAAAAACTAATTGGACAAATGGAGGAGTCACATACCAAGCAACAAATCCCTGAAATAGTTTGAGAAGCAGACTTGAGCAAAGAGATCAAAATCCATGATTTAGGAGCAAGAAGAGAGAGAGAGAGAGAGATAGTGATTTTTTTTCTGGGTGAATGGAATGATATGGGAAGAAGAAGTAAGTGAGGGGGCCACGTAGGGACCACAACCCACCAGGGCGCGCCTGGGGGTCCTGGCACGCCCAGGTGGATTGTGCCCACCTGGTGCACCTCCCTCTGATATTATTTGCACCAGAAATTCAGAAATATTCAGAAAAAAATCGTATTAAATTTTCAGAGCATTCTAAGAACTTCTATTTTTGGGTCATTTTTTTATTGCACGGAGAACTCAGAAAATAAACAACGCATGGCATTTTATTTTATTTAACTAATAAAAACAGAAAACAAAAAGGTAGGGACATAAGGTAGTGCTTACTAAATTCATCAACTTCATACCTCTAAAAAATGATCCATTAATAAGGTTAATCAAGTCTTATTAACAACCACTTTCGATTAATATGAAATCGAAGAACTTTCGTAAATCACTAAGTTACCTCAATGGGGATATGAATGTCCCCAACAGTAAGCATTTCATAATTTTTTTTAACAGTAGGTAGAGGTAGTTGAAAACTTCCAATAGTGATTGTCGGAGATTTTTAACAACATTAATACCGTTCACTTGGAATTGTTTCTTCGGAAGGTGCACCGTATGCTCATTACCGTTAACATGAAAAGTTAGCTTGCTTTTATTGCAATCAATAACAGCCCCTGCAGTATTCAAGAAGGGTCTACCAAGGATAATCGACATGTTGTCATCCTCGGGCATCTCAAGTATAACAAAGTCAGTCAAAATAGTAACATTAGCAACAACAACGGGCACATCCTCACAAATACCGATAGGTATGGCAGTTGATTTGTTAGCCATTTGCAAAGATATTTCGGTAGGTGTGAGTTTATTCAAACCAAGTCTTTTATATATAAAGAAAGGCATAATACTAACATCAGCTCCCAAATCACATAAAGCAGTTTTCACATAGTTTCTTTTGATGGAGCAAGGTATAGTTGGTATTCCCGGATCTCCATGATTTTTAGGTACTCCATCTTTAAAAGTATAACTAACAAGCATAGTCGAGATTTCAGCTTCCGGTATTTTTCTCTTATTAGCGATGATGTCTTTCATGTACTTTGCATAAGGACGCATTTTTAAGATATCTGTCAAGCGAGTTAGCAAAAAGACTGGCCTCAGTATTTCAGCAAAGTGTTCAAATTCTTCATCATCTTTCTTTTTAGTTGACTTAGGTGGAAAGGGCATAGGCTTTTGAACCCATGGTTCTCTTTCCTTTCCATGTTTTCTAGCAACAAAGTCTCTTTTATCATATCTTTATTCTTAGGTTGTGGGTTATCAAGATCAATGGCTGGTTCTATCTCAACATCATTAGCTGGTTCTTTATCATTTGGTTGAGTGTCCTCATGAACCTCATCATTATCTTTTTCATTACCAGAAGGTGAGTGTTCATTACTAGATTGAGTTTCAGCATCAGAGATAGAAACTTCATTATCATTGTCATGAGGTTTTTCTATTTCAGGTTCGCTAGAGGCAGACAAAGTCCTATTATTTTTCTTCTTCTTTTTCTTTTTAGAAGGACTAGGTGCATCAGTGTTAATTATTAGAGAGTCTTGTTCAATTCTCTTTGGGTGCCCTCAGGATAAAGTGGTTCCTGAGTCATTTTACCTCCTCTAGTTGCTACTCTAGCAACAAAGTCACTTATATTATTGTTCATTTCATCAAGTAACTCCCTTTGAGATTTAGCAACTTGTGCTAATTGAGTTTGAACCATAGAGGCATGCTTCCCTACACCTCTAACATCATTTGAGATTCTAAATAACAAGTCACTTAAGCGAGCAATCGTATCAGAGTTGTATTTCAATTGTTTCATAACATTTGCATTGAAGTGATCTTGCTTCTAATGTAATTATCAAACTAATAAAAGCATTGACTAGGATGTTTATTATGAGGATCATCACTATCATAGAATTTCATTAAGATTTTACCTCTACCACCTTGGGTGGTGGTGGTTCTTCAAGCCCATGTATTTCTTCGATAGGTGGTAGATTTTTAACATCCTCGGCCTTAATACCTTTTTCCTTCATAGATTTCTTTGCCTCTTGCATATCTTGGGTGAGATATAAGATACCCTCTTCTTGAGTGGGTTTAATAGGTGTTCAGGAGGATTCCAATCATCATAATTTTTCAATATGTTATTCAATAATTCCTCGACTTGCCCAATAGTTAGTTCACTGAAAACACAACCAGCACAACTATCTAGGAAGCCCTAGAAGCATCGATTAGTCCATTATAGAAGATATCAAGTATTTCATTTTTCTTAAGAGGATGATCGAGGCAAAGCATTAAGCAATTAGAAGCCTCCCCAAGCTTGTGGAGACTCTCTTCTTCAATTTGCAAAAGTTAAATATTTCTGCAAGGCAGCTTGTTTCTCATGAGCAGGAAATATTTTTCAGAGAAGTAATAGATCATATCCTGGGCACTACACACACAACCAGGAACAAGAGTATTGTACCAAGCTTTAGCATCACCCTTTAATGAGAAAGGAAATAACTTGAGAATATAGTAATAGCGAATCTTCTCATCATGAGCAAAAAGGGTGGCTATATCATTCAACTTAGTAGGATGTGCCACAACAGTTTCAGTTTCATAACCATGGAAAGGATCAGATTCAACCAAAGTGATTAACTATGGGTCGACAGAGAATTAATAATCCTTATCATTAATAAAAATAGGTGAAGTAGCAAACTCAGGATCACATTTCATTTTAGCATTGAGAGATCTTTCCTTATACTTGCATAATAATTTCTCTAGATCATCTCTAGAGTAAGACATCATGATAATGTTGAATCTGTTGATGAACTTGAAACTGAGAATCTTGAAACACCTACTAGAACTAGCCCTCCTAGATATGAATTGCCAAAGGTACCAGAAGGTTATACTATGAGTGAGGAGGCAACAAGAGATATTGTTGCTTGTAAGGATAGAGATGATCTAGAAAAATTATTATGCAAGTATAAGGAAAGATCTCTGAATGCTAAAATGAAATGTGATCCTGAGTTTGCTACTTCACCTATTTTTATTAATGATAAGGATTATTAATTCTCTGTCGACCCATAGTTAATCACTTTGGTTGAATCTGATCCTTTCCATGGTTATGAAACTGAAACTGTTGTGGCACATCTTACTAAGTTGAATGATATAGCCACCCTTTTTGCTCATGATGAGAAGATTCGCTATTACTATATTCTCAAGTTATTTCCGTTCTCATTAAAGGGTGATGCTAAGGCTTGGTACAATACTCTTGTTCCTGGTTGCGTGCGTCGTCCCCAGGATATGATCTATTAATTCTCTGAAAAATATTTCCATGCTCATAAGAAACAAGCTGCCTTGCAGGAAATATTTAACTTTGTGCAAACTGAAGAAGAGAGTCTCCCACAAGCTTGGGGGAGGCTTCTCCAATTGCTTAATGTTTTGCCTGATCATCCTTTTAAGAAAAATGAAATACTTGATATCTTCTATAATGGACTAACTGATGCTTCTAGGGACTTCCTAGATAGTTGTGTTGGTTGTGTTTTCAGGGGACGAACTATTGGGCAAGCTAAGGAATTATTGAATAACATATTGAAAAATTATGATGATTGGACTCCTCCTGAAACACCTATTAAACCCACTCCAAAGAAGAGGGGTATCTTATATCTCAGTCTTGAAGATATGCAAGAGGCAAATAAATCTATGAAGGTAAAAGGTATCAAGGCCATGGATGCTAAAAATCTACCACCTATCGAAGAAATACATGGGCTTGAAGCACCACCACCACCCAAGGTGGTAGAGGTAAAATCTTTAATGAAATACAATGATAGTGATGATCCTCATAATAAACATCCTAGTCAATGCCTTTATGAGTTTGATAATTACATTAGAAAGCAAGATCACTTCAATGCAAATGTTATGAAACGATTGAAATACAACTCTGATATGATTGCTCGCTTAAGTGACTTGTTATTTAGAATCACAAATGATGTTGGAGGTGTAGGAAAACATGCCCCTATGGTTCAAACTCAACTAGAACAAGTTGCTAAATCTCAAAGAGAGTTACTTGATGAAATTAATAATAATATAAGTGACTTTGTTGTTAGAGTAGCAACTAGAGGAGGTAAAATGACTCAGGAACCACTTTATCCCGCGGGACACCCAAAGAGAATTGAAAAGGATTCACAAAGAAACAACACCACTACACCTAGTACTTCTAAAAAAGAAGAAGAAAAATGATAGCACTTTGCCTGCCTCTAGTGAACCTGAAATAAGAAAACCTCCTGATAATGATAATGAAGTATCTATCTCTGATGCTGAAACTCTATCAGGTAATGAACATTCACCTTCTGATAATGAAAAAGATAATAATGAGGTTCATGAAGATACTCAACCAAATGATAATGAACCAGATAATGATGTTGAGATAGAACCAACTGTTGATCTTGATAACCCACAACCTAAGAATAAAAGATATGATAAAAGAGACTTTGTTGCTAGGAAAGAGAACCATGCGTTTAAAAGCCTATGCCCTTTCCACCTAAGTCAACTAAAAAGAAAGATGATGAAGAATTTGAACGCTTTGCTAAGATGATTAGGCCAGTCTTTTGCGTACTCACTTGACTGATATCTTAAAAATGCCTCCTTATGCAAAGTATATGAAAGACTTCATCACTAATAAGAGAAAAATATCGGAAGCTGAAATATCCACTATGCTTGCTAATTACACTTTTAAAGATGGAGTACCTAAAAAACTTGGAGATCTGGGAATACCAACTATACCTTGCTCCATTAAAAGAAACTATGTGAAAACTGCTTTATGTGATTTGGGAGTTGGTGTTAGTGTTATGCCTTTCTCTTTATATAAAAGACTTGATTTGAATAAACTCACACCTACTGAAATATCTTTGCAAATGGCTGATAAGTCAACTGCCATACCTATCGGTATTTGTGAGGATGTGCCCGTTGTTGTTGCTAATGTTACTATTTTGATTGACTTTGTTATACTTGAGATGTCCGAGGATGAAAACATGTCGATTATCCTTGGTAGACCCTTCTTGAATACTGCAGGGGTTGTTATTGATTGCAATAAAAGCAAAGTCACTTTTCATATCAATGGTAATGAGTGTACGGTGCACTTCCAAAGAAACAATTCCAAGTGAATGGTATAAATGTTATTGAAAAATCTCCGACAATCACTATTGGAAGTTTTCAACTACCTCTACCTATTGTCAAAAAGAAATATGAAATGCTTATTGTTGGGGACATTCATATCCCCATTGAGGTAACTTAGTGATTTACAAAAGTTCGTCGGTTTCATGCTAATCGAAAGTGGTTGTTAATAAGACTTGATCAACCTTATCAATGGATCATTTTTTAGAGGTATGAAGTTGATGAATTTAGTAAGCACTACCTTCTGTCCCTACCTTTTGTTTTCTGTTTTTATTAGTTAAATAAAATAAAATGCTATGCTTTGTTAGTTTTTTTTGAGTTTTCTGTGCAATAAAAAAATGACCCAAAAATAAAAGTCCTCAGAATGCTCTGAAAATCTGATACGATTTTTTTCTTCTGAATATTTATGAATTTCTGGTGCAAATAATATTAGAGGGAGGTGCACCAGGTGGGCACAACCCACCTGGGCGCGCCAGGACCCCCAGGCGTGCCCTGGTGGGTGCTGCCCACCTGGTGGGCCCCCTCACTTACTTCTTCCTCCAACACCACTCCATTCACACTGAAAAAAAATCACTACCACTCTCTCTCTCTCTCTCTCTCTCTCTCATGTTCTTGCTCCAAAACCGCGGATTTCGATCTCTTTGCTCGAAGCTCTGTTTCTGAAACTGTTTCGGGGATTTGTTTCTTGGTATGTGACTCCTCTATGTGTCCAATTAGTTTTTGTTTTAGTGGTTTATATTTAGAATAATTAGCTACTGTTGGTGCTGCTGTAGATGAGCTTGCATGTTGAATTCTTAGAGTTCTAAGTAGTCTGAATGCTTGCTATGGCCTCTATACATCCCTATGAGTAGTTGCTATCATTCTTGTGAAGTTTTGTTAATAAATTTTTCATGACCAAAAATTTTCAGAAAATTGTACGCGAACATTATGAGCTTCTTTGGAAGGAGTTCTTCGAGGAGGAGATCCTCGGAGGCATCCTCTAGCAGCAGCTCCATTCGTCAGTCCTATGCTGAACCAAGCGAAAGTTCTATTCGAAGTGCCACCACCAAAACATGCTTATGGCCATGCAACGATTACATGGTGAGAGTTGGCATTAAGGAGGAATTTGAGCAATTAGTTCACAATGCCGAGCTCGGTCCCTACATTTCAGATAAGTGCGACCAACGCCTTATCCTCACCGAATCATTTGTCAAAGAATTTAAATTCTTTCCCCGTGAGTCTAAGGTGTCTTTTAAACTTTATGATAACCCATTTACCATTTCTCTAGCAAGGTTTGCTCACCTCTGCAAAATCCCATTATGGGGTTCGCTCGATGAGCCACCCAGGTCTGAGTTTGAAGCATTCTTAACTAGTCTTTGCTTTGGTGAAACTAGGGGAGTGACACAAGGTAGAATAAAGAGCATACATTTTCCTGAAATTTAGTACTTCGCATTATTTAATGGAAAATGCATAGTAGGCAAGAAAGATTGTAGTACACTTTGTGCTCCAGACTTGAGCCTCATACGCGCTGCTCTCACCGGTGAAAGGAGTTATAACCTTGGAGCGATTGTTGCACGCATAATGCTAACAGTGGCTATTTCTATGGCAGAATTTATGCCACGCGTTTAGCACGAGAGCTGGGTGTTTCACCTTTGCCCTTTGACCTATCCTACCCATGCAGTATTTAGACTTTGATGCTTTAAAAATCCATAAGATCCTCAAGGGGAAAATTCATGACTTAACTTACAATCTGTTGTTTAACCAAACTTCTGTTGTGCACACACATTTGCCTGCGCCTGCTCTTTTTGACTATCACAACAGAGGAAGATATTTTGTTCTTGAGAGCGAGGCTCGAGCTCACAATGCAGCAGTGGAGGCAGCACGACGGGCTGAGGCGTTAGCACCGAGAGCCTCCGCGAGCTACCACACCGACTACCATCCAGGCTACTGATTGATTACCAAGCTAGGCCAAAAGCCTAAGCTTGGGGAGTACGTATTCCCACCAACATTACATTCATGTTCATACATTTCATTCCAGTTGTCGGTGTCCACACTTTTTCATTGTATCATCCATGCTTAAATTATTTTTTCTCGCTTCTTCTTGTGTATTGAAAAACTTTAAGAAAATCCCAAAAATATGTTTCTTGCGTCTTTTTGATTTTTCTTCCTAGTTTAAATTGTTGTAGTACTAAAAAGAAAACCCAAAAAGATTTCCTTGTTCTTATTTTACTTGTTGGGAGCTTTCCCGTGTAAATAGTTTTTCTCGTTTTTGCTTTTCCCCTTTTCGTTTGCTTGCTTTCGAAAAACCCAGAACTCCAAAAATACTTCAGCGTGTTTCTCTGAATTTCTTTTTCTTTTATTGAGTCATACCAAGGAGAAGACCATGATGAAAATGTTGAGTGGCTCTCATTTGCATTGTTGATCTAACAAAGAGCCCATTACCTTGTATTCTCCTCGTGAATAAAATGTTTGTAGATCCCAGCTTAGTCCACGACACTATTGCACTATTATTATTTCAAATCATTCAGTAGTGCAAGTGAAAGGAAATAATGAAGATATTAGACGAACTGGCCTTGGCAGAGAGAAACGGGTATGAATTCGACTTGTTCTGTTTTTGTAAATATGTTTAACCTAGTATCCATGCTTCAGCCTATTATGATCAAACATGTTTGCAATGAAAATTAGAGATTATAGTTTCTCATGCCATGCATAAGTAGCTAGGAGTGAATAATGACTTATCTTGGATATCAACATTGCGTTAAAATGATCGTGATGAAGTATGATGATATGGTATCCTCCTTTGAATATTCGAGTGGCTTGACTTGGCACATGTTCATGCATGTAGTTGAATCAAAACCAACATAGCCTCTATGATATTTATGTTCAGGGTGTTCATATCCTACTCATGCTAGTATCCAATGTTACTTATGCATAATGCATGTTCATGACCGTTGTTGCTCTCTAGCTGGCCGCTTCACAACCTAATTGCTAGCCTTCGCCTGTACCAAGTGGGAAATCTGCTTGTACATCCAAAAACCTGAAACCCAAGTTATTCCAGATGAGTCCACCATACCTACCTATATGCGGTATTACCCTGCCATCCTAAATAAATTCACATGTGCAACCTCTAAAAACTTCAAATAAATATCCTTTTTGTGTGCCTGGATTGTTCATGGAACGATAGGAGGTAGTCGGTATCTTTCATGCTAAGCGGGTTATTATCAAGTCGAGTGTTTATTCACTCGCCATAGCACGAGAAAAGGGTGGTAATAGGGATGCCCAGTCCCAAACTGCAAAAAGAAAAGAGCTTACAAATAATCAAACAAAAACTCCCAATGGAGTCATAACCTTTACATTTCCGCTTGGGAACCGCCACTAGCGTGCTTAGCATGGAAGATATTGATAACTGATGGTCATGAAGTGAATGAGAAGGGTGCATGTCTCAAAATATCATTTACCTCTGTTTTAAAAACTTAGCATGGAAGAACTTGAAAGCACTAATGTCTACTACGCAACCTTCTTCTTGTAGACGTTGTTGGACCTCCAAGTGCAGAGTTTTGTAGGACAGTAGCAAATTTTCCTCAAATGGATGACCTAAGGTTTAATCAATCCGTGGGAGGCGTAGGATGAAGATGGTCTCTCTCAAACAACCCTGCAACCAAATAACAAAGAGTCTCTTGTGTCCCCAACACACCCAATACATTGGTAAATTGTATAGGTGCACTAGTTCGGTGAAGAGATGGTGATACAAGTGCAATATGGATGATAGATATATGTTTTTTTAATCTGAAAATATAAAAACAGCAAGGTAACTAATGATAAAAGTGAGCACAAACGGTATTGCAATGCTAGGAAACAAGGCCTAGGGTTCATACTTTCACTAGTGCAAGTTCTCTCAACAATAATAACATAACTGGATCATATAACTATCCCTCAACATGCAACAAAGAGTCACTCCAAAGTCACTAATAGCGGAGAACAAACAAAGAGATTATTGTAGGGTACGAAACCACCTCAAAGTTATTCTTTCCGATCGATCTATTCAAGAGTCTGTAGTAAAATAACACGAAGCTATTCTTTCCGTTCGATCTATCATAGAGTTCGTACTAGAATAACACCTTAAGACACAAATCAACCAAAACCCTAATGTCTCCTAGATACTCCAATGTCACCTCAAGTATCCGTGCGTATGATTATATGATATGCATCACACAATCTCAGATTCATCTATTCAACCAACACAAAGCACTTCAAAGAGTGCCCAAAAGTTTCTACCGGAGAGTCAAGACAAAAACGTGTGCCAACCCCTATGCATAAGTTCATTGAACCCGCAAGTTGATCACCAAAACATCAAGTAGATCACGTGAATATCCCATTGTCACCACAGATAAGAACGGCAAAACATACATCAAGTGTTCTCAAATCCTTAAAGACTCAATCCGACAAGACAACTTCAAGGGAAAACTCAATCCATTACAAGAGACTAGAGGGGGAGAAACATCATAAGATCCAACTATAATAGCAAAGCTAGCGATACATCAAGATCGTACCAATTCAAGGACACGAGGGAGAGCGTGAGAGATCAAACACATAGCTACTAGTACATACCCTCAGCCCCGAGGGTGAACTACTCCCTCCTCGTCCTGGAGAGCGCCGGGATGATGAAGATGGCCACCGGTGATGGATTCCCCCTCCGGCAGGGTGCCAGAACGGGCTTGATAACCCACAAGTGTAGGGGATCGCAACAGCTTTCGAGGGTAAAGTATTCAACCCAAATTTCACTACACCACGACACTGCATTCCCTACGGACGTGTGTTGGAAAAAGTCAGTATCACCGACCGACTGTTGGTCAGAAAAAGTTGTGGCAGACAGTTGGTAGGGGAAACATGCGAACAGTGATAGGCAATCGGTCGGGAATATGAAAATATTCACTGTCGGGAAAGCTCTTGTGCCCATCGCTTCGTCGGTCGGGAAATAATGCCGACCAACCGTCTGTTACAATTGGGCCTGTGCGCGCGCGCAGGAATTATAGTTAGCGCCAACATTTGGCCCAAGCCCGCGAAGTTTTCCCCCTCTGCAGCGAAGTCACCACACGCGTGAGCCAAATCCCTAGTTTACCCTTCCTCACTCCCCACACCAGCCGCCCTGGGCTCCCGCCGCCGGCCTCTCTGTCGCGCCCCCGCACCTCCCTGCCGCTCCCGCACCTGCTGGCCTGCCGCCCCACGCCGCCTTCCCCCACGCTCCCGAACCTTCCTCTGGCCAGCTGCTCTCTCTGCTCGAACCCTCGTCGTCACGGAGGGCGCTGGGCAGATCTCGGGGAAGACGGGGCTCAACCTACTGCAGAGGAGCGATGCCTTGTACTGGAAGACCATGCTGGCTGTGGCGAAGCACTCCCTGAAGGTGCTGCTGCTCGTGATGTACAACCCCATCTCCATTTCCACCTACCTCGCCTAGAAGCTTTCAGGGTTGGGTTCCTGGTGAGCGGCGTCATCAGTTCGAGCACCAACCACTTTGTAATCCACATGCAGCTTCTAGGTTCAGGCTTTGGGTAAGATCTCTCTCCCTCGTATGGTCTCGCTCCTCCCCTCTCTCTCTGAAGTGTGTAGCCCCATGGATTTACCCTTTTGGGCTTTTGATGCGTGGATTTGATTCAATGGACTGCTCCCTATTTACTACAGGATGAAGGAACATAGCACATCGTTGCTGAATTTGGAGTTATACTCATCAACAAAGGAAGGGGAAACAAGCAGTAAGCATAGCACAAAGTTGTTAAATGTTGAGTTATACCACATCTCACATATATAGGTCCGTCTCGTTATGTACGTTCACATACATATGCATCTGGAAATCCAAGCTAATTCATAAACTTCAAAGCTAGTGAGGTAAGGGAAGTTTGTATGTCCCCATGGTCTGTAGTGAAAGGATTAGGATGTCCTTCTATTGGTTAGTAAATAGTGAAATGATGATTATATCTACTTCTGTTGCAGGTCCAAATTGCAAAACACTTATGTTCGTGAAGATAAACTCATGATGTGCTCTCTGGCTAGTTATGCGGTTATGCGTGTAATTGATGGTTTTGTCAGGTTGCTTCCTTTTTATGTTCTCTTCTTCTCCGGGTAAACTAGTCAACTATTTCCTTGGCTAGTTGCTTTATCACTTGTAACCACGAAGAAATGATAAGGAATTTTCAGCATGAGTTAAGATAAGGACCATAATTTCACCTGGTAGGAAAAATATATGACCATGGATTTTTGTTCCATGGCCAGCAAACTATTAGTTGGTAGACATATAGCATGCTCATTTTCTGCTGTAACTACTTTGAACAAGTGTCTTCACAATGATTGAATTAAAGGTTGCCTTAGACGTCTCTTAACCTTCCTGGGTCACATCTTTGAGATGAAATATTATGATTCTCAAGCTGATTTTTTTTTATCATTTGTTGAGTTTTTCTGTGGTAAAGTTCAACTGCTCAGAAATTAGTTGTTTGTTCCCGTGCTTCTGCTGAAGTTTGTTATCATATTTTTTTTAAATCTTGGTCTAACAATGTTGTCTTGCTTGCTAATCAGGTACCAACAGCTGGGACAACTTTGAGATGCGGGTGCACAAGAGGGTGATCGACCTTGTCAGCTCCTTGGATGTTCTCAAGCAGATCACCATTGAGAGGTTGAGATGACCATTAACAACGAGTAACCGTTGTGAAGGTAGCCAAGGACATGCAGTTGTTGGTGATGGGCTCTGTTAGGATGGCCACGTAGGTGCTCAACATCACCACCGGGAAGTCCCCCTATGGCGCAAGGTGACCTGGCAGTGGTGGTGCACCGCCTTGCTTATGGCGCCAATGAGATGGCGGGGTTGTTGCCCCATGACGTCGGCGTCGGCTCCCACGACTCCATCACCAGCTACCACTACGTGGGTGAGTCCCTGGTCTCTCCTTCCTCCTCTATCTGCTCTGGCACATCTAGCCTTCGAGCTGAGTGATTTGCTGTCAAGTGATTCTTTTTCATGTTTGTTGGAATATGATAACAAACACCGATGTAAAGATGAAATATTTGTCATGTTAAATAGGTTGCTGTTACTCATCCAAAAAGATTAGTGTTTAAGAACTTGTTACTTTGTTGGATATTGATTGTATGCCACTACACCCGCAGAAATTTCCCTGAATCTCTCAGATGAAAAAATATCGTGAATAAATACTGCAGTAGCTTATTAGAAGTAAAATATTGTGGCTTCGGCCTTGCTTTTTGTGCAACAATGTAACACATTTTTTGGACGTCGGGCACTATATGTGTTCATCTCCGTATTGACCTGCTTCACATTTGTGACTGAACTAATTGTGCTCATATCTACTGATGCCCATATCTTTGTTCCAATTAGTTCAGAGGTAGAAGGTCAACATGATACCCAAAAAAAATGGTCAATATGATAGGCGGCAAAAGCTCTTCTTTGTCTCTTGCGATCTTTGCCTGAAGAGGTGCTTGATTAGCTTGCGAACAATTACCCGTCAGCAGGTGCTCAAAATATCACGTATTGTTCAATTATGTCAAACAGGTGCTTTTGAACAATTAAAGGAACACGAAAACAAGACAATCATTTATCTAACTTATTAATTAGGTAACACAGTACCATTTTTCTCTAAGGCTTTTCACCATCAGTTTTCAGGTCGACATGGTGAGCTTTATTTGTGCAGAGAAATCTGCAGCATGTAGATTCTCCTTATCAACCCCATCAGTAGTTTCACCAAACAACAATGCAGACTTGAATCCAACTGAGTCAACTAAATGTGTGGTCTTATCTAACCATGTATGGCTGCCAGGTTGTGGAATCAGATAAAGCAGAGTACATTTCCATTGCTCTTTCTATAAAGAGGGGGAGAAGGAATGCTTGCCTAGCTCTGTACTCTAGAGAAGCTAACTGACCTGAAAGTTAATTTCACCAATAAGGTTATTTTTGATTGCCTTTAGTAGGACTAGGCCTGGGAGGCATCCGAGAATGCAGGCCTTCATGATCTTCATGTGTCAGGACATCGGTGTTTGTTCATCTAGAGACAACCGTATTACAAGGTTCCCAATAGCATTCCATTTCACTTCTCTGTGAAATACGTGTAATTTCGTTCCAGTCCTTCCTCTTAGAAAAATATGGTGAACAAAAATGTGTCATTTCTACTACACACCAACGATCTCCTGGAGCTGGGCGGTGCAGCTCTAGGAACTCTGGTCAAACTGGCTGAGAAAATAGGACAAATAGTAAGCTGCAGCCCAAATGAATTTTCGCAGTAAACTTGTCATCTCTTATAAATTTGAGAGAAGGGACTCATCATGCCATGTCTGGCTCTAGATTCTAGAGAAATCACATTGACTTCGCCGGGAGAAGACATAGGAGTTACTGTATGCTATGCCATGATATCCAAAATCGACGTAAGTTAATATGAGGTTTCATTAAAAGTAACATCCAAAGTTTGCATTCATTATCTTCTAGCATATGTACTATGAACTGGGAGACTCGTAAAAACAGCAGCATATATTCAAATGTTGCAACTGACTGATTGACCTTCAAGGAGGTTTCCAATTGCAAGCTACAGAGACAGAGAACTTCTATTATCATCACAATATTACTTTTTAGCTTTCTTTTTGTTACGTTACTAATACTGTGGTTTGGTTCATGAAATCAGAAACAACATCTCTTTTGTGAATGAAATAATAACTCTGTGTTGTTTAGCAGATCAATTTTTCTAGAACCTGAATAGACTGACGAGCCTGTTGGTCAAGTAATATCTACTATATAAAGGGGAACATGCTGCAGTAAAGCCAAGAAGAATATTGCCATTTACTTTATATACTTTATTTACAGTAATTAGAATTAATGTAAGTGGTAGATCCTTTAAAGGTGCCTCGACAGCTTCTGTTCCCGTTGAAGCACTCACAACTCTCTGCAAAACCGAGCCACTCTTCTTGTTGAAGGGGGAGCCCCTCATCTTTTGCATCTTCTCTTTTTCTCTGGAGAAGCGCCAGAACTGTCATCATTAGGCTTTGAATATTTCTTCCGTCAATTCATGCCTCATGCCTTCCCTCTCAGCTGGCGCCTTACTAGAATTGTAGAATTCTCACAAATACAAGAGTCTATATTTAATCTCCGTGCTCTGAGAACAAGAACTTCAGCTTATTTAACCCTGCTATGGAATAAATAGCTCCAGGATCACAATTAGCCTTTTCTTTTTCTTTATATGTTCAGGGCACTTGTGCACAAGGATTCCTGGTTCCGGCTACTCGGGGCACTTGTGAACATATTGGATTACTGGTGCATTATGCAAACAGCGGATGATCTGCTACTCCTATAGATGAGTAAGGTATTTATCCTGTATTTATTTCTTGCGATCAAAATCTGTACATTCAGCAGTATATATTTTAATTAATTCTTGTGGCCCAACTTCAGATAGACTAGTCTTCTGTACGCACTCCAGTTTTTATGCCTATGCCAATTGAGTAATCTATCTTATTTATTTTTAAAGAGAAGAAACATATGCTTTTGCTGACATTTCAGCTCCTTATGGAGATGGTGGGCCAGTTAGGGTAATCTTAGCTGAGGATCAACGTTTGTGTTAACACATGGTTATTGACTTCTCTATATTTATTACTATATGTATTTTTGAGAATGAGATGCTCCTCTGTGTTGGCGTTTTGGTACTGTAGTCCAGTTCTGCGCAATAGCAGCTCAATATGCTTTTGATGCGTTGGGTTTGGCTTGGACACTTGGGTAACTGCTAATGCTTACCTACTCCTAGTCCATGTTATAGCTGCTCTTACCTAGTTTCGCATATGACACTTTATGTAGTTCACATTGTTATTTTAATGGTTGCATGTTCTGATTGTATGCCTTTGGTGATCTTTTTTCTGGTCTTTGGTATGAAGGTAGCTAAGCACTTCTATTATTTATAGAGACTACTGTGTAAGCAGTCAACATAATTTACATGTAAATATTTTAAGATATGGTATGAAGCTAGCTAAGCGCTTCTATTATTTCTAGTAGCATCATGTGATTCACTGAACAAAAAAAGGATTGCACTGACATATGGAATGTTTGCAAATTTTAAAGAAAAAGCAAAGAAAATGCAGTTTCTGATAGTGTATTATAACTGAGACATTTCTAACTTCTGTAGGAAGCAAACAAAAGGACTGCACTCACAAGGAACCGTGAGGCCAGCGATCCGCGTCAACTGCATGTTTTAGCTTTCATTGTGTACAAATAACATCTCAGACTTGTATCTTTTAGCTATCTTTTTGTGAACATGATGCATGGTGTCTTGGTGGATATCTTTAGAACAGACTGAAGTATATGTATGTGACCATTAGTTAATGAAACAAAAATGTTTGGTGCACCTGATGTGAATCTGTGATGTATGGTGTCTTGGTGATTTCATTATATGTATGTGATAATCAGTACCATAAGTTAACTAAAGTTGTGGTTGGCTAAAGAAAATGTTGATGAACTGTTGGTCGGCAAAACAAAACACCATCTGATTGTTGGTCGGCAAAGGCTCATGAGAGGGCCAACAGAAAGTCGATCGGTAAAACAAACGCCGTCAGACAGTCGGTCGGGAAAAGCTGCTAACAGAAAGTTCGTCGGTAAAACAAACGCCGTCAGACAGTCGGTCGGGAAAAGCTGCTAACAGAAAGTCGGTCGGCAAAAAATACTGTCAGACAGTCGGTCGGGAAAGTTTTTCAATAGCCGTTAAAGCGTCGATTCGGCAAAGATAAGTCGATCGGCAAAGGGTTTTCCGTCTGGACTTTCTCCAACATTTGTGTCGGTTTCGGAATACTATTTCCCAACCGACTGTTTGTCGGCAGAAGTTGTTTTCCCGACCAACCTGGTTGATGGAAATGCAGTGTCATGGTGTACTGTTTATTGATTCGACACAAGGGGAGCCAAAGAATATTATTGGGTATTAGCAGTTGAGTTGTCAATTCAACCACACCTGGATAACTTAGTATCTACAGCAAAGTATTTAGTAGCAAAGTAGTATAATAGTAATGGTAACCGTGGCAAAAGTAAAGATAATAGTTTTGTAGTAATTGTAACAGTAGCAACGAAAAAGTAAATAAGCAAAGCACAAGATGTGAAAAGCTCGTAGGCATTGGATCAGTGATGGATAATTATGTCGGATGCGATTCCTCATGTAATAGCTATAATATAGGGTGACACAGAACTAGCTCCAGTTCATCAATGTAATGTAGGCATGTATTCCGAATATAGTCATACGTGCTTATGAAAAAGAACTTGCATGACATCTTTTGTCCTACCCTCCCATGGCAGCGGGGTCCTAGCGGAAATTAAGGGATATTAAGGCCTCCTTTTAATAGGAACCGGACCAAAGCATTAACACATAGTGAATACATGAACTCCTAAAACTACGGTCATCACCGAGAAGTATCCCGATTATTGTCACTTCGGGGTTGTCGGATCATAACACATAATAGGTGACTATAGACTTGCAAGATAGGATCAAGAACACACATATATTCATGAAAACATAATAGGTTCAGATCTGAAATCATGGCACTCGGGCCCTAGTGACAAGCATTAAGCATAGCAAAGTCATAGCAACATCAATCTCAGAACATAGTGGATACTAGGGATCAAACCCTAACAAAACTAACTTGATTACATGGTAAATCTCATCCAACCCATCACCGTCCAGCAAGCCTACGATGGAATTACTCACGCGTGACGGTGAGCATCATGAAATTGGTGATTGAGGATAGTTGATGATGACGACGACGACGAATCCCCCTCTCCGGAGCCCCGAACGGACTCCAGATCAGCCCTCCCGAGAGAGATTAAGGCTTGGCGGCGGCTCCATATCGTAAAACGCGATGAAACTTTCTCTCTGATTTTTTTCTCCGCGAAACGGTATATGGAGTTGGAGTTGAGGCCGGTGCAGCGTCAGGGGGCCCACGAGACATGGGGGTGCGCCCAGGGGGTGGGCGCCCCCCACCCTCGTGGACAGGGTGTGGGCCCCCTGGTCTTGATTCTTTCACCAGTATTTAATATATTTTCCAAAAAGTGCCTCCGTGGATTTTCAGGTCATTCCGAGAACTTTTGTTTTCTACACATAAAACAACATCATGGCAGTTCTGCTGAAAACAGCGTCAGTCCAGGTTAGTTTCATTCAAATCATGCAAGTTAGAGTCCAAAACAAGGGCAAATGTGTTTGGAAAAGTAGATACGTTGGAGACGTATCAACTCCCCCAAGCTTAAACCTTTCCTTGTCCTCAAGCAATTCAGTTGATAAACTGGAAGTGATAAACAAAAACTTTTACAAACTCCGTTTGCTCTTATTGTTGTAAACATGCAAAGCCAGCATTCAGGTTTCAGCAAATATTATGAACTAACCATACTCATAATAACACCTGGTCTCACAATTACTCACATCAATGGCATAATCAGCTAGCGAGCCATAATAATAAAACTTGGATGACAACAATTTCTCAAAACAATCATAACATGATATAAAAAAATGGCATCTCGCTAGCCCTTTCTGAGACCGCAAAACATAAATGCAGAGCACCTTTAAAGATCAAGGACTGACTAGACATTGTAATTCATGGTAAAAGAGATCCAATCAAGTCATACCCAATATAAACCAATAATAATGAATGCAAATGACAGTGTGCTCTCAAGCGGGTGCTTTTTAATAAGAAGGGTGATGACTCAACATAAAAGGAAATAGATAGGCCCTTCACAGCGGGAAGCAGGGATTTGTAGAGGTGCCAGAGCTCGATTTTAAAATAGAGATTGAATAACATTTTGAGCGGCATACTTTCACTGTCAACGCAACAACTATGAGATGGTTGTATCTTCCATACTACATGCATTATAGGCAGTTCCCAAACAGAATGGTAAAAGTTTATACTCCCCCACCACCAACAAGCATCAATCCATGGCTTGCTCGAAACGATGAGTGCCTCCAACTAACAACAACCCTGGGGGAGTTTTGTTTAGTTATTTTGATTTGCTTTGATCTTTTTGGGTCATGGATGGGCATCCGGTTCTGGCCCTTTCTCGTGAATGAGGAGCGGAGTCCACTCCTCTTGAGAATAACCCACCTAGCATGGAAGATATAGGCAGCCCTAGTTGAAACATGAGCTGCTCGAGCATACAAAACATAATTTCATTTGAAGGTTTGGAGTTTGGCACATACAAATTTACTTGGAATGGCAGGTAAATACCGCATATAGGTAGGTATGGTGGACTCATATGGAACAACTTTGGGGTTTAAGGAGTTTGGATGCACAAGTAGTATTACCGCTTAGTACAGGTGAAGGCTAGCAAAAGACCGGAAGCGACCAAGCGAGAGAGCGACAAGGTCATAAACATGCATTAAAATTAATTCACACCGAGTACAAGCATGACTAGGATATAATCTACCATGAACATAAATATCATGAAGGCTATGTTGATTTGTTTCAACTACATGCGTGAACATGTGCCAAGTCGAGTCACTCGATTCATTCAAAGGAGGATACCATCCCATCATACCACATCATAATCATTTTAATAGCATGTTGGCATGCAAGGTAAACCATTATAATTCATAGCTAATCAAGCATGGCACAAGCAACTATAATCTCTAAATGTCATTGCAAATATATTTACTTCATAATAAGCTGAACCAGGAACGATAAACTCATCATATTTACAGAAACAAGAGAGGTTGAGTTCATACCAGCTTTTCTCATTTCAATCAGTCCATCATATATCGTCATTATTGCCTTTCACTTGCACGACCGAATGATGTGTATAATAATAATAGTGCACGTGCATTGGACTAAGCTGGAATCTGCAAGCATTCAACTCAAGAGAGAAGACAATAATATGGGCTCCAAGTTAAATAAACAATCATGCATATGAGAGCCACTAAACATTTTCAATCTGGTCTTCTACTCTCGACCCCCAAAGGAAAGAAAAGAAAAGAAAATTATTTACACGGGAAAGCTCCCAACAAGTAAGAAGAAGAACGAGAAATCTTTTTGGGTTTTCATTTTAATTTCTACAGCAAGCAAGGAAATTAAACTAACTATTTTTTTTGGTTTTCTTAAGATTTATCAAACACACAAGAAGAAAACGAGAAAAAGAAAATTAAACTAGCATGCATAATACAATGAAAGAGTATGAGCACCGACGACTAGAATAGTGTGTGAACATGAACGTAAAGTCGGTGAGAAATACGTACTCCCCAAGCTTAGGCTTTTGGTCTAAGTTGGTCTAATGCCAAGGACCGCTGCTACTCTCCCCGGTGTACTAGGAAGTGTAATCAGGATACCACTGGTTGGCCATCTCCGGTCCCAGGTAAGATGATGCACGATAAGGGTCCAGTCAGGTTCGGCTCAGCTCGAGTTCGAGGTGGATGCTTGGCCTCGATGAGCGTACACCGCTTCCGGCGTGACAAGAAAACTATCTGCAATCAAATCAAACAACAGAGGCGCATGCAAAATAATAGTCTCATTGTGTTTCTTATTAAATCTCAAGTTATACAAGAGCATCTTATCTTTGTTGTCAACAATGAACTCATGTGCTACCATGCTCTTGTAATCTAAAATGTAAGGAGGCAATTTTGTCTCCTCTTTCTCATGGTGCCTACCGCTTGCCGACGGCTTACTCCTCCGGCGGTGGCGGCTGATGACCCCGTATCTCACCTGCTCCCTCTCCTCTCTGGCGTTGGCGGATGTTCTACAACTACGTGTTCCTCGGCAGCGCGGAGGTGCTTTCGACTGGGGCCCTCCCGTTCCCCAACAACGAGATCTGCTGCGTCAGCCACCTCTGGCCGCCCACCCCTTTCGCCATTATCCAACCCTACGATGCAATCTGTGCCTCGCTTACTTCCATTCGGTAGGTTTCCTAAGTATATATAGTATCATTGAGTTGTTGTTGTTGCTGCTGTTTCCTTTAGGGGTTGGGAGTGGGGGATTATCACTAACATCATCTCAACTAGTATTCCCTGTTCGTGGAAAAGGAACATGGTGATTATTGTATTCAAGGTTTGTATTGTGCCGTAATTTCAGCAATCTTTAATCTTCCAAGACAAGCTTGTCTCTAAATAATGTGATAATTATAACAATGAGCCAACAACCCGAGGTACAATAAGCTAAGTCCAGTCCTCTTTCTGTGCAGGATCACATGGTATGCATGTGTGCCATAAAGGGAAGAATTCCGAGCTCAGAGTATGGCAATGCAATTTATTTTACTGAAGATGGATTTACATTGGAGATAATTATGTTCGGGAAGCAATTATTCAATTGCGAAAACAGAAATCAAAAGAGCTTTAGAATAAAAAGGTAAGAGGCTCAGGAAAATAATTTAAAGTCGAGAAATAACTCATTTGTTCAGTTCCCTATTGGTTTGTTGTGATCCTGTTCACGTGCATACTTTGCATTGAATGCCGAGACTAATGAACAATCACATATATTACTTGCATACTCATTTTTTAAGATCTCTTTTGCTACCATCCCAGAAAGAACTGGATGCTGTTCATTTCTGTATACTGATGATGGACAAATGATGTGTTCTTTCTTTGCTAATTTAGAGCTGGATAGAGCCGATGACATGTCCTAGAGGATGTAGTGAGGTTGTGGTAACATAACTGATTCAAAACATGCTGGATCGAACATGTGATGTGGTGTTTCTTCTATTATAATGCAGCGATGCTGGATTGAATCATTCATGGTTATACAAACGTAGACCCCTAGTGTTTGACTGTGGGTTGTGGAATTTGGCAAACAACATTCAGATTTGAAGTGTTAAATCTTCTTAACTGAATAGTTGGTGTGCTGTGGGTTGTAGAATTTGAAAATAACATTCAGAGTTCATGTATTACATCTTCTTAATTCAGTATTCATTGTGCTTGCTTATGTACAAAAAACGCTTACTGTACTCTTCAAATATTCACAACCTTGTTTGATTTACAGTGCTTGTCTACAAACATTAAACAAGCAGATATTATGCTAATGTCATGCCTAAGACTAGTGATCGTTTTGAATTGAACACCCAACTACAATCTCTGCTTGGAAGTTGACCAATTTGATATATAGTGCATATTATCAATCTGATGTACTTAGTTTTTACTGCACAGGTTGATGTGGGACTTCATCCTGCTTGTTTGGAGGAGCATATTTTGTATCGTTGCTGCTTAAGTTTCATCCTGCTTGTTTGGAGGAGCATATTTTGTATTGTTGCTGCTTAAGCTTCATCAACATCTGAGATATCTTTGGCCGGAAGGCGACAGCAGGAAGAGCTACAGTAAGGGGTCCCGTATGAATATATTTTTTCTGTTATTACCAAAGTTTCCTTATGAATTAAAATTAGAAAGAAAACGAATTATATAAATTGCACCTCTTATCAGCTGTAGGATCTAATTGTTACTGTATCCTCCAGGCTCTAGTAGTAGGTAACATAAAATAACTCAAAATATAAATGGATCAGGGAAAATAAAAAAGAAAACATAACTTCTCTGTTACGCACCTTCTTATGCCCTTGATATATGCAAACAAAAGAACACTATCGAAACCAAAATTAAACATGCCCTCATACCTGTGAAATTATCAAGCCTAATGTTAATTTTTAAAATTCTTTACAGCACTTAGCCAATATACTTTCCATCACAAAACAGAGCAAAGCAGAGAAAGATTAGGGGAATTGATGGTGCACACATGCTCAGACTTTTCCTTGTTTGGATCCATCTGCAGGGCGGGAGGAAGCCATATGTTAAGACAGTGACAGAAGAAGCCTCAGACCTGTAGGTAGTGGAGTCGCACAAAGAAACTGCTCCATCACGTGACGCGGTAACCAGAACTGGATGATCTCGGAGGCCATTGATCACACCAACATTGCAGTTGGAATATCCTTGTTGGTGCCCTTTCAGTTCTCGGATGCACGTTTCCGTTTGCCAATACCAAATCTGATGCGAAAAATGAAGGCAAGATTACATGAGGTCAGATGAAAATGTTCAGGGCTGTAAAAGATGTCCAATAGTAGGAGGTCAGATTTAGTCTATTGACACCAAGGAGCCCATATTCAGACCATCTGGTGAAGAACAAACTGCTGAAAATCGAGCAAAAATTGACGGTCTTGTTATGAAAATGCTATAAGACTTTTCTTAATAGTCAATCTACATCAGCGACGCAAAGAATGTTGTAAATTTTTTAAGTTTTACCCATGGGCCGTGGCTACTACATAACACCCAAAATGTGGGTAATGTTTGTGTCATACTCCCTCCATTCCACAATGTAGTGCCTATAGATTTTTGTGGAAGTCAAACTTTACCAACTTTGACCAAGTGTATAGAGAAAATTGTCTATATCTACAATACCAAACATGTACATTCTAAAAATATAACTCACGACGTATCCAATGATGTGCATTTGGTATTCTAGATGTACCTACTTTTCTCTATAAATATGGTCAAAGTTTGTAATGTTTGACTTTTGCAAAAATCTATAGGCACTACATTATGGAACGGAGGGAGTACAATGTAGGAAAGTTTAGTAGGAGATGGATTTCCTTAATGACGAGCCAAACAAAAAATAGTTACTATGGAACAATGTTGTATTGATTATATTTATACTGTTTTTATAGTTACTTGTACTTTAAGTAACCTCATAAAATTGATTCAAAAATCACCCATCGCATCTTACACCATCAGTAACATTTAGAGCAATATGTCCTCGTATAAATCTCTCAATATGTCGTCGTACACACCTAAACATCGCCCACACGCATCCACCCTATTTATTCGCATCAAGTCCCCTGTCAAAAAAGGAAAAAGGGTAAATGACTATAATATATATAGATGGAACAAGGTGTGTACCGAGATGGGTGTATGGATGTGATGTCTTTATATTATTGGTTGGAATTGTAGGCATTGGGAAAGAGCTAGCTAGTCTGTGAGAGGATACCTGTAGTTTCTTAAGAAGTTGTAGCATATGTGAGATTGGTTGGTAGAACTGTTTAGATAAAGATCCCACAAAGATTATATGTTATGTCCCTGCCCGGCATTGTGCAAAAGATACCATGGGGGAATTGTGAATGGCTGGTATATTGCGAGCTGCTAGAATTTATAATGCGCAATAAGGATTCTGCAATATGAGCAAATTATAATAAGGGAAAGTTTACTCCCTCATGTCGAAAGGAAGTAAAGCTTGAGAACATTTGTAGATCCACTCCATGGTGCTCGGGGTTCACTAACTTCATGTGGCTAAGTCAGCCATGCTATAATGCATAGCTACATCGCATAGTATAGAGTTAACAAAAGAATTGCTACAGTTATAAAATAGCTAACCAGTATGTTGGTTGCTAAGATAGTAGTTTGCCCGCATGTCTGCATTTTAGCATGTACCATTTTAGCATGTCTGCATTTTTAGCATTTTAGCACGTTGCTGACATCCTTCTAGGTGTGGTGCTATTTGTGCTAGACCAAATTTTCAGATACACAAATTGTATGTTTACTGTTCACGAGCTAGTACTGAATATATATAGAACCACGTGGTGCCAATGTAATTATTTTACTGCGAATAGAGATATTGATTTCTTTTTTGATTTCTTGAGGTATCATCTGATTATTTTGTAGCAACGGGAGTATTGAACAAGAGGCTGAATGGTGAGGTCATTTTCTGTGAGCACTAGTTGAACAACGAGTTGCATATCAAAAAAAAGGACTTCACCATTCAGCCTCTTATTGAATTTTTCTTTGATGCATCCACGGAACTTTGATGCATCCACTTATTATATAGCTACTAGAATTCTTCTTTGATGCATCCACGGAACTTGTGTTGTAAGTGAGATATATCTTAACTTGTAGTTTAAGGCTACGTAACCGTATACTACATAATACTTAAACTATTATGAAAATTGTAATTTAAGAACCTCGGAGAATTGATTTAAACTTCCCCATCATAGCCCAATAGGTATCTCAAAATGTCTAGCAAGACGTGAAGCATAGATACCTCCAAAGATGGGGCCTTTTGTACGATTCAGGCTTAGCCGTTTAGCAATGACGACACCCATACTAAAACTATTATCTCCAAACAAGGCATGGTGAAGAATGATAATATCAGGAACATTGAAGTTTCCACTATTTCCACGACCAATCAAGTATCTACTAGCAAATATGGCAAAGTAGTGTAAAACAGGAAAGTGTATGCTAGAGATTCTCGCATCGGAACCCTTCTTTGGATCCCCTACAGTGATAGTGTTAACAAAGCCATCCACGTCTTTACGATGGGGTTCATCTAATTTTCCCTCAAAGGGTATCCTACATACCGCGCAAAAATTACGTAAAGACATTTCCCTGAATTCATCATATAAATGAAATGATACTGAACGTGATGACTTCTTAGGATAATAATAAAAGTTTTGCACGAAAGTATTTGTGAGCAAGAGATACTGATCGATCCGGTCGAGGAGGAAATCGGCGAGGCCTGCATTATCGATCAAAGAATAAAAAATCTTCATGAATTCCAGCTTCTTTCAAGAAATTATCGCATGGCCATTCACACGGCCGTACTTCCGTTATGCGAGGAAGATTATACTTGGCTTTTTCCTTCTCTTTAGCTTGTTTTTCCTGGGAGCCCTAGCTAGAAGAGCCCCTCAAAAATCTCCTTAACATTTTCTGAAAATTTCTGAAATTTTAGTAATTTCAAAATAAAAGTGAATAAAACTAAACAAGATTGGTAGCAACTACTCCTACAAGTACCTAGAGCAAATATCATGCATTAGAATTACTTGGGACCTCATAAATTTAACATACAAGCTCAAGAACATGGTCACCTATGCAGCAAAAATTTGCAATGAATAAAGCACTAGAACAAAAACTAATAGGACCAATGGAGGAGTCACATACCAAGCAACAATCTCCCAAAGCAGTTTTGTGAATGGAGCTTTGAGCTAGGAGATCGAAAATCGCAGCAAAATGAGCTAGAACTCGTGCTTGAGCTGGATGGGGAATTTTTTGGGAAGAAGATGGAGTGTGTGGTGCCGGCATAAGTGGAGGGGGGCCACCAGGGGCCCATGAGACAGGGGGCGCGCCCAGGGGGTGTGGGCGCGCCCTCCACTCTCGTGGCCTGGTGCTTGCCCCTCTTGCAGTGTATTCAGTGCCAAAAATTCTCAAATATTCCATAAAAAATCATACTAAATTTGCAGGGCATTTGGAGCACTTTTATTTTCCGGATATTTTTTTATTGCATGGATAATTCACAAAACAGACGGATAATACTATTTTTGCTTTATTTATTCTAAATAACAGAAAGTAAAAAGAGGGTACAGAAGGTTGTGCCTTCTAGTTTCATCCATCTCATGATCATCAAAATGAATCCACTAATAAGGTTGATCAAGTCTTGTTAACAAACTCATTCCGAATAACACGGAACCGGAGAAATTTCGAATAACACTAGGTTACCTCAACGGGGATATGAACATCCCCAACAATAAGAATATCATACTTTTTCTTGACAGTAGGTAGAGGAAATTCAAAACCTCCAATAATGATAGTTGGAACTTTTCCAATAGAATTGATGCTATGAACTTGAGATTGTTTCCTTGGAAAGTGTACCGTATGCTCATTACCATTAACATGAAAAGTGACATTGCCTTTGTTGCAATCAATAACAGCCCCTGCAGTATTCAAAAAGGGTCTACCAAGGATAATTGACATACTATCGTCCTCGGGAATATCAAGAATAACAAAGTCCATTAAGATAGTGACATTTGCAACCACAACAGGCACATCCTCACAAATACCGACAGGTATAGCAGTTGATTTATCAGCCATTTGCAAAGATATTTCAGTAGGTGTCAACTTATTCAATTCAAGTCTATGATATAAAGAGAGAGGCATAACACTAACACCGGCTCCAAGATCACATAAAGTAGTTCTAACATAATTTATTTTAA
Organism: Aegilops longissima; assembly: GCA_021605205.1. Classification (NCBI taxonomy): domain Eukaryota; kingdom Viridiplantae; phylum Streptophyta; class Magnoliopsida; order Poales; family Poaceae; genus Aegilops; species Aegilops longissima. Next base: position 48,702,398 of record CM038679.1, read on the forward strand.
TGGAGCATGGTATAGTTTGTACCCCTAGATCTCCAAGTTTCTTTGGTATTCCACCCTTAAAAGTGTAATTAGCAAGCATGGTGCAAGTTTCAGCTTCCGGTATCTTTCTTTTGTTTGTAATGATATCCTTCATATACTTAGCATAAGGATTTACCTTAAGCATATCAGTTAAGCACATACGTAAGAAGATAGGTCTAATCATTTCAGCAAAGCGCTCAAAATCCTCATCATCCTTTGTCTTGGATGGTTTAGGAGGAAAGGGCATGGGTTTCTGAACCCATGGTTCTCTTTCTCTACCGTGCTTCCTAGCAACAAAATCTCTCTTATCATAACGTTGATTCTTTGATTGTGGGTTATCAAGATCAACAGCAGGTTCAATCTCTACATCAGTATTATTTTTGCTAGGTTGAGCATCAACATGAACATTATCATTAACATTATCACTAGGTTCATGTTCATCACCGATTGTGTTTCAAAGATCGACACGTAAATATCATTGGGGTTCTCGGTGTGTCTACAACAGTTCACTAGAAGCATGCAAAGTCCTATCGCTTTTTCTTTTCTTCTTTTTAGAAGAACTAGGTGCCTCTAAATTGTTTCTCTGAGAATCTTGCTCGATCCTCTTAGGGTGGCCTTCAGGATACAAAGGTTCCTGAGTCATTCTACTAGTTCTAGTAGCCACTCTAACAACAAAGTTAGGTTTATTATTTAATTCATCGAGCAAATCATTTTGAGCTTAAAGTACTTGCTCAGCTTGAGTAGCAACCATAGAAGCATATTTGCTAACGAGTTTAAGTTCACCTTTAACTCTAGCAATATAATCACTCAAGCGTCCTATTGTCGGTGTCAAAACCGGCGGATCTCGGGTAGGGAGTCCCGAATTGTGCGTCTAAGGCTAATGGTAACAGGAGGCAGGGGACACGATGTTTTACCCAGGTTCGGGCCCTCTCGATGGAGGTAATACCCTACTTCCTGCTTGATTGATCTTGATGATATGAGTATTACAAGAGTTGATCTACCACGAGATCATAGAGGCTAAACCCTAGGAGCTAGCCTATGATGATTATGATTGTTCTTGTCCTACGGACTAAACCCTCCGGTTTATATAGACACCGGAGGAGGCTAGGGTTACACGGAGTCGGTTCAAAGAAGGAGATCTAACATCCGAATCGCCAAGCTTGTCTTCCATGCAAAGGAGAGTCCCATCCGGACACGGGACGAAGTCTTGAGTCTTGTATCTTCATAGTCCATCAGTCCGGCCAAAGTATATAGTCCGGCTGTCCGGATACCCCCCAATCCAGGACTCCCTCAGTAGCCCCTGAACCAGGCTTCAATAACGATGACTCCGGCACGCAGATTGTCTTCGAAATTGCAAGGCGGGTTCCATCTCTGAATACTCCAAAGTAAATGTCGAACACTTAAATCGTGTCCGGCTCTGCAAGACGATGTTCACATACCACCGTAGAGGGAACAATATTCCACAAATATAATCTGCTGACAATCTTTAGATAACGTGACATCACACCATGGCCGAGTCATTATTCGAGCCGTTGTCCCACAACCAGCCACCGCACATATTGCGAGGCGGTTTCCTCGGCACGTCTTGTCGAAGCAGAGATCATGTCCCCTTATCACGGGATCCTCATTAATACGGGTACGTGCAACCCCGCAACGCCTGTTGGTATGACTCTGTGTTTTTAGGCAAGTCTCGAACGGTTATGCTGAGGACGCTTGATATTCACCCCCTTTATAGAGGGGCCGAGGCCTATCCCTCTCTCTTACCACGCTTGCGCCTTTCCTCATCTCGAGTTCCAACACCCGAAGCTCAAGCTTAGGCACTTCGGATCTTCAATCATGTCCGGATCCAACCTTCAAGGCCGGTGGATGGCCTCCTCTGTCACAGAGGAGGACATTGCAAAGCTTAGGGAGGTCAGTTATCTGACCGCCGACATCAAGCACAAGCTCCCTGCTCCAGGGCAGGTCATCCCCACCCCCGAGCCCAACGAGAGCATCGTATTCGTTTCTCACTTCCTCCATGGCTTAGGCTTCACCCTCGATCCCTTCGTGAGGGGGCTCTTGTTCTATTACGGGCTAGATTTTCATGATCTAGCTCCGGACTCCATCCTTCACATCTCGTCATTTATCGTCGTGTGCGAAGCCTTCCTCCATATAACCCCGCACTTCGGCTTATGGCTCAAGACCTTCAATGTAAAGCCGAAGGCGATCGAGGGGCGACACACGGAGTGCGGAGGCGCTGCAATAAGCATAAACGCCGATGCCCCATGGCCAGAGGGCTTCTTCTCAGAGGTGCCCGATCTGTGGCAGCGGAGGTGGTTCTACGTCACGGCTCCCAAAGGCACAAAGTGGGCGGCTGCCCCCGACTTCCGCTCGGGCCCTCCGCCTCAGCTGGCGTCGTGGGCCAATGTGGGACTGGACTGGGGCCCTACTAATGACGTACCGACATTGCAGAGCCGCATTCGGGAGCATCTCGAGAGGGACATAAGTCTTGTCAGTATAGTTCAGGTAATGCTCGTCCGACGGATCTTGCCGTGCAAACGTCGGCCTCTCCAAATGTGGGAGTTCAAACCGGAAGGTCCGCGAACTATTCAGCACTTCTTCGGCCTGACGCTCGAAGGGATGTATAGGTTATTCTTCGGACCACAAGTAAAGTGTCCGGACACCACCGAGGATGCGGGCCTGAGCTGCAACCGCCCGGATATCCAAGTAAGTAACCCTGAAACCGAACACTTCGTTTATATTTATCACAACATTATTCTGAAAATCATCCGCGGCCAGGATTGGCTCAGCAAGGCGGAGAGAATCAGGTGTCTGGCACCACTTCCCGAAGGCTCGCCTAGTCCTGCAATAGCCAGGATGCTTAGACGTGCGCTAAGTCAAGTGCCCTCGGGGAAAGACGAAGGGAAGAATAGAGAAGCAGAGCTTCACACATTGCACATCCAAACCGGGGGGATTACTGTCTCCACGAAGGAGGATAGTCGTGGAGGGGAATCTAAGGTCTCCTCCCCCCACGGGAAGAACAGGGCCGCCTCCGAAGACTTGGAGACGGAGGTGCCTAGACAAGGGAAGAAAACTTCACCAGGGGGCCCTGCCCCGGAGGGCATCCTCACTGCGCCATGCCCGCAAACGGTCCAACCATCCACCGAGCTGTAAGTTAATCGTAAATACAAAGCTACTGCTTCTGCCTCCGAGAACAATAACGAGGATCCATCCTTTGCAGTCCAGCCAGTAGCTCTTCTTGACAGAGTTCGTCTTCGGGGGATCTTCTTCCGGAGATGATGGAGAGTGAAACCCCACCTACCTCTTCGCCCCATGGGGCGGGCGACCTCGAGGTGTCGTCACAGAGGAGTCCAGATTCGCTGAGGCCAGAAGCTAACACTTCGGCCGCCCTGAGCCCCGAGCGTTCGGCTCCCACGGGGGGCAATAAGAAGGGTCTGGTATAGCCTGGCGACCGGCCGGACACACTGACGGGCCTTTTGGAGCAAGCTGCTCTCTCGGAGGATCACCGTGCGTTAATGGGCACGGTGTTTGAGAAGATTTCATCCGCCACAAGCGGGTTGAATGAAGCTTTTAAGAGCCTGCTCAAAGGCTTTGAGGTACATAATGAAATACATAAAAAAATGGTTGTACCGCACACGCTAGGTGTGCTCCGTATAGATAGTAGCCCCTGAGACTCTGGTTGCCAACCCTAGGCGGCAAACGGAGGATCACACTCTCAAGTAATGATTGTACTGTATTCATGCGCAGGTGGCTAAGGGTACGGCGGTAGACCGGGCCGCTGAATTCGCTGAACTGAGGCGATAGATTGATGTGGTGGACGCCGACATTACGCTTGTAAGCGAGCGGCTTGACGAGTCACAGAGTATGCGCTCCTTTTTTCCTCATTTGTTATAGGAAATATTAAGAGGAGCATAATGTTAATGTGATATGCTTTGGCTGCAGGCGGAGCTGCTGCCGTGGAGGCCCTGAGGGCGGAACTTGCCCAAGCCAAGGAACAAGCTCGGGCTAGCAATGCGGCTGCCCTAAAGGAAGCCGAAGATTTGAGAGCCGAATAGGCTGCTCATCGCCGAAGCGAAGATAAAATAGCCGAGATGGCTGTGGAGCTGAGAGACGCCGCCGGCCGGTATGAACTCCTTGAAAAGGAGAATCAGGCGAAGTCGGCTGACCTGAAGAAGGCCCTTGATGCGGCCAAGGAGACGCGTTCCGAGATTAGGGATGCACGGGAGGAGCTTCGACAGGCCGGAGAAATCGCGGCTGGAAGCCCCTATTTGTTGCGGATGAAGTTCTTAGATCCAAAGTACGCTCCTATGGATCGGCTCTGGAGCGCTGCAGACGCGTATGCGGATCTGGCAAAAAGTATGACTGATGCGACAAAGTTTTTCAAGGATCAAAAAGATAGTGAAGTAGAAAGGCTGTTCTGGTCGCAATTCAATGCTCCAACGCGCCCGCTGCCATTGAGTGAAAGGATGGCTGCTGTGGCCGAGCTCCATAGGTTGTCCGGTCTTGCAATGAGGTCTGTAATAGACCATCTATGGCCGAAGGGACTGAAGCCGGACAATTATTTTGGTTTAGTGCAACAATTCCTTGGCGCCGTATCACGAATCGATGCCATGAAGAGGTCGGCGTGCATAGAGGGTGTGTGGATGGCTCTTGCCTGTTGTCGGTGTCAAAACCGGCGGATCTCGGGTAGGGGGTCCCGAACTGTGCGTCTAGGCGGATGGTAACAGGAGACAAGGGACACGATGTTTTACCCAGGTTCGGGCCCTCTTGATGGAGGTAAAACCCTACGTCTGTTCGATTGATATTGATATTGTGGATGTTTACAAGAGTGGATCTACCACGAGATCAAGGAGGCTAAACCCTAGAAGCTAGCCTATGGTATGATTGTAAGGGTTGTTGTTGTCCTACGGACTAGAGCCATCCGGTTTATATAGACACCGGAGAGGGCTAGGGTTACATAGAGTCGGTTACAATGGTAGGAGATCTACATATCCGTATCGCCAAGCTTGCCTTCCACGCCAAGGAAAGTCACATCCGGACACGGGGCGAAGTCTTCAATCTTGTATCTTCATAGTCTTGGAGTCCGGTTGATAACGATAGTCCAGCCGATGATAGTCCGGCCGATGATGGTAGTCCGGCCATCCGGACACCCTGTAATCCGGGACTCCCTCAGTAGCCCCCGAACCAGGCTTCAATGACGATAAGTCCAGCATGCGTGTAGTCTTGGCGTTGCAAGGCGGGTTCTCCTTCAAGTTCTACGTATCTGCGAGCGGTGTCCAGCTTCCTCATCAATGTTGCGTCTTGGCTTCCACGCCCAATAATGGCCTTCCTCCACAGCGTCGCGATGACGTGAAAAGCCAGGGTGTCTTTTATGTTTTACCCCTAGTTGTGCGAATAATCTGCCTATAAGGGAGGCAAGAATCCAGATCCAAATCACCATCTTCCTCTCGCAAATACTCATCGGAGCGCTTTCGACCAAGAATCCATTCCATCATGGACCGTCAACGCTGCTCCTCTTCTCGCGCTCGGCCCTTTGCCGAGGAGATTGGAGGAGATGCTCATTCGCAAAAGCAGTGGTGAAGCTCAAGTGGGGGATATCTCCTCGGCCTTCATGGTTCCGGTTTGAGCGGGCTGGCCACCTACAAAGGTGGGAAGCAAGCGGAGGTTACCCCAAATCCCAACAAAGGGGAGCGGGTATGCTTCGTCCCCTATCTGATAAGGGGCTCGGATTTCCTGTACATCCATTCCTCCGCGGCTCCTGGAGTTCTACGGACTCCAGCTTCATCACCACACGCCCGCCTCAATCCTGCATATTGCGGGTTACGTAGCTCTTTGCGAGCTTTTCCTGGGCGTCGAGCCCCACTTCACGCCGTGGAAGAGGTTGTTCTGCCTTGTACCCTGCTCTCACGAGGGGTCCATATATCAAGTGGGCGGCGCCGAGATATGGCGCATTGCCGGGACCGGATATCCATCCGGAACCCCTAAGAAGGCGCCCGAAGACTGGCCTTCGAATGGTTTTATATAGAAGGCGCTCGCTGCGGACCCTGTTGGATCGGCCTCCGGAGTTCAGCAATGCTCCTCTCAAGAAACGCCTTAGTTGGTGTTCGCGAGCCCCCATCGGAGGAAGACAAGAGCGTCCATTATTTGATGGGCGAATAAGGTTCTTGGCCCATGCGGGTTGACCATGATTGGAATCATGGCAACATGCATCTGTGGGGTGCAACCACTACATCTGAGGGCCACCCATGTGGGATTTCAGCGGGAGGGCGATGCCACCCGTCATGGCCACAAGGGCGGATTGGCCGAAGATCCGTGACGATCTGTCCGGCCTGTATAAGGGGAGAAGGAGGATTTCCTTGGACGAACCCGTTAAATGGGTTTTCCATGAATAATCCCGGCCTTGGGTAGCGAACACTCTGCGTGTCCGACCCGTGCCTTCGAAACTTAAGTTTCTTATATTGTGTTCTTCTTCGACGCAGGAACTGCGCCGGACCGTGGAGGGCATGCTAAGTCGGCTCCGCAGCCCGAGGATCGAGAGATCCGGGATCCGGCCTCCAAGAGGATCCGGACATAAAGGTGGAGCTAATCGGCGGGTGTTCCACCAGCTCAGCATGGACAATGCTTTAGTCGCCATCACGATCGACTATCCCGGACTATATCCGGCTTCCCGGTGATTGCGGCGAAGCCACGACACCGTCATTCCTTCCTTGCTTATTTCTAACCACCGTATATGATGGCGCTGTGCAGGAGGCGCCCTAGGGCGGAAGCCGAGCCAGCGGTGGCTGACCAAGAAGGCCGATTCGGACCAAGAGGCGGAAGAGGAGCGGCGCGGACTGAAACGTTGCCGCAAAGGTGTAGCTCACAATTCAGTATTTAGACAACGTTCCTAGGAAGCGTTTGAGTGCTCATGACGTTTATAGGGAAAAAAGCGTCCGCCGGATCTGCGGGCGTGGAAGTTGTCAATCCAACCTCGACCAGCGGGCTCCCTTTTTGGTCGAGGGGGAGGCTAAGCGCAAAGCGCGAGCGGAAGTTCCTCCGACGGAGGATGCCGACAGACTGTCCGCCACCAAGTCTCGAGGTGGAGAGTGCCCTGAATCACAGTGCCGCCAGACAGATTTCGTGACGTGCTTCTCCCGAGGCGTTGAATGCCTTTAACACGGGGACGCGCACCTTCGTGCTGCTCAAGATGGTTTTATCGAGCCACGGAGCAGTATGTAAAAGACATACGGGTAAGAGAATTTAATAGTTATATATGCCAGTAGCTCCCGAGACTTAAAGTAGTTATATTAACTAATTTAAGGATCATGTGAAACGTAGGATCTTACCGAGAAGAATACCCAACTGTCTCAGGAGCTGCAAGAGTGCAAGGCCCAACTGGAGGCCGCACTTTACGGCAGGAGGAGGAAGCAGGACCTCTCCACGTAACGCATTATTTTAGAAAGATAAGTAGCGTTTGGCCTTTGCGCAAGCCTGAAAGAAAAAATGACGTTGCAGGTGCTGCGGACAAGATCCGGACAGGCAAGAACCTGCGCCAACTAAAGGCGGCGAGGGTGCTGCATAAGGTGCAGCATGAAAGGAACAAGCTCCAGGATGCCCATGCCCAGCTTGGAGAAGAGCTGAAAAGCGTTCGGGCGAGCTGTCGGGCTCCGTTAAGGAGAATCAGCGGCTTCATCGCGGCATACATAGTAAGTGCTTGGCGAACTCCTTTGAAAATAAGAGTTCGGCGAGGAAGTCAATTTGACGAGAATATATGCGTAGGTATGCTCACAGTGTCGCCTGCGGAGGAGATGCCCGTATCAGCGGGTGATCAACTTCCCGAATTGTTGCAACTGATCGAACGAGTTCGGCAGGCAATGAGCGGCGTCATCCAGGCGTTGTGGCCAGCCTTCTCCTTACCCGAGGGTCTTGGGGAGCTTGCGGAGAAGCTGTAGGGAGTGCGGCAACGCTTCCATTTATGGAAGATTTCGGCCTACCGCCAAGGTGCCAGGGAGGCCTGGGCCATGGTAAAGACGCGGTACAAGAAGGCGGATCCCAACCACATGGCCGAAGTCGGACCTGTGGGGCCCGATGGGAAGGAGATCCCTGTGAGTTTAGTATACGACCAAGTGGAGTTGGCCGCTAAATTTTCCCAACAGGACTGTAAATTAGACAACCTGTTAGACGGGATTGAGGAAGAATACAACCAGTCGATTTGACAATGTATTGTAAAATGACATACAAAATGCCTTCTAGCCGGATTGTAGATCGTTTGTCTTTGCCGACCTTTTCGCCGACCTTGGGACCCTAGAGTCCGGAGGTGTCCGAATACCTTCTCGGTTATGAAACAACGGGGTATGCATGGAGACCAGCGTAGGGGTCATCGGTGCTTTATCGGACAAGTGCCCAACTAGTTATGTTATATTACATGGGTAGTAAGAAACATCTTCCGGGAGAATAGTTCCATTAAGGGTTCCTTTCCTCACGGGGTGGCATGCCCTAAAGTGCATGTCGGTCTGCATGAAAAAGCAGAAAAACATCTGGGGCAGATAAATAAGTGGATAAAAATCATCTTTTAAGTCACCGACCGAATATTCCCTTAAGAACGCTAGCTTTTGGCTTCACCCAGTCGAGGTACACATCCGGCTGACCCGCAATAACAATCGCAGAGGTGCTCCTTTACCTCCTAGCCAAACAATCGGGAATGTAGGGGTAAGCACAGGAGCCAGGCAACCCAGCTTGGCCAAAACTTAAGTCATATCGATGCATATAATGGTGAATAAAAGGTACATGTGGAGGCTTGACACATGTGCTGGGCATGAAGCCCGTATAATTAAGCTTCTGGTAAAGAAGCCCCCAGGTATAATGAGTGCGGATAGCACATCAATTGCGCGCGAACGTTGCGCAAGTAGGCCCTTTAAGGCTTGGATGAATAGGGTTGAGAAGAAAAAGATAAACAAAAGGTAGCTGAAAAAAAAATTTGGACGGGGGAAAGGGACGAACTCTTAGTCCGGCGCTAGGCATAGAATCGTCGGAGGCGGGCTGCGTTCCATGGGTTTGGCTCGAGTCGGTTATCCGATGCATTTCGTAGACGGTACGCTCCGCCGGTCAAGACTTGATCGATGATGAAGGGGCCTTCCCATTTGGGCTTGAGCTTGTCCTTTTTCTTGTCCGGCAGGCGTAGAACCAATTCGCCAACGTTGTAAGTCTTGGCCCGTACTTCTACGCTTTGATGTCTTGAGCCTGCTGCTGATAGAATGCGGAGCGAGCCTTGGCGACGTCGCTCTTCCTCAATGCGTCCAAGCTGTCCTGCCGATCCAACTCGGCTTCTCTTTCTTCGTACATGCGCTTTTCGAGGTGAGTCATGAATGATGTCGCAGGCAAAACTGCTTCGCGCCGTATACCATAAAGAATGGTGTGAATCCGGTAGTACGGTTAGGCGTTGTCCGCAGCCCCAGTACGGAGTCGAGCTCCTCTACCCAAAGTCGTGTCGATTTCGTAAGGGACCGCACTAGTGCGGGTTTGATGCCGCTCATTATTAGACCATTTGCTCGTTCCACTTGACCGTTGGTTTGAGGATGATAGATGAAGCGTAATCGAGCTTGATGCCCATATTTTTGCACCATGATTTAACCTCATCGGCGGTGAAGTTCGTGCCGTTATCGGTGATGATTTGTGGGGACACCATAACGGTGTACTACCCCGGATATAAAGTCTATCACTGGTCCGGACTCTGCCGTTTTAACGGCTTGGCCTCTATCCATTTGGTGAATTTATCCACCATGACCAATAGGTACCTTTGCTTGTGGGTTCCCCCTTTAAGTGGTCCAACCATGTCAAGCCCCTGCACCACGAACGGCCGGGTAATGGGTATAGTTTTGAGGGCGGTGGGTGGCATATGGCTCGATTAGCAAAGAGCGACAACCGCGCATCTTTGGACTAAGTCACGAGCATCTGCTTTCGGGCCGTCGGCGATAAAATCCTGTACGGAATGCCTTTCCTACAAGGGCCCGAGCTGCGGCGTGGTGTCCGCCTAGTCCGCATGAATTTCAGCGGGAGGTTTCGCCCTTCCTCTTCGGAGATACACCTTTGAAGGACTCGGTTGTGCTTTTCTTATAAAGTTCTCCCTCATAGACCTTGTAGGCTTTAGATCGCGGACAATGCAGCGGGCCTCATTTTGGTCTTGGGAAGCTCCTGCCTAAGCAAGTAGGCGAGAATGGTTTCATCCACAGGCGATTACTGCCATTATGTCGTGGGCGGAGGGTGTTATGTCATCGGCTGAATCGCCGGTTGGTGCGGCTTGTTCGGTTTGTTAGTTCGGACTCCTCTTCCCATAGTACGGATGGCTTGAAGAGCCGTTCGGGAAGATGTTAGGAGGGACAGCGTCGCGTTTTGCATGTCAATGCCGATCGTCGGCTGCTTGGTTATTATCCCGGCTACGTGATGGAATTCAAGTCCTTGAACCGGGCTGACATTTTAGGACAGCGTTGCGATATGCTGCCATTTTCGGATCTTTGGCGTCAAAGTCTCCGTTTATTTGGGATATTGCGAGGTTTGAATCGCGCACCTCTAGGCGTTGAATGCCCATGGAATTGCCATCCGGAGACCATGTAAAGGGCCTCGTATTCAAGCTGCGTTGTTGGAGTCCGTGTACATTATCTGAAATGCGTATTGGACTGTGTCCCGGTCGGGGCGTCAATACGACGCCAGACCCCGATCCGGCTAACATTTTAGAGCCGTCGAAGTGCATAATCAATTGGAGTATCGCCGTATTCTTTAGGGAGTTCGGCGGTCCATTCAGCGACAAAGTCAGCCAAAACTTGTGACTTTATAGTTCGCCGAGGTTTGTAAGATATATCAAATGGTAAGAGCTCAATGGCCCATTTGCAATCCTGCCCGTCGCGTCGCGGTTGTTTATAATGTCGTTAAGTGGTACTTGAGGTCCTGTTATCGAACACTCTTGAAAGTAGTGTCGAGCTTCGGGATGCCATGAACACCGCTATGCTATCTTACGATAGTGCGGTAACGGACTTGCAGGGGTTAACACGGTGGATCGTAGTATACTGGTTTTGAAGAGAATTTATGCCCTTCTGTTTCTCGTTCGATGACGAGTACCGTGCTTACAACTTGATGCGTAGCTGCGATGTATAACAACATTGGTTCGCCCAGGTTGGGCGCAGCCAAGACCGGATTTGTTGCCAATATGGCCTTTATTTCTTCGAGTCCGGCGGTGGCAGCATCCATCCACTCGAAGTGTTCGGTGCGCCTAAGGAGGCGATAAAGGGGTAATGCCTTTTCTCCTAGGCGGGAGATAAAGCGGCTTATAGCCGCCACTCATCCAATCAATTTTTGTATTTTCTTGAGGTCTTTTGGGATATCTAGCTGTGACAGAGCTCGGATTTTGGCTGGGTTTGCTTCAATTCCTCTACCGGATACGATGAAGCCCAGCAGCTTTCCAGCTGGTACACCGAAAACGCATTTTTCCGGATTCAGCTTGATGTCATATGCTCTGAGGTTGTCGAATGTGAGCCTCAAGTCGTCTACTAGAGTTTCGACGTGTTTAGTTTTGACGACTACGTCGTCACGTATGCCTCTACTGTTTTGCCGATCTGGGTAGCGGACATATACGAATCATGCGCCGATATGTTGCGCCGGTGTTTTTAAGTCCGAAGGGCATCGTGTTGAAGCAGAATGGTCCGTATGGAGTAATGAATGCCGTTGCGGCTTGATCCGCTTCTGCCATCTTGATTTGATGATAGCGGAGTATGCATCCGGGAAGCACAATGAATCGTGCCTGAAGTGGCATCGATGATTTGGTCGATCTTGCGGGAGGAAGGATCCTTTGGGCATGCTTTATTTAGGTCTTTGAAATCGACACATAGGCGCCAGGATTTGTCCTTCTTTGGTACCATTACCAGGTTTGCTAGCCAATCCGGTGCTTGATGTCTCGATGAATCCGGCTTCCAATAGTTTGGCTAGCTCTTCTCCCATTGCCTGTCTTTTGGGTTGGAAAATCGTCGAAGAGCCTGTTTGGTGGCTTGAATCCTTTTAGGATGTTTAGGCTGTGTTACGCCAATCTGCGTGGGATTCGGGCATATCCGAGGGGTGCCGGTGAAAATGTCCCAATTTTCGAAGGAATTCTCGCGATCTGGCGTCTACATCGAGGTTCAATTGTGCCCGATGGAGGCCGTCTTTGTCGGGTCCGTTAGGTGGACCTGAAATTTTACTATTTCATCTGCTGGTTTAAAGGAGGTGGACTTGGATCTCTTATCGAGTATCACATCGTCCCTATTCACCATAGAGCGCTAGCGTGGTGAGTTCCTCTGCCGCTAGGGCTTGGATAGTGCCTCTAAGGCTAATGCGGCTGTCTTGTTTTCGGCGCCGAGTGCTATGTCCGGATCACTAATGAGAGTGATTATTCCGCGGGCCCCTGCATTTTGAGCTTCATCTACCCGTAATGTGAGTGCGGCTTGAAAAATTGTGAATGCCTCTCGTCCTAGTATAGCGTGATATCCGCTGTTGAGCAGGGCCACTTGGGCGTGACTTCTTCGGATCTGTAATTGTCCGTGAGCGAATACCACATCGAGTGTGATTTTTCCTGTGCAGCACGCCTCCGGCTAGGGATTATTCCTCTAAAGGTTGTGTTGCTTCGCTCAATACGGTTCGATCTATTTCCATTTTTGAAGGGTTTCCTCGTAGATGAGGTTTAATCCGCTGCCGCCATCCATGAGGACTTTTGTAAGTCGAAAGCCGTCTACTATTGGACTAAGTACCAGTGCGGCTGGAGCTCGGGCTGTCCGGAATGTAGGTTTGTCGCTGGCGTTGAAGGTCATGGCTGTGTCGCTCCATGGATTGGTTGTTGCTACTTGGTAGACTTCGGCGAGGCTGCGGATTGTTCGTTTCCGCATATTGTTTGATGCGAAAGTCTCGAAGACTGTTGATACCGTACCGATGTTGTTGGGGTGGTTTTCCAGGGCTAGAAGCTCCTCTCCACTTTTGGCCACTTGCCGTAATATCAACATGCTCGAAGGCTATGTGTTGGGGTGGCATATACATCTTGTGAATTTTACAGGACCGCTGAGCCATCCCTCTAATGCGGTTCCGTGCCCTTTATGGGGTTTTGCTTTTTGGTTTTTGTATCTGGTGCCCGAGTGTAATGCACCCTTTTGTTGTGGACTAGGGTTGTATTCGGGGCGGATTGTCCCAAAACTTATTTTCGGTTGTCCGAAACTCTCCATCGCACAAGATACTTTCAGTACTATGGGCCTTGGTCGGTGAAGCGTGTAATTTCACGACGGCCGACGGCGTTCAAGATTCCTCGTCCGTGCAATTATTGCAAAAATTGAGATTGCGTTTTCCTCTCGGCAGTTCTTTATCCTGTCCATAACCGGGAGAATCGGCCCGATGAGTGATGTACCGTCTCGGCGGGCTCTTGCGGATTAGAGATAGATCGCATATGTCCGGGCGGGCGGGTGGAATTAAGTCCGAACCCTACCCATCTCAAGGCTCGAAGGCCGAGAAGTTTCAATTTGGAAGCTTGGATTGCTGGGCGTTGTCCAACGAGTCAGTCCGATGCGACTTTAAGTTCAGTGCTTGGTGAAGTCCGTCCCTCCATGGGAATCCGGCATGGGGGTTTGGAAGCCGGACATGACTAGTTTTCAATATAGGAGAAGCGTCGCGCATTGTTCCTCTACCTTTGCAAGCGTGGTGGGTGACACAGGAGAGTTAATCTCTCTCAGATCGGTTTTAAGCCCAATCTGTTTGTAGTCTGTAGCAACTCCCAGGGCGGCGACGCGATCCAAGAGCTCATTTATGGACGAGAGCTCTATCGGATCCAGCCGCTCGGCGAATTCCGAGCTGACATGAAAATTGCTTTTGACGACTTGAGAGGTCATTGTCGAAGCGGTGGCCGGACAGGCGGTCATAAGAAAACCACCTAGCCGGATAGTTTGGCCGGCGGCCAGGGCTCCTTTGGCGAAAATACCGTCTTTGAAGACGGGAGGAGGCATCCTTCCTATCGGTGACGGCACAGAGGAACTCTCAATGAAAGCACCAATGTCGGTGTCAAAACCGGTGGATCTCGGGTAGGGGGTCCCGAACTATGCATCTAGGCGGATGGTAACAGGAGACAAGGGACACTATGTTTTACCCAGGTTCGGGCCCTCTTGATGGAGGTAAAACCCTACGTCCTGCTCGATTGATATTGATATTGTGGATGTTTACAAGAGTGGATCTACCACGAGATCAAGGAGGCTAAACCCTAGAAGCTAGCCTATGGTATGATTGTAAGGGTTGTTGTTGTCCTACGGACTAGAGCCATCCGGTTTATATAGACACCGGAGAGGGCTAGGGTTACATAGAGTCGGTTACAATGGTAGGAGATCTACATATCCGTATCGCCAAGCTTGCCTTCCACGCCAAGGAAAGTCCCATCCGGACACGGGGCGAAGTCTTCAATCTTGTATCTTCATAGTCTTGGAGTCCGGTTGATAACGATAGTCCGGCCGATGATAGTCCGGCCGATGATGGTAGTCCGGCCATCCGGACACCCCCTAATCCGGGACTCCCTCACCCGTGTTAAAACATACTGGGCGGATATGGAGGCCACCATCATTGCAACCCAAAATCCGGCAGGAAGCCAGGATCCAGCCGAGCACTATTTCGAGCAGGTAACAGAAGGTGCTCGTTTAATAGAGGCTCAGTGCTCGAAGAGTGTCATGTTCGAGTGACAAGTCGTTCAATTGTTTAAACAATTCTTCTTTAATTATAGAGGATGTGTTTATACTATCGCCCGAAAGTGTTATTGTGCCTCCTGTGTGGCCTTTTGATGTATATATAACCTGAAAGTTAGCAGTCGTTGGCTTCATCACCCACGCATACAATGCGGGGGGTGTTCGCAAAAATGTGCTTAATCACACTTGATCCATTAAGGATGTGATCGCACGTCGAACTAGGCAACCGGATTATATAGCTTTAACACTTTCACTTAGCCATATGAGTTTGACGGTGGGGCTACTATGTAGCCCCTGGTACCTTCGCGTGCATCCGAATACGGGCGCGTATGTACATGACCAGGAAACGGCCCTTCGTTAATGTGGAGGAATCCCAAAGATTCGGATGAGTCCTCGAGTGGTTGACCGGTCTCTCGCTATATCATGACAGTCAGTTTTCGGCTTTCTCTACTGAGGTGCTCATCCGAAATAACCAGGGCACAATCGTAGTAGTTCTCCTTTGGCCGCCTTAGCGGATAGAAGTGGAACGTAAGGAAGCAAACCCAGGAGCCGGACAAACCCAACATTTGACCAAAGACATGATTCGGAGTTGATGCATATAAGGCCAAACCCGCGACGCCGAACACTCCCGAAGGTATTCGGACTTTATAACATATACTGGGCTGAGTAGCGCCCTTGATTATGAACCTTGTATGTCCAGGTACGTGCGTTGGTCTGTCGTGGCGAAATGCCAATAACGCCAGTATCCCCTGTCGGTGTATTGAGTACCCATGGGATGTCAAGCAACAAGAGACAGTAAAGAAGGTTTACACAGGGGCTTAATCTAAAGAGAAACCTTTGAGCGGGGCCCTACTGCACGTTTGCACCTTTGTCTCCGTTGTGCCGTGTCCTGGGAGGGTGTCGCACGAATGGTGTTTGTAAAAAGGAAAACTCATGTAACAGAGTATGA
Source organism: Aegilops longissima (assembly GCA_021605205.1). Lineage (NCBI taxonomy): Eukaryota > Viridiplantae > Streptophyta > Magnoliopsida > Poales > Poaceae > Aegilops > Aegilops longissima. The sequence goes on from CM038679.1 coordinate 48,718,073, forward strand.
CGTAAGCGTGTGAAGAGTTGGTTATTATCGATGGATAGTAGAAGTGTAAGACATTGACATGTTAATAAGGTCAAGCCAAAGGGTGGGCTGTATTGCATGTTTGCAGCCCCTGATGCCCTCTATGGGGGTAAATGTATAGCACCCAGCTCAGGTTTATCTGGGCTGTTACCGACGGTGGTGCGCCAGACTCGTTTAACCGTGTCTGTGGTCTTAACAACTGATCATGGGTTCTGATAGGAGAGGCCGCGTAGTGTCCGGCTACTAGAGCCGCCACATACTCTTCCGTGTGTAAGGAACACTCTGTGTTTCGTAGTGTGGTACCGCGTTGAAGCGAGCGAAGGCCATTCTTCTGAGGAATGCATGATAACCGCTTCGGAGGGGAGCGATGTTGAAGAGTAATTCCTCGCTTCTGAAGTTGTCGGGAGAACCAAATGTCACCTCTAATACGAGGGAGCCCCTGCGGCGGGCCTCAACGCCTGGTATCACCCCTTTAAAGGTGGTGTTACTTTGGCTGATTCTGGATGGGTCTATCCCCATTTTTCGGACAATGTCTTGATATATTAGATTGAGACTACTACCGCCGTCCATGAGGACACGAGTGAGATGGTATCCATCGATTATTGGGCCGAGCACCAAGGCAGCCGATCCTCCGTCCTGGATACTAGTCGGGTGGTCCATGTGATCAAAGGTGATCGGGCAGGCCAACCAGGGGTTGAGTTTGGGGCAACGGGCTCTACAGCGTAGGCGTCTCTGAGCGCGCGCTTGCACTTTCTCTTTGGTATGTGAGTCGCGTAGATCATGTTTACTGTTTTTACCTCTGGTGGAATTTTTACGTCCCCGGTGTTAATTTGGCGAGGCTCGTCCTCGTCTTCATAGTGTTTCCTTCCCTTGTGTTCGGCATTTAACTTGCGGCCTGCTTAAAGACCCAACATTCTCTATGAGTGTGGTTCGCGAGGTTTTCGAAGTGCCATGAATTTGGCACAATCTGTCCAGGACTTTGTTCAGGCCGGACGGTCCCTCTTTGCTGCCTTTAAATGGCTTCTTTTGTTGATCGGGTCGAGAGCCCCTGAATCCGGCGTTGACCGCCATGTTGTCCGGACTTTCTTCCTTGTTTCAACGCTTGTTTTTATTGCGCCGTGGCTTCCCGTTGCCATCCCTAATTTGGATGTGCCGGTCGCTGGTGCCTCTACGGGCCAACCAGCTGTCTTCACCCGCGCAGAAGCGGGTCATAAGGCTTGTTAAGGCTGCCATTATCCTCGGCTTTTCTTGGCCGAGGTGTCTGGCGTGCCACTCGTCTCGGATACTGTGCTTGAAGGCCGCTAGGGCTTCGGCATCCGGACAATCGACAATTTGATTCTTCTTAATGAGAAATCTGTTCCAAAGCTTATGGGCGGACTCTCCAGGCTGTTGTATTATGTGACTTAAATCGTCAGCGTCCGGAGGTCGGACATAGGTCCCTTGAAGATTGGCCCTGAAAGCGTCCACAAGTTCTTCCCATTTTTCGATTGAATTTTCGGGGAGGCTTTTCAACCAGTGCCGAGCTGGCCCCTTCAACTTGAGGGGAAGGTATTTGATGGCATGGAGGTCGTCCCCATGAGCCATGTGGATATGATGGATAAAATCCTCAATCCAGACCCCGGGGTCAGTCGTTCCGTCGTATGCCTTGATGTTCACGGGTTTGAGTCCCTGTGGAAATTCGTGATCCAGTACCTCTTCGGTGAAGCACAGAGGGTGCGCAGCACCTCTGTATCTGGACATGTTGTGGCATGCTGTCGACTGTTGTTGTGTCCGGCGTTGATTCCGAACTGCTATTCGATCAGTCTGATCGTTTTGGTGACTGTAATCCTGCGCCGGAGCATGTCCTCTAGATCCATAGATGGACCTGGTCGCGCCGACCTTTTTGTCCAGGAGCTCACATAAATCGTGTGCAGCGTCGGTAGCTACTCTATTGTGGTCATGAAGTGGTTGGTCCGGCCTATTGGCCGTATTGTTCTTCGGCAGAATGGCCTCATCGTCGAATTCTGGCAGCAGCTTGCGCTTTGGGTAGCTCTTTGTGTGGCGATCGCCGCCATATTTTTCTTCAGTGTCTAGCACTTTATTCCATCTGCGGTTGAGCGTTTCCTGCGTGGCCTTAAGCCTTTGCTTCTTCTTCTTTAGGCTTCTCGCAGTGGCCATAAGCCTTCTGTGGAGGTTATCTCGTTCCAAACGTTTTTCCGGGATGAATGCATCGTCGTCCGGATTGTGCTCTTCTCCCGAGGCAGGTTGATGAGTTCGGCCCTCGGGATCGCTGTGATCGGGTGTCTGCTCCGGGCTTTGTTCAGCATGACCTGGCTCATCCTGCTCCATCGCTGGGTCCATATGGTCGTTGTTGCCTTTTGAGTTGGCTGGGGTGTTGATTTTTCTAGCGCTGTTATCGCTATTTTTACTGTGGCTGGACTTAGAGCGGCGCCTGCACCGTTGTTTTGGCTTTTGTCCGGAGGTTTTATCCTTCGTTTTGTCCTTTTTGTCGCCATTGTCCTCCTTAGGCGTGTCCACCATGTATATATCATATGATGAGGTGGCAGTCCAGCGCCCCGTGGGCGGTGGTTCCAAATCGTCCCCTGCGCCGACGTCCATACCGTCGGTGTCGTCGGGGTCGAAGTCAAGCATGTCTATTACGTCATCGACAGTGGCGATGAAGTGGGTGGTGGGTGGGCAACGAATTTCCTCGTCCCCTGCTTCCACATTGAGCCGGACATTGTTCGGCCAAGAGTACTCTGACAAAGAGAGAGACCTTAAAGAGTACGTCGCCTAAGGGTGGGTGCTGAAAGATATCCGCAGCGGTGAACTCCATTACCGGAGCCCAATCGGATACGATGGGCCCGATGCGTCTGATCTGGAACCTCTACGGACACAAGTCCGAAGTCGGTGACCTGAGACTTCCTTAGAGGTGGAGTCTGTGTTCGGCTTTACCGCCAATGAGTATGCGGCCTCCGGGGCAGGGTCCATCCACCCGTCCTCGGACAACGCGATCTGCCCTGGATTTAGGTCCGGAACTACTGCAGGTGCGATATCCCAAATATTGTCTGACAACAGATCTAAGCCGTGCTCGTTGTGACTGTTCGGTGCTCCTGGCGTAGGCCTGAATCCGTCGAAGATCAAGTCTCCGCGGATATCTGCCGTGTAGTTCAAGTTTCCAAACCAGGCGATGGCGAAGCGTGGTGTCGATCTGCTCGGATGGCCAAGCGAATTGGCCCTTGATCAGCGGCTGTCGAACACGAAGATCTGTCCGAGGAGAAAAGTCTCACCGGACCGCATTGTTGTTGATGATTGAAGGAGCCATCGAGCCTTGCAGCGACGACACAGAGGAACTCTCAATGAAAGCACCAATGTTGGTGTCAAAACCGCTGGATCTCGTGTAGGGGGTCCCGAACTGTGCGTCTAAGGCTAATGGTAACAGGAGGCAGGGGACACGATGTTTTACCCAGGTTCGGGCCCTCTCGATGGAGGTAATACCCTACTTCCTGCTTGATTGGTCTTGATGATATGAGTATTACAAGAGTTGATCTACCACGAGATCGTAGAGGCTAAACCCTAGGAGCTAGCCTATGATGATTATGATTGTTCTTGTCCTACGGACCAAAACCTCCGGTTTATATAGACACAGGAGGAGGCTACGGTTACACGGAGTCGGTTACAAAGAAGGAGATCTAACATCCGAATCGCCAAGCTTGTCTTCCTCACAAAGGAGAGTCCCATCCGGACACGGGACAAAGTCTTGCGTCTTGTATCTTTATAGTCCATCAGTCTGGCCAAAGTATATAGTCCGGCTGTCCGGATACCCCCTAATCCAGGACTCCCTCACCTATCTCGAAAGCATTATTCTTTAATTCTCTACCAACATAAGCATTAAATCTTTCTTGTCTAGCCATAAATTCATCAAATTCATCTAAGCATGGGCTATGAAATTTAGTAGAGGGGATTTCAACTTTATCATATCAATAGAGAGAATTTACCTTTACTACCTGTGTCGGGTTATCAAGACAATGTGGTTCTTCAACAGGTGGTATATTAAGACCATGTATTTCTTCAATAGGTGGTATATTCTTTACATCTTCAGCTTTTATACCTTTTTCTTTCATTGATTTCTTTGCCTCTTGCATATCTTCAGGACTGAGAAATAAAACACCTCTCTTCTTCGTAGTGGGTTTAGGAATAGGATCGGGAGTTGGCTCAGTTGGCTCAGGAATTGCCTCAGGAATTGGCTCAGGAAGAGTCCAATTATTTTCATTAGTCAACATATTATTCAATAGTAATTCAGCTTAAATCATTTGTTCTTTCCTGAAAACACAACCAGCACAACTATCCAAGTAGTCCTTGGAAGCATCGGTTAGTCCATTATAAAAGATATCAAGTATTTCATTTTTCTTAAGAGGATGATAAGGCAAAGCATTAAGTAATTGGAGAAGCCTCCCCCAAGCTTGTGGGAGACTCTCTTCTTTGATTTGCACAAAATTGTATATTTCCCGCAAGGCAGCTTGTTTCTTATGAGCAGGGAAATATTTAGCAGAGAAGTAATAAATCATATCCTGGGGACTACGCACACAACCAGGAGCAAGAGAATTAAACCAAGTCTTAGTATCACCCTTTAATGAGAACGGAAATATCTTAAGGATATAATAATAGCGAGACTTCTCATCATTAGTAAACAGGGTGACTATATCATTCAACTTGGTAAGATGTGCAACAACAGTTTCAGATTCAAGGCCATAAGAAGGATCAGATTCAACTAAAGTAATAATCTCAGGATCAACAGAGAACTCATAATCCTTATCGGTAACACAGATAGGTGAAGTAGCAAAAGCAGGGTCAGGTTTCATTCTAGCATTAAGAGATTGCTTCTTCCATTTAGCTAATAACTTTTTAAGACGATCTCTATCTTTACAAGCAAAGATAGCTCTAGCAGCTTCCTCTTCCATAACATAACTGTCGGTGTCAAAACCGGCGGATCTCGGATAGGGGGTCCCGAACTGTGCGTCTAGGCGGATGGTTATAGGAGACAAGGGACACGATGTTTTTACCCAGGTTCGGGCCCTCTTGATGGAGGTAATACCCTACTCCTGCTTGATTAATATTGATGATATGGGTAGTACAAGAGTAGATCTACCACGAGATCAAGGAGGCTAAACCCTAGAAGCTAGCCTATGGTATGATTGTTGTTAGATCCCACGGACTAAAACCCTCCGGTTTATATAGACACCGGATAGGTTAGGGTTACAGTCGGTTACAATGGTAGGAGATCTACATATCCGTATCGCCAAGCTTGCCTTCCACGCCAAGGAAAGTCCCATCCGGACACGGGGCGAAGTCTTCAATCTTGTATCTTCATAGTCCAGGAGTCCGGCCAACGGTGATAGTCCGGCTATCCGGACACCCCCTAATCCGGGACTCCTCAGTAGCCCCCGAACCAGGCTTCAATGACGATGAGTCCGACGCGTTGATTGTCTTGGCATTGCGGCGGGTTCTTCTCAAATTCCATATACTTGTCGAATAGTGTAAAACCCGATAAATGCTGCGCTCCTTGGATTCTATGCCCAATAATGGCCATCTCCACGTGTTTGAATGAATGCGAAAAGTCAGGTATTTTACACTTACCCCCTAGCTGCGTAAATGAGCTGCCTATAAAAGGCGAGGATCTAGATCTGAGTCACACCATCCCCTTCATGAGCTTTCATCGGGCGCCTCGACCAAAGCCCATTCCATCATGGACGGTCGGCGGCTCCTCCTCTCGTGCTCCCAGCCCTCGGCACAGAAATTGGGAGAGATGCTCGTCCCGCATAGCGAGCTAGTTATACTCCAAACCAAGGATTCCTTCCCGGCCTTCTTGGTTCGGTTCGAGCGGACTTGCCACCTACAAGGGCGGAAAGCAAGCGAAGAGTGTCCCGATCCTCTAAAGGAGAGTGGGTAGCTTCATCTCTTATCTAGTAAGAGGACTCGGATTTCCAATCCATCCGTTTCTCCGGGGCTCTTGGAGTTCTCGGCCTCGGTTGCACCACCTTCGCCTGCTTCCATTTTGCACATCGCGGGCTTCGTGGCCCTTGCGAACTGTTCTTGGCGTCGAGGCTCATTTGGGCTGTGGAAGAGATTATTCTGCATAGTACCCCGTTCTTATGAGGGGTCAATATATCAAGTGGGCGGAGCCGAGCTATGGCGCATCGCGGGACGGATACCTATCCGGAACCCCTAAGAAGGCGTCCAAGACTGGCCTTGAATGGTTTACATGGAGGGCGTCCGCTGCGGATCTGTTTGGATCGGCCTCCGGAGTTCAGCAATGCTCCTCTGAAGAAGCACCTAAGCTGGCGCCCTCGGAGTCCCGGAGGAAAATGACGGGATGTCCTCTATTTGATGAGCGAATAAGATTCTTGGCTCATGCGGATTGACCATGATTGGAGTCATGGCAATCTGCGTTATGAGGAGTGCAGCCGCCCAATATAGGGGCCACCCATGTGGGACTTCAGCGGGAGGGCGATGCTACCGCCACGGCCGCAAAGGGCGGGATCGGTCACCGAATTGGTGAAGATCTTATGCGCCATGTATAAAGGGAGGAGGAGGATTTCCTCGCGTCAATCCATCGAGGAGTTTTCTTGAATAATCCTCGAAGCTGGGTAAGCAAACATCTTTGTGACCTGTCCGATCCATGTTCCGTGGTTAAATATCTCATTTCATGGTTTCTGCGCAGAGGCTGCGCCGGATATGGAGAAGATACACAACCCGCCCCACAACCCGAGGATCCGGAGCGGTCCCTCGATCCGACCTCGAAGAGGATCCGGATATAAAGGTGGAGTTGATCAGCGGGTATTCCACCAACTTAGCATCGACAATGCTTTGGTTGCCATTACGGCCGATTACCGGAATACTTCCAGCCTCGCAGTGCGTGACCAAGGTCCCAATATTCGATAATGACCCATCCGTGCTTATTTCTCGATCACCGTATACCAATGGTGTTTCGCAGGGGAATCTTGAGGCGGGAAGTCGAGCCCGCGGCTGGCCAACAAAGGCGTCTGGCCCGCAAGCTAAAAAAGTGCGGTCGGATCGAAACTCCGCCACAACAGTATGGCGTGTCACCATGTTCCTAGGTTGATTCTGGAAGGCGTACTAACTTGGCGCTCTTTTCAGGAAAAAAGGCTCGTCGGATGAGTCCGGAGAGGTTATAATCGAACCTCCGACGGTCGGGCTCCAAAGCGGGTCGAAGCGGAGGCGAACACGAGGCGTCGTCGGATGCTCCTCGACGAGCATGCCGACAGATTATCCGCCACCAACTCCGAGGTGGAGAGCGCTTTGACACAAAGCGCCGCGGACAGTTCTTCGTGGCGCATGTTTCTCCCAAGAGGCCTTGAATGCCTTCAATTGGAGATCGCACCTCCGTGCCGCTCAAGATGGTCTAGCGAGCCACGGAGCAGTATGTAAAGGACATCTTGGTAAGGAAATTTGTGATTATATATGCAAGAGTGCCCGAGATTTAAAATAGTTAGAATAACTGATTTAAGGATCATTTGTTATGCAGGATCTTACAAAAAGAGTACCGACTGTCCCAGAGCTTGAAGAGTGCAAGGCCCAACTTGAGGCCGCACTAGCGCCTCTGGGGAGCCACAGAGACCCCTCCGGTAATATCGCTTCAAAAGATAAATAGTTTATGAAGTGCGGTAGGCGTGTAAATCGACAAAAACATTGCAGATGGCGCGGACTAGATCTGGCGAGAGCATGCTTACGAGGTGCGGCGGGAGAAAAATAACCTCCAAGATGCCAACACCAAGCTGGGTGAGGAACTAAAGGATGTTCGTGCCCGGTTATGCGACTCCGAAGAAGAATCGGCGGCCGTCGCGGCATTTTCGATAAGTGCTTGAGCGAACTTTGAAAGAGTTCGCGAGGAAGGCAACTAACATAAACATGTATGTAGGTTTGCTCACAGGTCGTCCGAGGAGGAGATGCCCAGTTCTTGGTGATCTTCTTCCCGAATTGTGTCGGTACCGACGAGTCCAGCGGTGATGAAAGGCGTCGGCAGAGCCTTGTGGCCATCTATCTCCCCGCCCAAGGCATTGTGGAGCTGGCGGAGCGGCTTCAAGGAGCACGGCGCTTCCGACTATGGAAGATATCGGCCTGCCGTCAAGGCGCCAGGAGGCTGGGCCATGGTAAAGCAGCGGTACACGGTTAGTGACCCAAACCACATGGCCAAGGTCGGACTGTGGGGCTGATGGGATGGAGATCCTGTGAGCTTAGTGTACGGCCAAGTAGAATTGGCCGCCAAGTATTCCAACAAGATTGTAAATTAGATAGCCTATTAGATGGCATTGAGGAGGAATACAATGAGTCGAGTTGACTATGTAAAAATATGACATGAAAAATGTCTTCTAGCGGATTGTAGATCATTTGTCATAGCGGACCTTTTAACCCGACCTCAGGACCCAATAGTCCGGAGTGTGTTCGAATACCTTCGTGGTTATATAAGAACCGGGGTATGCATGGAGACAAGGCGTAGGGGTCATTGTTGCTGTATCAGACAAGTGCCCAACTAGTTATGTTATATTACATGGGTAGTAAGAAACATCTTCCGGGAGAATAGTTCCGTTAAGGGTTCCTTTATTGGGATGCATGCCCTAAAGTGCATGTCAAAGCTGCTATGAAAGCAGAAAATCATCCGGGGCAGATGGGTAAATAGTTAAAATCATCTTTCAGTTCACCGACCGAATATTCCCTTAAAACGCTAGCTTTCGGCTTCACCCAGTCGAGGTACACATCCGGCTGACCCGGCAGTAACAATCGCAGAGGTGCTCCTTTACCACCTAGCCGAACAATCGGGAGCGTAGGGGTAAGCACGAGAGCCGAGCAACCCAGCTTGGCCAAAACTTAAGTCATATCGATGCATATAATGGTGAATAAAAGGTACATGCGGAAGTTTAGCGCATGTGTTGGGCATGAAGCCCGTATAAATAAGCTTCATTAAAGAAGCCCCAGTATAATGAGCGGATAGCGCGTCAAGTATGTCTTGGAAAAAAAGCTAAGCGAGCCTCTAGAGGCTTCAAGAAGAAGGAGGAGGAAGGAGAGAAATAAAAGACATCAAAATAGAAAATGTAGGCGGAGGAAGGAGGCGAACTTGCAGTCCGGCGCTTAGGCGTAGAATCTTCGTAGGCGGGCTGCGTTCCATGGGTTCGGCTCGAGTCGGTTATCCGATGCGTTTGCAGCGGTATGCTCCGCCGGTCGGGACCTGGTCGATGATGAAGGACCTTCCCATTTGGGCTTGATTTTGTCCTTTTTCTTGTCCGGAGGCGTAGAACTAGTTCGCCAACATTATAAGCTTTGGCCCGTACTTCCCTGCTTTGATATCTTCGAGCCTGCTGTTGATAGAATGCGGAACGAGCTTTTGCAACGTCGCGCTCCTCCTCCAATGCGTCCAAACTGTCCTGCCGATCGAGCTCGGCTTCTCTTTCTTCATACATGCGCATGCGAGGTGAGTCATGTATTATGTCGCAGGGCAAGACTGCCCCTGCGCCATACACCATAAAGAATGGTGTGAATCCGGTAGTATGATTCGGCGTGGTCCGCAGCCCCAGTCTGGTCGAGCTCCTCAACCCAAAGTCGTGTTAGATTCCTTGAGGACCGCACTAGTCTGGGTTTAATGCCGCTCATGATTGGACCATTTGCTCGTTCGACATGGCCGTTGGTTTGAGGGTGATAGGCGAGGCGTGTCGAGCTTGATGCCCATGTTTTGCACCATAATTTGACCTTATCGGCCGTGAAGTTGGTGCCGTTATCGGTGATGATCTTGTGGGGACACCGTAACGGTGCACTACCCCGATATGAAGTCTATCACCGGTCCGGATTGGCCGTTTTAACGAGCTTGTCCTCTATCCATTTGGTGAATTTATCCACCATGACCAATAGGTATTTTTGCTTGTGGGTTCCTCCTTAAGGGGTCCAACCATGTCAAGCCCCTGGACATGACGGCCAGGTGATGGGTATAGTTTTGAGGCGGTGGGTGGCATGTGGCTTTGGTTAGCAAAAAGCTGGCAACCGACGCATCGTTGGACTAAATCCTGCGCATCTGCCGGGCCGTCGGCCAATAAAATCCTGTCTGGAAGGCCTTGCCTACAAGGGCCGGGCTGCGGCGTGGTGCCCACCCAGTCCGGCATGAATTTCAGCCAAGAGGTTTCGCCCTTCCTCTTCGGAGATACACCTTTGAAGGACTCCTGTAGTGCTTTTCTTATAAAGCTCTCCCTCATGGACTTTGTAGGCTTTAGATCGCGATACTATGCAGCGAGCCTCATTTTGGTCTTCGGGAGTTCCTGCCTAGTTAGGTAGGCTAGGAATGGTTCCGATCCACGGTGCGATAACCGCCATTATTTCGTGGGCGGAGGTGTTATCTCGGTGGCGAGCCTCCGATTGTGTCAGAGTGTTCGGCGTCAGGCAGTGCGGTTGGGTCCGGATTGTTATTTCCGGACTCCGCTTCCCATAGTGTGGATGGCTTGAACAGCCGTTCCAGGAAGATGTTGGGCGGGACGGCATCGCGTTTTGCACCGATGCGTGCCAATATGTCCGCCGCCTGGTTGTTATCCCGGGCTATATGATGAAATTGAGCCCTTGAACCGTCTTGACATTTTAGGACCGCATTGCGGTATGCTGCCATTTTTTGATCTTTGGCATCAAAGTCTCCGTTTATTTGAGATATCGCGTCGAATCCCCGCGCACCTCTAGGCGTTTAATGCCCATGGAGACTGCCATCCGGAGGCCGTTCAGAAGGGCCTCATATTCGCTGCGTTGTTGGAGTCCGTATACATTATCGAAGGGCGTATTGGACTGTGTCCCGGTTGGGGACGTCGGACGACGCCAGCCCAGTGCCGCCAACATTTTGGAGCCGTCAAAGTGCATGATCAATTGGAGTATCGCCATACTCTTTAGGGAGTTGACTTCAGTCCATTCGCCACGAAGTCGGCCAAAACCTGCGACTTAATAGCTCGCCGTGGCTTATAAGTTATGTCGAATGGGAGGAGCTCTATGGCCCATCTAGCAATCCGGCCCGTCGCATCGCGGTTGTTTATAATGTCGTTAAGAGGTACTTCGGAGGCTACCGTTATCGAACACTCTTGAAAGTAGTGTCGCAGCTTCCGGGATGCCATGAACACCGCGTATGCTATCTTTGATAGTGTGGGTACCGGGACTTGCATGGAGTTAGGACGGTGGACACATAGTAAACCAGTTTTTGCAGAGGAACCGGTGTCCGTCCGTTCTCGTTCGACAACGAGCACCGCTACCGACAACTTGATGTGTTGCGGCGATATATAATAGCATTGGTTCGCCCACGTTGGGCTCGGCCAGGACGGTTGTTGCCAAAATGGCCTTTATTTCTTGAGTCCGGCCGTGGCGGCATCCACCCACTCGAAGTGTTCGGTGCGGCGGAGGAGGCGGTAAAGGGGTAGCGCCTTTTCTCCCAAGCGGGAAATAAAGCGGCTTAGAGCCGCCACGCATCCGTCAATTTTGTATTTGTTTGAGGTCTTTTGGAATATCCAATTGTGTGTGAGCTCGGATCTTGGCTGGGTTTGCTTCAATTCCTCTACGGACACAATGAAGCCCGAGCTTTCGGTGGAGCCAAGACGCATTTTCGGATTGAGCTTGATGTCATATTTTGAAGATTGTCGAATGTGAGCCTCAAGTCGTCTACTAGAGTTTCGACGTGCTTGGTTTTGACGACCACGTCATCTACATGTGCTTCCTTGTTTTGCCGATCTGGTTTGCGGACATGTACGAATCATGCGCTGATATGTTGCGCTGGCGTTTTGAGCCCAAAGGGCATTGTGTTGAAGCGAGCGGGCCGTATGGAGTGATGAATGCTATTGCAGCTTGGTGCAGCTCCGCCATCTTGATTTGGTGGTAGCGAGTGCGCGTCGAGGAAGCACAATGAGTCGTGCCTGCTGAAGCGTCAATAATTTGATCAATTCGAGGAGGGAAGGGATCCTTTGGGCAAGCCTTATTAAGGTCTTTAAAATCAACACATAGGCGCCAGGATTTATCCTTCTTTGGTACCATCACCAGGTTTGCTAGCCAGTCCGGATGTTTTATATCTCTGATGAATCCGGCTTCCAATAGTTTGGCTAGCTCCTCTCCCATGGCCTGTCTCTTGGGTTCGGAAAAGCGCCGAAGAGCCTGTTTGGTGGCTTGAATCCTTTTAGGATATTTAGGCTATGCTCGGCCAGCCGGCGTGGGATTCTGGCATGTCCGAAGGGTGCGAGCAAAGATGTCCCAGTTTTCTCGTAGAAATTCTCGTGGTGCGGCGTCTACATCAGGGTTTAATTGTGCCCCAATGGAGGCTGTCTTTGCAGGGTCCGTTGGGTGGACCTGGAATTTGACTATTTCATCCGCTGGTTTAAAAGAGGTGGACTTGGATCTTTTATCAAGTATCGCATCGTCCCTGTTCACCGTGGGCGCATCGCGGTGAGTTCCTCGCCGCTAGGGCTTGGATAGTGCCTCGAGGGCTAGTGCGGCTGTCTTGTTTTCGGTAGAGTGCTATGTTCGGATCACTAGCGAGAGTGATTATTCCGTTAGGTCCGGGCATTTTAAGCTTCATGTACCCATAATGGGGTATAGCTTGAAAAATTGTGAATGCCTCTCGTCCTAATAAAGCATGATATCCGCTGTTGAGCAGGGCCACTTGAAATGTGACCTCCTCGGACCTGTAATTGTCCGTGAGCGAACACTACATCGGTGTGATTTTTCCTGTGCAGCATGCTTCCGGATAGGGATTATTCCTCTAAAGGTTGTGCTGCTTCGCTCAATGCGGTTCGATCTATTTCCATTTTTGGAGGTTTCCTCATAGATGAGGTTTAGTCGCTGCCGCCATCCATGAGTACCTTAGTAAGGCGTAAAGCCGCCCACTATCGGACCGAGGACCAATGCGGCTGGTGCTCGGCCTGTTCGAATTTAGGTTAAATCACTGGCATTAAAGGTAATAGCGGTGTCACTCCATGGATTTACTGTTGCTACTTGGTAGACTTCGGCAAGGTTGCGGAGTGTTCGTTTTCGCATGTTATTTGATGCGAAAGTCTCGAAGACTGTTAACACCGTACTGGTGTTGCTGGGCTGGGATTCGAAGCTAGAAGCTCTTCGCCACTTTTGGCCACTGCCGTAGTATCCAACATGCTCGAAGGCTATGAGTTGGAGTGGCGCCCTCTGTCTCGTGAATTTTGCAGGTCCGTTTAGCCAATCCTCGATGACGGTTCCGTACCCTTTAGGGTTTTGGTTTTTGGTGTTTAACCAGGTGCTTGGTAATGATGCACCCTTTTATTTGGATTATGGATGTATTCGGGGCGGATTATCCCAAAATTTACTTCGGTTTTCAGCGCTCTCCATCGCACAATACTTTTGTACTATGGTCACCAAGTCGGCAAGGCGTGTAATTTCATGACGATTTATGGCGTTTAGGATTCCCTTGTCCGTGCAATTATTGCAGAAAATTGGGATTCGTCCTCCTCTCGGCGATCCTTTATCCTGTACATAACCGGGAGGAATCGCCCCGATAATGATGTCTTGTTTTAGCGGGCTCTTGCGAATTCGGGATAGATCGCTAATGTTTGGGTGGGCGGGTGGAACTGGATCCGAACCCCGTCAATTTAAGACTCGGGGCCGGAAGTTTCGAACTCGAAGTTTGGATTTTGAATGCTATCAATGAATCCATCCCGTCGCTGACTTCAAGTTCAGGGCTTGATCGACATCCGTCCCTCTGCGGGAATCCGGCATGGAGGGATCGGGAATCCAGACGTAGCTAGTCCTTAAAATAGAAGAAGAATCGCTGCATTGCTCCTCTATCACAGCAACATGATGGGTAGCCTGGGGAGAGTTGATCTCTCTCAGATCGGTTTTAGGCCCAATCTGGTCGTAGTCTGTGGCGACTCCCAGGGCGGCGATGCGATCCAAGAGCTCGTTTATGGAGGAGAGCTCGATCGGATCTAACTGTTCGGCAAGTTCCGAATTAACGTGAAGATCGGTTTCGATGACTCGAGAAGTCATCGTCGGCGCGGTGGCCGAACTGGCGGTTATAAGAAAACCACCTAGCCGAAGAGTCTGACCAGTGGCCAAGGCTCCTTTGGTGATAGTTTCGTCTTTAAAGACGGGATGAGGCATCCTTCCTGACGGCGACGACACAGAGGAACTCTCAATGAAAGCACCAATGTCGGTGTCAAAACCGGCGGATCTCGGTAGGGGTCCCGAACGTGCGTCTAAGCGGATGGTAACAGGAGACAAGGGACACGATGTTTTTACCCTGAGTTGGGCCCTCTCGATGGAGGTAATACCCTACTCCTGCTTGATTAATATTGATGATATGGGTAGTACAAGAGTAGATCGACCACGAGATCAAGGAGGCTAAACCTAGAAGCTAGCCTATGGTATGATTGTTGTTAGCCCCACGGACTAAAACCCTCCGGTTTATATAGACACCGGATAGGTTAGGGTTACACAGAGTCGGTTACAATGGTAGGAGATCTACATATCCGTATCGCCAAGCTTGCCTTCCACGCCAAGGAAAGTCCCATCCGGACACGGGACGAAGTCTTCAATCTTGTATCTTCATAGTCCAGGAGTCCGGCCAACGGTGATAGTCCGGCTATCCGGACACCCCCTAATCCGGGACTCCCTCAATAACCCTCAGGAACAACATGTAATTCATAATCAGGGGGAGAACTTTCATCATCACTATCATCAATAATAGCATCTTCAATAATTTCATTCTCTCTAACCCTAGCAAGTTGTTCATCAAGAGATTCACCTAATGGCAAAGTGATATCACGCAAAGAAGTAGTTTCATCATAAGTATCATGCATAGCAGAAGTGGCATCATCAATAACATGCGACATATCAGAATTCATAGCAGTAGCAGGTTTAGGTGTCGCAAGCTTACTAATAATGAAGGAGAATCTAGTGCGAGCTAGATGGCAGTTCCTTACCTCCCTCGTAGTTGAGGGCAAAATCTTGGTTCTTTCGTCTTTCAAGTTCCTCATAGTGATCAACAGATATAAATCCCAAGTGACTCAAAGAATAGAGCTATGCTCCCCGCACGGCGCCAGAAATTAGTCTTGATAACCCACAAGCTGTAGGGGATCGCAAGCAGCTTCGAGGGTAAAATATTCAACCCAAATTTATTGATTCGACACAAGGGAGCCAAAGAATATTATTGAGTATTAGAAGTTGAGTTGTCAATTCAACCACACCTGGATAACTTAGTATCTGCAGCAAAGTATTTAGTAGCAAAGTAGTATGATAGTAATGGTATGATGGCAAAAGTAAAGATAATAGTTTTGTAGTAATTGTAATGAGAGTAGCGGAAAAGTAAATAAGCGAAGCACAAGATGTGAAAAGCTCGTAGGCATTGGATCAGTGATTGATAATTATGTCGGATGTGATTCCTCATGTAATAGCTATAACATAGGGTGACACAAAACTAGCTCCAGTTCATCAATGTAATGTAGGCATGTATTTCGAATATAGTCATACGTGCTTATGGAAAAGAACTTGCATGCCATCTTTTGTCCTACCCTCCCGTGGCAGCAGGGTCCTAGTGGAAACTAAGGGATATTAAGGCCTCCTTTTAATAGAGAACCGGACCAAAGCATTAACACATAGTGAATACATAAACTCCTCAAACTATGGTCATCACCGAGAAGTATCCCGATTATTGTCACTTCGGGGTTGTCTATCATAACACATAATAGGTTACTATAGACTTGCAAGATAGGATCAAGAACACACATATATTCATGAAAAAATAATAGGTTCAGATCTGAAATCATGGCACTCGGGCCCTAGTGACAAGCATTAAGCGTAGCAAAGTCATAGCAACATCAAACTCAGAACATAGTGGATACTAGGGATCAAACCCTAACAAAACTAACTTGATTACATGGTAAATCTCATCCAACCCATCACCGCCAGCAAGCCTACGATGGAATTACTGATGCACAACGGTGAGCATCATGAAATTGGTGATGGAGGATGGTTGATGATGACGACGACGACGAATCCCCCTCTTCGGAGCCCCGAACGGACTCCAGATCAGCCCTCCCGAGAGATATTAGGGCTTGGCTGTGGCTCCATATCGTAAAATGCGATGAAACTTTCTCTCTGATTTTTTCTCCGCGAAACGGAATATATGGAGTTGGAGTTGAGGTCGGTGGATCGTCAGAGGGCCCACGAGACAGGGGGGCACCCACAGGGGGGTTGGGCGCGCCCCCACCCTCGTGGACAGGGTGTGGCCCCCCTGGTCTTGATTCTTTCGCCAGTATTTTTAATATTTTCCAAAAAGTGCCTCCGTGGATTTTCAGGTCATTCCGAGAACTTTTTTTTTCTACACGTAAAACAACATCATGGCAGTTCTGCTGAAAACAGCGTCAGTCCGGGTTAGTTTCATTCAAATCATGCAAGTTAGAGTCCAAAACAAGTGTAAAAGTGTTTGGAAAAGTAGATACGTTGGAGACGTATCAGGGATCCCGAGAGGTTTTTGGTGGCTACAGAGGCTTGCAGTGGCGGAACTCCCGATCTATTGTGCTCCCAGAAGTTTTTGGGGTATATGGATATATATAGGTGAAAGAAGTCGGTCAGGGGAGCCACGAGGGGCCCATGAGGGTGGGGTGCGCGGCCAGGGGGTAGGGCGCGCCCCTGACCCTCGTGGCCACCTCGAAGCTTCCCTGACATCTACTCCAAGTCTCCTGGATTGCTTCCGTTCCAAAAATAACTCTCCCGAAGGTTTCATTCCGTTTGGACTCCGTTTGATATTCCTTTTCTTCGAAACACTGAAATAGGAAAAAAAAACAGCAATTTGGGCTGGGCCTTCGGTTAATAGGTTAGTCCCAAAAATGATATAAAAGTGTAGAGTAAAGCCCATAAACATCCTAAACGGGTAATATAATAGCATGGAACAATCGAAAATTATAGATACGTTGGAGACGTATCAAGCATCCCCAAGCTTAATTCCTGCTCGTCCTCGAGTAGGTAAATGATAAAAACAGAATTTTTGATGTGGAATGCTACCTAGCATATTTCTCAATGTAATTTTCTTTATTGTGGCATGGATGTTTAGATCCAAATGATTCAAGTTAAAAGTTCATATTGACATGAAAACAATAATACTTCAAGCATACTAACAAAGAAATCATGTATTCTCAAAATAACATGGCTAAAGAAAGCTATCCCTACAAAATCATATAGTTTGGCTATGCTCTATCTTCATCACAGAAAATATTTAAATCATGCACAACCCCGATGACAAGCCAAGCAATTGTTTCATACTTTAATGTTCTCAAACCTTTTCAACTTTCACACAATACGTGAGCGTGAGCCATGGACATAGCACTATATGTGGAATAGAATGGTGGTTGTGGAGAAGACAAAAAAGGAGAAGATAGTCTCACATCAACTAGGCGTATCAACGGGTTATGGAGATGCCCATTAATAGATATCAATGTGAGTGAGTAGGGATTGCCATGCAAGTGTATGAAAGCTCAACAAAAGAAACTAAGTGGGTCTGCATCTAACTTGCTTGCTCACGAAGACCTAGGGCATTTTGAGGAAGCCCGTCATTGGAATATACAAGAGAAGTTCTATAATGTAAAATTCCCACTAGTATATGAGAGTGACAACATTGGAGACTCTCTATCATGAAGATCATGGTGCTGCTTTGAAGCACAAGTGTGGAAAAGGATAGTAACATTGTCCCTTCTCTCTTTTTCTCTCTCTTTTTTTTGGTGGGCTTCTTTGCCCCCCCCCCCCTTTTTCATAAAGTCCGGAGTCTCAACCCGACTTGTGGGGGAATCATAGTCTCCATCATCCTTTCCTCACTTGGGACAATGCTCTAATAATGAAAATCATCACACTTTTATATACTTACAACTCAAGAATTACAACTCAATACTTATAACAAAATATGACTCTATGTGAATGCCTCCGGCGGTGTACCGGGATATGCAACGAATCAAGAATGACATGTATCAAAGAGTTATGAAGGTGGCTTTGCCACAAATACAATGTCAAACTACATGATCATGTAAAAGCAATATGACAATGATGAAATGTGTCATAATAAACGGAACGGTGGAAAGTTGCATGGCAATATATCTTGGAATGGCTATGGAAATGCCATAATAGGTAGGTATGGTGGCTGTTTTGAGGAAGATATATGGTAGGTGTATGGTACCGGTGAAAGTTGCGCGGCACAAGAGAGGCTAGCAATGGTGGAAGGGTGAGAGTGCGTATAATCCATGGACTCAACATTAGTCATAAAGAACTCATATACTTATTGCAAAAATCTATTAGTCATCGAAATGAAGTACTACACGCATGCTCCTAGGGGGATATATTGGTAGGAAAAGACCATCGCTCATCCCCGACTGCCACTCATAAGGAAGACAATCAATAAATAAATCATGCTCCAACTTCATCACATAACGGTTCACCATACGTGCATGCTACGGGAATCACAAACTTCAACATAAGTATTCCTCAAATTCACAACTACTCCACTAGCATGATTCTAATATCACCATCTTCATATCTCAAAACAATCATCAAGCATCAAATTGATCATAGCATTCAATGCACTCTATATGATAGTTTTTATTATACCCAACTTGGATGCCCATCATATTAGGACCAATTTTATAACCATAGCAAATAACTTGCTGTTCTAAAAGACTCACAAAATAATATAAGTGAAGCATGAGAGATCAATAATTTCTACAAAATAAAACCACCGCCGTGCTCTAAAAAGATATAAGTGAAGCACTAGAGCAAAATTGTCTAGCTCAAAAGATATAAGTGAAGCACAAAGAGTGTTCTAATAAATTCCAAATCATGTGTGTCTCTCCCAAAAGGTGTGTACAACAAGGATGATTGTGGTAAACTACAAAGCAAAGACTCATATCATACAAGACTATCACGCCCAAGATGCGACCCTATCCAAAAGGAACTCGACGGTCCCACCAAGGATAGACCCGCATATTGAAACGCTTTTGCAAGGTGGATATCATTACATCAACAATACATAATAGATGGGGATACATACATAAGGCACGAGTGCCACAAGAATACATCAACATCATATACAAGATCAACATCCGACTACGGATGAAACATAAACAGAAGCTCAAACGACATCCACCCTGCTAGCCCAGGCTGCCGACCTGGAACCTATCCCCTGATCGAAGAAGAAGCAGAAGAAGAACTCCAATACAAGCAAAGATCGCTCTCGCGTCATGATCATCACATGAACCTGTACCTGCAACTGGTGGTGTAGTAATCTGTGAGCCACGAGGACTCAGCAATCCCATTACCATGGGTATCAAGACTAGCAAAGCTTAAAGGGAAAGGGAGGGGTAAAGTGGTGAGGTTGCAGCAGCTACTAAGCATATATGGTGGCTAACATATGCAAATGAGAGCGAGAAGAGGAGCAAAGGAACGGTCGTCAATTAGTAATGATTAAGAAGTGATCCTGAACTCCTACTTACATCAGACATAACCCAAAAACCGTGTTCTCCTCTCGATCAACCCCGAAAAGAGACACTCACGGTTACGCTACACGGTTGGTGTATTTTATAAGAGTTTGCTTCAAGTTTAGTACAACCGGATATTAACAAATTCCCATCTGCCACATAACCGCTGGCACGGCTTTGAAAGTTTATACCCTGCAGGGTGTCCCAACAGCCCATGATAAGCTCTCGCGATCAACGAAGGATATTCGTTCTCCCGGAAGACCCGATCAGTCTCGGAATCCGGCTACAAGACATTTCGACAGACAATAAAACAAGACCAGCAAAGCCGCCCGATCGCCGACAATCCCGATAGGAGCTGCACATATCTCGTTCTCGTGGCAACACCAGATGAGACTAGCTACGAGTAAAACCAACCCTCGAGTTGCCTCAAGGTGGCCCATGCAGTAGCTCGGTTCGAACCAGCACTTAGAGAAGCACTGGCCGGGGGCTAAATAAAGATGACCCTTGGGCTCCGAAACCCAAGGAAAAAGGGCTAGGTGAGGCAAATGGTAAAACCAATGTTGGGCCTTCTTTGGAGAGTCTTATTCAAAGCGAACTGTCAAGGGGTCCCATAAATCACCCGACCGCGTTAGGGACGCAAAATCCGGGAACATAATACCGATATGACGGAAACTAGGGCGGCAAGAGTGGAACAAAACACCAGGCATAAGGCCGAGCCTTCCACCCTTTACCAAGTATATAGATGCATTAATTAAATAAGATATATTGTGATATCCCAACAAGTAAACATGTTCCAACAAGGAACAACATCTCCATGTTCCAACAAGGAACAAACTTCATCTTCACCTGCAACTAACAACGCTATAAGAGGGGCTGAGCAAAGCGGTAACATAGCCAAACAATGGTTTGCTAGGAAGGGTGCAAAAGGTTAGAGGCTGACATGGAAATTTGGGAGGCTTGAGGAACAAGTGATAGGTAGCGCAGCATAGCGATAGAACGAAGCAACTAGCATAGCAATGATAGTAATGAGATCCAAGGTGACGGTCATCTTGCCTGAAATCCCGCTAGGAAGAAGAACGAGTCCATGAAGAAGATGAAGCCACGAAGACGAACCAAGCGTAGACGAACGAATCCTCACGATCGCAACGAAATAGGAACTATCGAAAAGAAGCACACAACAAGGTAAACACACCACACATAGACAAGACATGATGCACAACAAGCATGATGCATGACAAAGCTACATGAAGCTACTCATGGCAAGAGATGATGCAAACAAGAGCAACACATCAAAGCAAGTTTAAATGAGGCCAGAAACAACATATAACAATTCCGGTAAGTCCTCATATGCAAATTTCAAAATTGGTCCAGATCTGAATAAACCTTATGTTCAAGTTGTTAAATAGCAAGTTAAGATGCACCAAGATGATCTACACGAAATTCTAGTCAAGTTACATATAAAGTTCATTTAATTCGGAGCTACGGCCTAGAAGATATGAGCAAAACAAGTTAAACATGGCATTGATGCAAAATGCATACAAACATCAAGCAAACACCTCAAGACAAGGATGCAACATGATAATATGAAACTACATGCAAAATCAAGCAAGTTTCATATAGAGCACACTCAAAACAGAGCAGCGGTTCAACACATACACACAATATGTCTAAAGGGTAAGCTGTCCAAAACAGCAACTAGGCATATAGCAAGCATCAAAACACTATGCTACAGGACCCCAACAAGAAAACAAAAGGCATGGGCATGATATACAGGTAAAGCATGACAAAACATGAACACTGAGCTATCTCTAGAAATCACTAGAACATGCTCAAAATGACATGGCAAGATTGCAAATAATAATAGTTTCAGACTTTGCAGAAAATAACATCAGGTTGCAATGTTTAGAGCTATCAAACAATATGCTACAGGAAATTATCATGGCAAACAAAGGCATGGAATGAATCTACTAAATGCATAGAACAAAAGTCCTTTACTGACCATAAGCCAAAAAGGATCAGAAAATATGATGGCACCCATGTAAACATGGCAAGTGATGTGACAGATTCATACATGGCAGGAATAACAATAAGTAGGCATGTTGGTGAGCTTGAACCACTCACCACAGAGCAATACATGGCATGGCAAGGCAACTCATAGTAAGAAGACATGTTTATGAAGCTAAGAATGGCAAGAGCAAGTCCATAGAGTGCATGGATCACTAACAACAACCTTGGCAAAATTGAATAACATGTAAACAACCTGCCAGGAAACATTTTATAGCAAAAGTAGAGCTCGAATGACTCAAGCTATGTCACTCCATAATTTCAAACAAGGGCATGGATGGATAGAGAATAACCATATGTTCAAAACATCCTTACTGAAGTATCTCAAAATAAGCATGAATCTCTCTGTAGCATCAAGTTTACATGGCATAAAAATATCAGCAGAACAGGGGCTGAAATCATCAACATCATGAAGCCTAGTTTGCATGCTTGTGCTAGTCATCACAGAGATCACAAAAATACATGGATACACCCCTGTAAAGATGGCATGGCATATTACAAAACAGATGTAGGACTCAAGTTCATAGGGTGCACACATCAATCATGGCAAAAATGACAAAAGTGCATGTTCTGATAAGAATCTGAAACTAACATCACCTAGCCCTCTTCCAACAGCATTTCGGGCACCAATATGAGCTCAAATGAAAATGATGAAATGAGATTAAATGATGTACTCGTCGAGGCGAACAATTTGACATATTACACGCACGAAACGGAGCCACGGATGCAGAGATACAATGCAATGAACATGGCATGATTATTACTGCAGATCTGGGGACTTGGTCCTTTTTCTGAAAAAAAACCGGATGGGCGCAATATAACTAAGACGTGACCGGGCGGGTTTTTGGCGGGGCTCACCTAGCTGGGTTCGGCCCAAGTCGATGGTGGAACGGGCCAGGAGGGCGGCGCGCTGGGCCTAGAGACCGAGGCGACGTGGGCCTTGCAGGTGGGGTGACCCACCAGCAGGGCGACGCACTGGCCCACGTGCGCGAGGAGGATGCCCTCGTCCTCTGCCCGAATGAGGACGAGGCAGGAGCTCGACGTGGTGGAGAACGGCGGCGGGGCAGCGCTCCGGCGATGTAGGGATCGGCGGGAGGTTGGGGATGGATGGATCCGACCATCCCCTGCCCGGATCTGGCGAGAGGAGGCCGGCGGCGAGGTGGTGATGCCCACGGTGGAGCTCGGTGGAGGCGTTCATGGCGGCGGCTAGCTGCGGGGAGAGAGAGCTGGTGAGGAGGAAGGAGAAAGGGAAGGGAGAGAGGCAGGCGGCAGCGTGACTGCACGGAGGTCGCGGAGTTGGTCGCCGGTGGCCTTCGGCGGGCGGCGACTGGCGACGGGCTCCTCTGACGGAGCCACTCGGGATCGGCGGCGGGCGATTGCTGCGTGGCGCGGAGGCGCTCGAGGGCGGCGGCGCACGGGCTCCCTCTGGCCCAGATCTGGCCGGGGCAGGCTGTTGCGGGCGGGAGGGCCTGCGGGAGGTGCTCGGGAGGAAGTGGGCGACGGCGGGGCACGTGGCAGCGCCGGAGAGGCCCAGCCCTTGGTGAGTGGTTTCTGGTGGCGGCGGGCAGCCAGGCGCCAAGTGGCGGAGGGGAGGTGGCGGCCTTGGAAAGCGAGGCTGGAAGCACGGAAATTGAGGGAGGAGGTTGGTGGAGGCCAAAAATGGCATATGGGTGGTGTTTAAATAGGCAGGGGTCTAGGGTTAGGGGGATTTGCTCCGTTTTCGGACCGTTCGATCGCCATCGGATGGCTCCGAGCAGAGAGGGTCTAGGTGAGTGGATAGTGGGCTGTGAAGAGTAGTTGGGCTGAGAGGAGAAAAGAAATGCAGCCCGGCAGCGGTTTCGGAGACCGAAAACACCCGACGAATAAACCGACTATATCAGCGGTTATACATTTAACGGTTGGGCAGTCAAAGCGAACTCGAATGCGATGAAACTTGGCAGGCGCTCTGTCTACACTATAATAAGACCGCACGACAAGTTGCAACCCATTCCGAGAACATATTTATGCCACTTATAAAATAATATCTCGGAGGTGCCGCGGGCGCGTGCGAGTGTGTCTGTGCTCAGAACGGACAACGGAGAGAACCGGGGGAACCCGAACGGATGCAAGTTTTGAAAAACATGCGGATGAAATGCAGATGATGACATGGCAAAATGCAACACGGAAGCAAATGACAAGGCACTGACGCCGAATAACTGGCGGACACCTGGCGCATCGAATCCGGGGCGTTACAACACTCCTCCACTAACAAGAGATCTCGTCCCGAGATCTTAGGCCCGAGACGGAAGAGAAAAAGGAAGAGGCGAAACAAGAACTCAAGATAGAAGCAAAGAACCTAGAGCACTCGATAAGAGGAGAGGAACAACGAGAATGACGAGAATTGAAGGCTCACGGAATCAGATAGACTATGAAACCACTCGTTCTAACCGGAGTGGTTAGAATGAGAAAAGAAACGAATAAGACTGAAAGGATTTAGGTAGCACTCCGGCTGAACATGGAAGGAGTTGGAACTGAGTTTGACAAAATGGAACGATAGTTGACGAGAGGAACAACACAATGCCTCCGAAAGAATTGAAAGAATTGAATGGAAAGAACTTAGAAGGAAGGGTTGAACGGAGTTGTTGAGAAAATCAACAACGAAAAGAAATAAGCTTGTTGTGGGCTTACAGGTAACATCTCAAGATCATAAGATGATAACCGGCCACAAATGGAAATGATTGGATCATTGAGAAGAACGAAGAAATACAAAACTCCACTTCAAAAGAATACGGAGAGTTAATTGCACTTCGAGACGCAAGAAGAAGGATACTTGAACTCCACCAACAAGAATCTTGCTGAACTCTTGAAGAATGAATTAAATCATGAAGAACCACCATGAAGGACTCCGGTAACAAAAGGATGATGAGATACGATTGAAGGATGAAAGGAAATAAGATTAAAGCCTTGCGATGATTCATATGGAGGTTCCGACGAGATGGCCGAGGAAATTTGAACTCCGGAAAAGAAAAGATTAAAACACTTGGAACTAGAATTTATTCATTACGAACAAACTCCGAAGTAAGGGATGAATCACTTGGATGAAATAAGAATAAGATTTATTGTATGCTTATCCTTCATCAAATTAAATTGATGACAAGTAATGGATTTGCATACTACTTATTCTTCTTGAAAAGGATTGAGAAGTGACATATCGCAAACTTGAGAAGGACTTCATGAACCACCGGTAGGATTGAAAAGAACGAATGGATTAATACGATAACAAAGGAAAAAGAATCTGAATGAACCACCGTAAGAATTCGAAAATGACTGATGAAAGAGAATGAATCACCGGGAAGAATTAGAAGAACCACTATGCTCGAGGGGATTTAGATGCAAAAGAACAAGGAGATCACGAGCTGATTAAAGAACACTTGAACAAAGCACTTGGATAATTGGATAACGGTAGCTGAAATGTGAGGACAAGAATTCTTCTGGAATAAAGGCCTCCGGTGAAAAGAAACGGGAAAAGAACTTCTGACATACTTCGGATAGGTAAGAAAAGAATATCTGACGAATGGAATAATTCGAGAGGATAATATGAAGCTAGAACCACGAAACTTCGCAAGAACGGGCAAGATTGAGAGGGAAAACTCTTCTTCAGTCTTCAAAGCTGATAAAGACGACGAGAAACACCATCGAAATTAATGAGATACTCCGGAAGAAAGAAAAACAGAGAGGTTGAGCCAACAATGAAAAGAATTTGAAAGCGATCTTGAAAAGGCATGTGACTGATGGGATCCATTCTTACGTCACAAATGAAAAGAATTGAGAATAACTCCGGAGGAATTAGAAGAGTCAGGTAAGATCCTGGGAAAAGACCTGTGGGTTAGGGCCCACTGAAGAGAAAACACCGTTGGAAAGGTTGTTGAACAGATAGATGAAGCACCGGAACAATTGAAATATTTGAATGAGGTGACAACCTCGAATTAATTGGAAGACAGACGAATCTCCTGAGATATCTTGAACACTCCGAAGGATAAACTGGCGAGAGGCGAACGAGCTGGGAGAACATTTGATCCAAGGAAAAGAATGCGATCAACCCGAAAAACTTGAATTGAGTCCACCGGAGAAGAAACGAGATGAAGAATGTCAAACGAGACGAGAATTCACGGTTAAGACAAGCGAGGAAAGCGAAGAGGCTCATACGAATGAAATTGATTGTCGAAACAGACTCAGGCTCCGGGAAGAAGAGGGTGAGAGGGCGGGAAAACAAAGGCAACTTGGAAGGGGAAACCGATGAATATCTTGAAGAGAAAACACCAGTTGAAATCATTGAGGAGAGAGAGCAAAAACTTCGCACGAGTAGGATGGATACTCGATTACGGACTCAGGTTCGGGAAAGAAGAAGGGAGGGCGGGCGGGAAAAACAAAGACAACTTCGGACAGGGAAACAACATCGATCGAAAATAGCTGAGGATTGATCTCCCAAAGACAAAGAGGTTCGAGTCGACTTGACGAGAGATGCACCGGCCAAAAGAGGATGGACAACGAACAAAAACTAACCGTGTGATCCTAAAGAAAAATTTGAACAGGAAGAGGAGTAATTCAAAACACCTACGTCAAGATTCCTCACCAGAGCGACAAGGGGCTGAGGAGTAAAAAGAATTCCTACTCTCCGATAAAACTAGACTCCAAAAATAGTTTTCTTCTAGACTCAACAACGGCCAAACTACGCGATCAATCAAGGGGGCTCCTAGGGTCGGTCGAGGCTCTGATACCAACTTATCACGCCCAAGATGTGACCCTATCCAAAAGGAACTCGACGGTCCCACCAAGGATAGACCCGCATATTGAAACGCTTTTGCAAGGTGGATATCATTACATCAACAATACATAATAGATGGGGATACATACATAAGGCACGAGTGCCACAAGAATACATCAACATCATATACAAGATCAACATCCGACTACGGATGAAACATAAACAGAAGCTCAAACGACATCCACCCTGCTAGCCAGGCTGCCGACCGGAACCTATCCCCGATCGAAGAAGAAGCAGAAGAAGAACTCCAATACAAGCAAAGATCGCTCTCGCGTCATGATCATCGCATGAACCTGTACCTGCAACTGGTGGTGTAGTAATCTGTGAGCCACGAGGACTCAGCAATCCCATTACCATGGGTATCAAGACTAGCAAAGCTTAAAGGGAAAGGAAGGGGTAAAGTGGTGAGGTTGCAGCAGCGACTAAGCATATATGGTGGCTAACATACGCAAATGAGAGCGAGAAGAGGAGCAAAGGGCGGTCGTCAATTAGTAATGATCAAGAAGTGATCCTGAACTCCTACTTACGTCGACATAACCC
Organism: Aegilops longissima; assembly: GCA_021605205.1. Classification (NCBI taxonomy): domain Eukaryota; kingdom Viridiplantae; phylum Streptophyta; class Magnoliopsida; order Poales; family Poaceae; genus Aegilops; species Aegilops longissima. The sequence goes on from CM038679.1 coordinate 48,744,986, forward strand.
AAAACCGTGTTCTCCTCTCGATCAACCCGAAAAGAGACACTCACGGTTACGCTACGGTTGGTGTATTTTAGAAGAGTTTGCTTCAAGTTTACTACAACGGATATTAACAAATTCCCATCTGCCACATAACCGCGGGCACGGCTTTCGAAAGTTTATACCCTGCAGGGGTGTCCCAACTTAGCCCATGATAAGCTCTCGCGATCAACGAAGGATATTCGTTCTCCCCGGGAAGACCCGATCAGTCTCGGAATCCCAGCTACAAGACATTTCGACAGTAATAAAACAAGACCAGCAAAGCCACCCGATGCGCCGACAATCCCGATAGGAGCTGCACATATCTCGTTCTCAGGGCAACACCGGATGAGACTAGCTACGAGTAAAACCAACCCTCAGGTTACCTCAAGGTGGCCCCGCAGGCAGCTCGGTTCGAATCAGCACTTAGAGAAGCACTGGCCCAGGGGGCTAAATAAAGATTACCCTTGGGCTCCGGAAACCCAAGGGAAAAAGGGCTAGGTGAGGCAAATGGTAAAACCAATGTTGGGCCTTGCTGGAGGAGTCTTATTCAAAGCGAACTGTCAAGGGGGTCCCATAAATCACCCGACCGCGTTAGGGACGCAAAATCCGGGAACATAATACCGATATGACGGAAACTAGGGCGGCAAGAGTGGAACAAAACACCAGGCATAAGGCCGAGCCTTCCACCCTTTACCAAGTATATAGATGCATTAATTAAATAAGATATATTGTGATATCCCAACAAGTAAACATGTTCCAACAAGGAACAACATCTCCATGTTCCAACAAGGAACAAACTTCATCTTCACCTGCAACTAACAACGCTATAAGAGGGGCTGAGCAAAGTGGTAACATAGCCAAACAACGGTTTGCTAGGAAGGGTGCAAAAGGTTAGAGGCTGACATGGCAATTTGGGAGGCTTGAGGAACAAGTGATAGGTAGCGCAGCATAGCGATAGAACGAAGCAACTAGCATAGCAATGATAGTAATGAGATCCAAGGTGACGGTCATCTTGCCTGAAATCCCGCTAGGAAGAAGAACGAGTCCATGAAGAAGATGAATCCACGAAGACGAACCAAGCGTAGACGAACGAATCCTCACGATCGCAACGAAATAGGAACTATCGAAAAGAAGCACACAACAAGGTAAACACACCACACATAGACAAGACATGATGCACAACAAGCATGATGCATGACAAAGCTACATGAAGCTACTCATGGCAAGAGATGATGCAAACAAGAGCAGCACATCAAAGCAAGTTTAAATGAGGCCAGAAACAACATATAATAATTCAGGTAAGTCCTCATATGCAAATTTCAAAATTGGTCCAGATCTGAATAAACCTTATGTTCAAGTTATTAAACAGCAAGTTAAGATGCACCAAGATGATCTACACGAAATTCTAGTCAAGTTACATATAAAGTTCATTTAATTCGGAGCTACGGCCTAGAAGATATGAGCAAAACAAGTTAAACATGGCATTGATGCAAAATGCATACAAACATCAAGCAAACACCTCAAGACAAGGATGCAACATGATAATATGAAACTACATGCAAAATCAAGCAAGTTTCATATAGAGCACACTCAAAACGGAGCAACGGTTCAACACATACACACAATACAAGTCTAAAGGATAAGCTGTCCAAAACAGCAACTAGGCATATAGCAAGCATCAAAACACTATGCTACAGGACCCCAACAAGAAAACAAAAGGCATGGGCATGATGTACAGGTAAAGCATGACAAAACATGAACACTGAGCTATCTCCAGAAATCACTAGAACATGCTCAAAATGACATGGCAAGATTGCAAATAATAACAGTTTCAGACTTTGCAGAAAATAACATCAGGCTGCAATGTTTAGAGCTATCAAACAACATGCTACAGGAACTTATCATGGCAAACAAAGGCATGGCATGAATCTACTAAATGCATAGAACAAAAGTCCTTTACTGACCATAAGCCAAAAAGATCAGAATATATGATGGCACCCATGTAAACATGGCAAGTGATGTGACAGATTCATACATGGCAGGAACAACAATAAATAGGCATGTTGATGAGCTTGAACCACTCACCACAGAGCAATACATGGCATGGCAAGGCAACTCATAGTAAGAAGACATGTTTATGAAGCTAAGCATGGCAAGAGCAAGTCCATAGAGTGCATGGATCACTAACAACAACCTTGGCAAAATTGAATAACATGTAAACAACCTGCCAGGAAACATTTTATAGCAAAAGTAGAGCTCGAATGACTCAAGCTATGGCACTCCATAATTGCAAACAAGGGCATGGAAGGATAGAGAATAACCGTATGTTCAAAACATCCTTACTGAAGTATCTCAAAATAAGCATGGATCTCTCTGTAGCATCAAGTTTACATGGCATAAAAATATCAGCAGAACAGGGGCTGAAATCATCAACATCATGAAGCCCAGTTTGCATGCTTGTTCTAGTCACCACAGGGATCACAAAAATACATGGCATACACCCCTGTAAAGTTGGCATGGCATATTACAAAACACATGTAGGACTCAAGTTCATAGGGTGCACACATCAATCATGGCAAAAATGACAAAAGTGCATGTTCTGATAAGAATCTGAAACTAACATCACATAGCCCTCTTCCAACAGCATTTCGGGCATCAAGATGAGCTCAAATGAAAATGATGCAATGAGATGAAATGATGTACTCCTCGAGACGAACAATCTGACATATTACACGCACGAAATGGAGCCACGGATGCAGAGATACAATGCAATGAACATGGCATGATTATTACTGCAGATCTGGGGACTTGGTCCTTTTTCTGAAGAAAAAAACGGACGGGCGCAATATAACTAAGACGTGACCAGGCGGGTTTTTGGCGGGGCTCGCCTAGCTGGGCTCGGCCCAAGTCGGTGGTGGAGCGGGCGGGAGGGCGCGCGGCTGGGCACGGAGGCCGAGGCGGCGTGGGCCTTGGAGGTGGGGTGACCCACCGGCGAGGCGACGCGACCGCCCACGTCTTGTGAGGAGGATGCCCTCGTCCTCTGCCCGAACGAGGACGAGGCAGGAGCTCGACGTAGTGGAGAACGGCGGCGGGGCAGCGCTCCAGCGATGTAGGGGTCGGCGGGAGGTTGGGGATGGATGGATCCGACCATCCCCTGCCCGGATCTGGCGAGAGGAGGCCGGCGGCGAGGTGGTGATGCCCACGGCGGAGCTCGGTGGAGGCGTTCATGGCGGCGGCGGCTAGCTGCGGGGGAGAGAGAGCTGGTGAGGGGAGGAAGAAGAAAGGGAAGGGAGAGAGAGACCGGGCGGCAGCGTGACCTGCACGGAGGTCGCCGGAGTTGGTCGCCAGTGACGCTCGGCGGGGCGGCGACCTGGCGACGGGGCTCCTACGGGAGCCACTCGGGATCGGGCGGCGGGGTGATTGCTGCGGGGCGTGGGAGGCGCTCGGGAGGGCGGCGGCGCGTGGGCTCCCTCCGGGCCCAGATCTGGCCCGGGGCGGGCCTGTTGCGGGCCGGGAGGGCCGCGGGGAGGTGCTCGGAGGAAGTGGGCGTGGCGGGGCACGTGGCAGCGCCGGAGAGGCCACAACCGCCGGCCTTGAGTGGTTTCTGGTGGCGGGGGGCAGCCAGGCGCCAAGTGGCGGAGGAGGAGGTGGCCAAGGAAAAGCGAGGCTGGAAGCGCGGAAATTGAGGGAGGAGGTTGGTGGAGGCCAAAAATGGCATATGGGTGGTGTTTAAATAGGCAGGGGTCTAGGGTTAGGGGGATTTGCTCCGTTTTCGGACCGTTCGATCGCCATCGGATGGCTCCGGAGCGGAGAGGGTCTAGGTGAGTGGATAGTGGGCTGTGAAGAGTAGTTGGGCTGAGAGGAGAGAAAAGAAATGCAGCCCGGCAGCGGTTTTCGGAGACCGAAAACACCCGACGAATAAACCGACTATATCGTGGTTATACATTTAACGGTTGGGCAGTCAAACGAACTCCGAATGTGATGAAACTTGGCAGGCGCTCTGTCTACACTATAATAAGACCGCACGACAAGTTGCAACCCATTCCGAGAACATATTTATGCCACTTATAAAATAATATCTCGGAGGTGCCGCGGGTGCGTGCGAGTGTGTCTGTGCTCAGAACGGACAACGGAGAGAACCGGGGGAACCCGAACGGATGCAAGTTTTGAAAAAACATGCAGATGAAATGCAGATGATGACATGGCAAAATGCAACACGCAAGCAAATGACAAGGCACTGACACTGAATAACTGGCGGACACCTGGCGCATCGAATCCGGGGCGTTACAAAGACGCTCCAAGCAAAACACATATCATGTGGTGAATAAAAATATAGCTCCAAGTAAAGTTACAGATAGACGAAGACGAAAGAGAGGATGCCTTCCGGGGCATCCCCAAGCTTAGGCTTTTGGTTGTCCTTGAATATTACCTTGGGGTGCCTTGGGCATCCCCAAGCTTAGGCTCTTGCCACTCCTTTTCCATAGTCCATCGAATCTTTACCCAAAACTTGAAAACTTCACAACACAAAACTCAACAGAAAACTCGTAAGCTCCGTTAGTATGAGAAAATAAATCACCACAAAGGTACTGTTGTGAACTCATTCTAAATTCATATTGGTGTAATATCTACTGTATTCCAACTTCTCTATGGTTCATACCCTCCGATACTACTCATAGATTCATCAAAATAAGCAAACAACACATAGAAAACAGAATCTGTCAAAAACAGAACAGTCTGTAGTAATCTGTATCATTCGAGTACTTATGTAACTCCAAAAATTCTAAAATAAATTGTTGGACCTGAGGGATTTGTCTATTAATCATCGGCAAAAATAATCAACCTAAAAGCACTCTCCAGTAAAAAAATGGCAGCTAATCTCGTGAGTGCAAAAGTTTCTGTTTTTTTACAGCAAGATCGCATAGACTTCACCCAAGTCTTCCCAAAGGTTCTACTTGGCACAAACACTAATTAAAACATAAAAACACACCTAAACATAGGCTAGATGAATTATTTATTACTGAACAGGAACAAAAATTAAATAACAAAAATTAAATTGGGTTGCCTCCCAACAAGCGCTAACGTTTAACGCCCCTAGCTAAACATAAAGAGAGCATCATGAAGCATATTACTAACACATTTAAGTCTAACACACTTCCTATGCATACGGAATTTGTGAGCAAACAACTTATGGGAGCAATAATCAACTAGCATAGGAAGGCAAAACAAGAATAACTTCAAGATTTTAAGCACATAGAGAGGAAAGTTGATATTATTGCAATTCCTACAAGCATATGTTCCTCCCTAATAATAATTTTGAGTAGCATCATGAATGAACTCAACAATATAACCATCACATAAAGCATTCTTTTCATGATCTACAAGCATAGAATTTTTATTACTCTCCACATAAGCAAAATTCTTCTCATTTGGGATAGTGGGAGTATAATAAGAGACTCGAATACTATAAATTGTTTCCATATTAAAAGAGTAATGTTCAGAAAAAGGGTAATCATAATCATGAAAAGTTTTATAAATGTAATCATCACTACTTTTTATAGCATATGTTTCATCACAATAATCATCATAAGTAGCAACTTTGTTCTCATCATAATCAATTGAAACTTCTTCCAAAGTAGTGGATTCATCACTAAATAAAGTCATGACCTCTCCAAATCCACTGTCATAAATATAGCCATCATAAATAGGAGGCATGCTATCATCATAATAAATTTGCTCATCGAAACTTGGGAGGCTAAAAATATCATCTTCATTAAATGTAGCATCCCCAAGCTTGGGACAAACATTAATTGCAGCAAATATATTCTCAAACATGTCATTCTCATCAAACATAGCATCCCCAAGCTTGGGCCTTTTCATATCATAAGCATAATTACTATCATCATTAATAGTATGGATAGCACCAATAGTATAGCAATTATCATCATCACAATGAGTAATAGGAGCAACATCATTTGTGAGGGGTACCTTTTTACCTTTGCTTCTACGTCTTTTCTTTTTCTTCTTCGCATCATGTGTGGGGTTAACCCTCTTTTTGGAGCTCCTTATTAATGAGATTGGTTGGATAGAAGGCTCCTCCTTGTTACCTGATTCATCATAAGAAATAATAGGAGGATATTGGGAAGTCTCTTCCCTTTCATTAGTATTCTCTTCATCTTCTTTTTGTTTTCTTTTCTTTATGTAATTGGAAATATAAGGATTTTCAATGCAATTCACCGCACAATACATAAAAATTTCTTCTAGATCAAAATCAAGAACTTTATCAAGGGAAAATTCTGGAAGATCCTTAGTTATACGTTTCATTTCTTCATAACCCACAAGCAAACTAAGTTCATTGTGATGCGCAAGGGAAATCAAGTCATCACAATTTTTGAACACGATTCGATCATGAAACAATTTGCATTGGGTATTTAAATGATCACGTTCAATGCAAAGTTCACAAGGATGGCAAAGAAATTTTAAAGTTTTAGCACAAACATCTAGCCTTTCTTGCAACCATTTAGTCCCTAAATACTTATGCCTCTTGCAAAATCTATCTTCCCTATTTGGTGTGCACTTGCAAATCCTATGCACTCCACAAAAATTGACATGCTTATAAGAGACATTTTCATCATTAGTACCATGGATATTCAAAGAGTACATACTAACAACATTCAATCATTCTCCTCATTCAAAGATTTAGTGCCAAACATTTTATAGACTTCTTCTTCTGGCACTTGAGCACAATTTTCCTTTCCATCATTCTCACGAAAGATATTAAAAAGATGAAGCGTATGAGGCAAACTCAATTCCATTTTTTGTGTAGTTTTCTTTTGTAAACTAAACTAGTGATAAAACAAGAAACTAAAAGATTCGATTGCAAGATCCAAAGATATACCTTCAAGTACTGACCTCCCCGACAACGGCGCCAGAAAAGAGCTTGATGTCTACTATGCAACCTTCTTATTGAAGACGTTGTTGGGCCTCCAAGTGCAGAGGTTTGTAGGACAGTAGCAAATTTCCCTCAAGTGGATGACCTAAGGTTTATCAATCCGTGGGAGGCGTAGGATGAAGATGGTCTCTCTCAAACAACCCTGCAACCAAATAACAAAGAGTCTCTTGTGTCCCCAACACACCCAGTACAATGGTAAATTGTATAGGTGCACTAGTTCGGCGAAGAGATGGTGATACAAGTGCAATATGGATGATAGATATAGGTTTTTGTAATCTTAAAGTATAAAAACAGCAAGGTAACTAATGATAAAAGTGAGCACAAGCGGTATTGCAATGCTAGGAAACAAGGCGTAGGGTTCATACTTTCACTAGTGTAAGTTCTCTCAACAATAATAACATAACTGGATCATATAACTATCCCTCAACATGCAACAAAGAGTCACTCCAAAGTCGCTAATAGCGGAGAACAAACGAAGAGATTATTGTAGGGTACGAAACCACCTCAAAGTTATTCTTTCTGATCGATCTATTCAAGAGTCCATAGTAAAATAACACGAAGCTATTCTTTCCATTCGATCTATCATAGAGTTCGTACTAGAATAACACCTTAAGACACAAATCAACCAAAACCCTAATGTCTCCTAGATACTCCAATGTCACCTCAAGTATCCGTGGGTATGATTATACGATATGCATCACGCAATCTCAGATTCATCTATTCAACCAACACAAAGTACTTCAAAGAGTGCCACAAAGTTTCTACTGGAGAGTCAAGACGAAAACGTGTGCCAACCCCTATGCATAAGTTCATTGGACCCGCGCTACCTCTTGAGCACTGCGTTGGTTTTCCTTGAAGAGGAAAGGGTGATGCAGCAAAGTAGCATAAGTATTTTCCTCGGTTTTTGAGAATCAAGGTATCAATCCAGTAGGAGGCTCCTCAAAACTCCCACGCACCTACACAAACAAACAAGAACCTCGCAACCAACGCAATAAAGGGGTTGTTAATCCCTTCACGGTAACTTGCAAAAGTGAGATCTGATAGAGATAATATGATAAGATAAATATTTTTGGTATTTTTATGATATAGATTGGAAAGTAAAAGATACAAATAAAAGATAGATGAAAACTTATATGATAAAAGATAGAGCCGAGGGCCATAGGTTTCACTAGTGTCTTCTCTCAAGATAGCATAAGTATTACGGTGGGTGAACAAATTACTGTCGAGCAATTGATAGAAAAGCGCCTAGTTATGAGATTATCTAGGCATGATCATGTATATAGGCATCACGTCCGTGAAGAGTAGATCGAAACGATTCTGCATCTACTACTATTACTCCACACATCGACCGACTCCTGCCTACATCTAGAGTATTAAGTTCATGAAGAACAGAGTAACGCATTAAGAAAGATGACATGATGTAGAGGGATAAACTCATGCAATATGATATAAACCCCATATTTTTTATCCTCGATGGGAACAATACAATACGTGCCTTGCTGCCCCTGCTGTCACTGGGAAAGGACACCGCAAGATTGAACCAAGATTGAACCCAAAGCTAAGCACTTCTCCCATTGCAAGAAAGATCAATCTAGTAGGCTAAACCAAACTGATAATTCGAAGAGACCTGCAAAGATAACTAATCACACATAGAAGAATTCAGAGGAGATTCAAATATTTCTCATAGATTAACTTGATCATAAACCCACAATTCATCGGATCTCGACAAACACACCGCAAAAAGAGTTACATCGAATAGATCTCCAAGAAGATCGAGGAGAACTTTGTATTGAGATTCAAAGAGAGAGAAGAAGCCATCTAGCTAATAACTATGGACCCGAAGGTCTGTGGTAAACTACTCACAACTCATCGGAGAGGCCTTGGAGATGATGTAGAGGCCCTCCGTAGCCGATTCCCCCTCCGGTGGAGCGCCGGCGAAGGCTCCAAGATGGGATCTCGCGGATACAGAAGGTTGCGGCGGTGGAAATAGTTTTTCGTGGTGCTCCTAGATGTTTTCGGGGTATGTGGGTATATATAGGAGGAAGAAGTAGGTCGATTGACGCTCGAGGGGCCCACGAGGGTTGGGGCGCGCCCACCCCCTTAGGGCGCGCCCCAACCCTCGTGGCCGCCTCGTTCTCTGCTTGACGTCCACTCCAAGTCTCCTGGATTGTGTTTGTTCCAAAAAGATCGCTCCCGAAGGTTTCATTCCATTTGGACTCCGTTTGATATTCCTTTCCTTCAAAACACTGAAATAGGCAAAAAAAACAGCAATTCGGGATGGGCCTTCAGTTAGTAGGTTAGTCCCAAAAATGACATAAAAGTGTAGAGTAAAGCCAATAAACATCCAAAACGGGTAATATAATAGCATGGAACAATCAAAAATTATAGATACGCTAGAGACGTATCAATCCGCAAGTTGATCACCAAAACATACATCAAGTAGATCACGTGAATATCCCATTGTCACCACAGACAAGCACGGCAAGACATACGTCAAGTGTTCTCAAATCCTTAAAGACTCAATCCGACAAGACAACTTCAAGGGGAAAACTCAATCCATTACAAGAGAGTAGAGGGGGAGAAACATCATAAGATCCAACTATAATAGCAAAGCTCGCGATACATCAAGATCGTACCACCTCAAGAACACGAGAGAGAGAGAGAGAGGGAGAGATCAAACACATAGCTACTGGTACATACCCTCAGCCCCAAGGGTGAACTACTCCCTCCTCGCCGGGATGATGAAGATGGCCAGTGGTGATGGATTCCCCCCGGCGAGTCTTGGAACAGGCTCCGAGAGGTTTTGGTGGCTCTGAGAGGCATGCGGCGGAACTCCCGATCTATTGTGCTCCCGGAAGTTTTCGTGGTATATGGATATATATAGGTGAAAGAAGTCGGTCAGGGGAGCCACGAGGGGCCCACGAGGGTGGGGGGCGCGCCCAGGGGGGTAGGGCACGCTCCTGACCCTCGTGGCCACCTTGAAGCTTCCCTGACGTCTACTCCAAGTCTCCTGGATTGCTTCTGTTCCAAAAATAACTCTCCCGAAGGTTTCATTCCGTTTGGACTTTGTTTGATATTCCTTTTCTTCGAAACATTGAAATAGGCAAAAAAAAGCAATTTGGGATGGGCCTCTGGTTAATAGGTTAGTCCCAAAAATGATATAAAAGTGTATAGTAAAGCACATAAACATCCAAAACAGGTAATATAATAGCATGGAACAATCAAAAATTATAGATACGTTGGAGACGTATCAAGCACTAGTGTCATGCCGACGCATTGTGTATAGCTAATGTTGGGTGCATCATGACTGGATTCTTTCGTACCATGAAGTACATTGCTTAGTCGCTGCTTGAACTTTGGGTGTGCTCTACATTTATGTTTTGCGGTCTCAGAAAGGGCTAGCGAGATACCATTATTGTCATATTATATCATGGTTGTTTTGACAACATGTTGCTATTTGAGATATCTTATTATTGCTCTCTAGTTGTTTATGTCATTGATATGAGTTAATATAATTTTTAAGAGTTATTGTTGACATGGTTAGTTATAATCCTTGCTAAAAACCTGGGTGCTGTTTAAGCTTATTTATGGAACAAGAGCAAAAGAGTTCGTAAAAGTTTTTCTTTTTCACTTTCAATTTATCAACTGAATTGCTTGAGGACAAGCAAAGGTTTAAGCTTGGGGGAGTTGATACGTCTCCAACGTATCTACTTTTCCTAAGACCTTTCCTCTTGTTTTGGACTCTAATTTGCATGATTTGAATGAAATTAAATCCGGACTGACGTTGTTTTCAGCAAAACTACCATGGTGTTGTTTTTGTGCAGAAATAAAAGTTCTCGGAATGGAACGAAAATTTGTGAGGATTTTTTATATCAATTAAGATAATTTCTGGAGCCAGGAGGTACTTGAGGGGGGCACCTCGGTGGGCACAACCCACCAGGGCGCACCAGCCCCCCCCAAGCGCGCCCTGGTGGGTGCTGCCCACCTGGTGGCCCCGCTGACCCTCATACCGACGCTATAAAATCCCATATTTCCAGAAAAAAATCAGGGAGAAAGAATTATCGCGTTTCACGAGTCGGAGCCGCCGCCGTCTCCTGTTCTTCATCGGGAGGCTAGATCTGCAGTCTGTTTGGGGCTCCGGAGAGGGGGATCTTCGATCTTCTTCATCACCAACACATCTCCATCGCCAATTCCATGATGCTCCCCACCGGGAATGAGTAATTCCTTTGTAGGCTTGCTGGTCGGTGAGGAGTTGGATGAGATTCATCATGTAATCGAGTTAGTTTTGTTAGGGCCTGATCCCTAGTATCCACTATGTTCTGAGATTGATGTTGCTATGACTTTGCCATCCTTAATGCTTGTCACTTTGGGCCCGGGTGCCATGATTTCATATCTGAACCGTTTATGTTATCACCATTATTCCATGTTCTAGATCCGATCTTGCAAGTTATAGTCACCTACTACGTGTTATGATCCAGCAACCCCGGAGTGACAATAGTCGGGACCACTCCCGGCGATGACTGTAGTTTGAGGAGTTCATGTATTCACCGTGTGCTAATGCTTTGTTCCGGTTCTCTATTAAAAGGAGGCCTTAATATCCCTTTCGTTTCCAATAGGACCCCACTGCCACGGGAGGGTAGGACAAAAGATGTCATGAAAGTTCTTTCCATAAGCACGTATGACTATTTACGAAATACATGCCTACATTATATTTATGAACTGGAGCTAGTGTCGTATCGCCCTAAGTTATAACTGTTTCATGATGAATATCATCCAACGAGTCACTGATCCAATGCCTATGAATTTATCTTATATTGTTCTTGCTAAGTTACTACTATTGCTACTGCTATCATTACTGCTACAATATCACTGCTATCACTGTTACTGTTACCATTACTACTGCCGCTATCATCAAAACTATCATACTACTGTGCTACTAATCACTTTGTTGCAGATAATTAATCTTCAGGTGTGGTTGAATTGACAACTCAGCTGCTAATAACTTCAAATATTATTTGGCTCCCCTTGTGTCGAATCTATAAATTTGGGCTGAACACTCTACCCTCGAAAATTGTTGCAATCCCCTATACTTGTGGGTTATCAAGAGAGAAAACACATCAGTACTCATGATGCAAGATTATTGCTCTTCCTTTCTCTGACTATCTATACATTTTCTTTGAAAAGGAGGATGACCCCCGGCCTCTGCATCTGAGTGATGCATGCAGTCATTTTATTAATTATTCACAAAGACCTTACAAAGTAATACATCAGTAAGTTTGAAGCCACCGTCTTGGCAACAAATGTCGCTACTCCTATCCACTTGATGAAGAGGTGCCGATTGTCCAAGCCGAATACCAAACAGACCATGCACCAAAGCATAACTAAAGCCGGAGGCTTCAACTAAGCCACATTGTTGGTTCTGTGGCACACACCAGTCCGACACACTCTCAGAGGCCGCCGCCGTCGTCTTCCACCACTCCATCTTCAAAGCAGGTACTGACGCATCGACCTTGCCAGCCCTGCCATCTACGCCACCATGGCGCCAGACAACGCCCCCTTCCTACATGCGCCCATCATCACACATCCGTCACCAAGACCCTGCCACGCCACGTCGCTGAGACTCCAGGTCGTTGATGTTGGGGAACGTAGTAATTTCAAAAAATTTCCTACGCACACGCAAGATCATGGTGATGGCATAGCAACGAGAGGGGAGAGTTTGTCCACGTACCCTCGTAGACCGAAAGCGGAAGCGTTATAACAACGCGGTTGATGTAGTCGTACGTCTTCACGATCCGACCGATCCAAGTACCGAGCATACGGCACCTCCGAGTTCAGCACACGTTCAGCTCGATGGCGATCCCGGACTCCGATCCGGCAGGGTGTCGGGATGAGTTCCGTCAAGACGACGGCGTGGTGGCGATGATGATGCTCCACGGCGCAGGCTTCGCCTAAGCTCCATGACGATATGACGAAGTGGAATATGGTGGAGGGGGCACCGCACACGGCTAAGGAACGATCCGTAGATCAACTTGTGTGTGCAGGGTGCCCCCCCCCGTATATAAAGGAGCAAGGGGGTGCGGCCGGCCCTAGGAGGAGGCGCGGAGGAGTCCTACTCCCACCGAGTAGGACTCCCCCCTTTCCTAGTTGGATTAGGACTTGGGGGAGGGAAGAGGAAGAGGCGCCCCTCTCCTTGTCCTATTCGGACTAGGGGGAGGCGCCTGACCCCCTGGCCGGCCCTCCTCTTCTCCCTCATGGCCCACTAAGGCCCATTAACCCCGGAGGGTTCCGTAACCCCGGTGTTCGGTAAAATCCTGATTTCACCGGAACTATTCGAAGTCAAACATAGGCTTCCAATATATCAATCTTTATGTCTCGACCATTTAGAGACTCCTCGCCATGTCCGTGATCACATCCGGGACTCCGAACAAACTTCGGTACATCAATACTCATAAAATTGTCATCGTAACGTTAAGCGTGCGGACCCTACGGGTTCGAGAACTATGTAGACATGACCTAGAACTATTCTCGGTCAATAACCAATAGTGGAACCTGGATGTTCATATTGGTTCCTACATTTTCTCTGAAGATCTTTATCGGTCAAACCGCATAACAACATCGTTGTTCCTTTGTCATCGGTATGTTACTTGCCCGAGATTCGATCGTCGGTATCCAATACCTAGTTCAATCTCGTTACGGCAAGTCTCTTTACTCGTTCTATAATACATCATTTCATAACTAACTCATTAGTTACAATGCTTGCAAGGCTTAGGTGATGAGTATTACCGAGAAGGCCCAGAGATACCTCTCCGAGCAATCGGAGTGACAAAACCTAATCTCGAATTATGCCAACTCAACATATACTTTTGGAGACACCTGTAGAGTACCTTTATAATCACCTAGTTACGTTGTGACGTTTGGTAGCACACAAAGTGTTCCTCCGTATAGCGGAGTTGCATAATCTCATAGTTGCAGGAACTTTGTATAAGTCATGAAGAAAGCAATAGCAACATACTAAGCGATCAAGTGCTAAGCTAACGGAATGGGTCAAGTCAATCACATCATTATCCTAATGATGTGATCCCGTTAATCAAATGACAACTCATGTCTATGGTTAGGAAACATAACCATCTTTGATTAACGAGCTAGTCAAGTAGAGGCATACTAGTGACATTCTGTTTGTTTATGTATTCACACATGTATTATGTTTCCGGTTAATACAATTCTAGCATGAATAATAAACATTTATCATGATATAAGGAAATACATAATAACTTTATTATTGCCTCTAGGGCATATTTCCTTCAGTTGATGCGTCACATGAATGTCACTCCACCGCTGGAATCGTCCACTAGTCCCTCGAGCCAATGCACACCTCCAAAAATGACGCCCCCAAGGAAGGAACGACACAAGAGCACCGCCATCATCTGATCAACTAATCAAGGGTTTCCCCCAGAGGTAGCGGCCGGGAGGGGAGTCGGGAACTTCAACTCGATGATGCCTCCAAGAATGAAACCGCCAAGGGTGTCACCATCACCAGCTCTGGCCACCGTCTGTAGACAAGGTTTTCACCCGGATCTTGTCCCACGAACATCCATCTGACGTTTTTTACATCGGCTAGACCACCTTCAAGCCCCAAGATTGGCCTTTGGCCTCCCAGGTCTAGCGACCACCCGTAGAAGCATTGTCATCATGGGAGACTTGGCACACCGGCCATTGCCTGCGTGTGCCACCACTGGAGTTCGGGGGAGGGCTGCCACCCTACCTCGCCAAACCGCGAGAGACGCCGGGATGAAGAGGTAATAGTTGAGGATGACATTCAAGTACTAGCTCATCCTCCCGACCGCCATCCTGCTCGCCATACTCGCCACTGCATCGGCCAACACCAAGGAGCAATGTGTTCCAGGGTCAAGCCTGCAGCAACTATTTGGTCAGACAAACATGTGGTGTGGGGATGGTAAGCTACTCGATCATGGAGAATGAGTTGTTGTATGATGCGTGGCTAGTTGTATCCGTGGATTTCGTAGGCAGGCCCTTGTGGGAGCAAGTGCATGAAAAGTTTCAAGCAAGAAAGCACATTGCGCCCTACGACATGTACATCATGCGGCCACGCAACGTGAGGTCATTGTCGTATCGCTGGCACGCTATCCAGGTCAGCGTCATCAAGTTCTGCAACTTGGTTAGTCAACTCGAGGCAAGGTGGTCATTGCACGCAGGCATGGAGGAGATGGTAAGTTTTACTTCCTCTTGTGAAACTTGTTGATCGATTCATTCACTCAATGTTGGTCTACACATTATATGTAGCCCGCACACATCGCCGTGTTGTACCACATGTCAGAGGGACGGCCATTTACGTGCACACACCGCTGGATGAAGCTGAAGGGAGGTATGTGTGGGAGGACATGATCTGTTCCTTAAAAACTTGTTGGACATCCGGGATCTAGCCGAATTTGGGACCTTGTTGTGTAGGCTTAATTTGCATGCTATGTGTGGATGATTTGTGCTATTTTCTATCCGAATTTTGATCAATATCGACGGGTTTGCACGAATTTCGTCCGGTTTGTTAAAATGCGGTTTGAAATGTATGCGACTAGCGTTGGATGGCTGCCTCCCGCATCCGTGTCCGCGGACTGGTCCCCCCTGTCCACGGACGGATGTGGGAGATTTTTTATGGGTTGCTGTTGGAGATACCCTTACAAGTACATATGGTTTGTATCAGCCTATCAGGGATGAATCCCTAGTTCCCTACCCTTCAATTTCCCTACACCACGCTTAATTAATACTACGGCTTTCCTTAGACATAAAGGTAGAGAGATATAAACATTGAAATTGTAAAACACCGTCTATTCTTATCCCTTTTCTTGTTTTGTGTTGGGGGGAGCCTGGAACCAACTTTATTCCATTTTCATGGAACTAAAGAGAAGTTTTATATACTCATGATAATACAATAAATCCTTTGTCATTGCCACTAAAATCACCATTTTTTTAGAGAAGGAGGTTAACCAGCCTCTGCATCAATCGAAGCATGCAACCATTTTTATTAATTATTCCACAAAGGACTTACAAGAACATACATCAATCCATCCGAAGCCACCACTCACACCTACAGACTCGATAATGTGGAGTGCTCTCACTCCACATATCTAAAACCGGTTTGTCGCCGATCCATCCACATAACATATCGGGACCAACATCCGGTGCAGCCTACCTAAATCACACACCACATGCACACGTTTTAGGAGCCGCCATCATCATCGGACCACTGATCCATCTTCATGAGAGAGATCTGCATCATCCTTGCCAATCCGAACATCCGTTGACGCCATCACCCTACGCTCGTCCGTCCAGACGCGAAGACTCTGGAATATCTGTCGTGCGTAGCACCTGCAACCAGGCATGACTCAGCATAGCACCTGTCGGCCAGGCATGACTTGACAGCTCCACCAAAGCTCCGTGCAAGAGGAAGCCACTCCACCTCCTGCCTCTGTCTTCTAGCGCTGCTCCACAAATGATGCTCCCAAGAGAGAAACGGCACCGTAGTACCGCCATCACGAGTGGGTCGACAACAGTTACACGACGATGCCTTCACCAAGATAACGGCACAAAACGCCGCCATCGCCCGCCAACGGCTCGGTTTTCACCGGCAACTATGTCTCCCCGACTCATAGCCGGGACTAGATGAAGAATCTCGAGATCCGATCAACCAGCCGTGGGACGACCATCTCTGGCGAAAGAGATGACCACCACCGCCGGCTACACCGGCCAGAACAGATCTGATTGGAAGTGCCGCCGACACTACCACCAGGCCCTCCACGTCGCCTCCGCCGATCCAAAGGCAGATGGCGCACGCCGCCGCCGCCCGAACAGGGCTTGCCGCCGCGCTGTCGCCGACGCCGCCGCTCCACAGATCGGATCGGGCGCGTCTCCATACGAATCGGGACTCCGCACAACCCCAAAGACGCGCGAGAGAGGTGATGTCCTCCGCCACCGCTGTCGGCCCCAGGCTTAGACCGGTGGCGTCCCCTGGCGGTGATGGGGGGAGGGAAGGAGGGAGTGCGGGCTGGCGGCGGCTAGGTTTTGGGTGTCGCCCGAGTCGCCCTAGCGGGAGGCGACGCGGGGGCTTCCTGCTCATAACATGTCCTTTTAGTCTCTCACTTTTTATTGGATGCTGACAACACGGTTTGTACTTGAATACTTCTAAAAGGATTTGTGCATGCATTATTTATTAGATATAGAGTTTACCCCCTAGATTTGTGATTATTCTTTTTTGCTTCTGAATACAGCACGAACAAATTGGGGCCCGTTGCAACAAAGGAATTGTGTGTAGGAATTTCGTAGGAACGGAATCCTATAGGAATATTTTCCTATGTGCCCTTTGGATTGTATGATTGGCTTTGAAATTCCATAGGTATCCTTCCTTCCCTTCACATTTTGGAGGCATCTGAACATTTGCTCAAACCTCCTGTTTTCACTTCTTGAGAAGTCCAATGCAACATGTGTCTTTGTCTCTCATCTTCTTTCTATCCTAAAGAAATAATTCCTGCAAAATTCATGTGGCGCATCCAAACAACTATGTTGTACAATTCCTACGTTTTAGAATCATGTAGGAACCTACAAGACATGACTTGCAATTTCTACACTTTTCTATTCATATGTTTTTCCTATCATGAGTTCCGAACAGGGCCTTAGTGTTGATAGAGCTCCCCACATATATTTATATTTCGACGGATGCAAAGCGATCAAGATATCTAATAAGAACACACTTTTGCACTAACTAGTGAGTGAAATGTCATCGAAAAAACATGGCATATGAGTACGAGAACATCATCATTCGTGAGTTCTCTAATATATGATGGACCATTTTTGGATCCGTACCATGAAGATGGTCTCTATATATTAGATTCCCTATATATACGTTAGGTGATCCAGGTCATATTCTCATCAGCTCACATGATTTCTGACGCAAAAAAAAAGTTCAACACTGATACCTTTTTTCACTCGCAAAAATAAAAGTATCAGTGCGATCACATGAGAAATAAATGTAGAAGAAAAGGATGCCATATAAACCAGGGATAAAGCTATTGGCCACGTATAATAAGATAACTCATGCCATGTCAAGAAAGTTAGGAACGCAGTGGCAGCAAATCTGGCCATTCTTTCATTCAAACCCCAATTTACATCCCCTCCAAATTCTGTTGCCATAAAGCTCCAAATATTGTTATCGTAAAGACTAATTAGCTAGTCATACACGACATCAAAATTTCCATTCCGCGTGACTCCAACGAGAGCAAAAGGCAGAACCATAGTTACAACGCCAGCTGGCGCTCTTCCTTTTCCGCAGTACATATATATACAAGCAATACACATCTAGCTGGCCTACCTACCTCAAAAATGGCATTCAAGTCTCGGCTCATCCTCTCGGCCGCCGTGTTGCTCGCCGTACTTGCCGTCGCCGCAACCTCGGCCAGCGTCGGGGCTCGGTGCGTTCCAGGGTCCGACATTCCATACAACCCGCTACAAGCCTGCCACAACCTTTTGTCCATTAAAATATGCAGCGTAAGCCCCGTGTACGTCTCCGCCGGGATGTTGAAGAGGCGGTGTTGCGACCAGTTGTCACGCGTCCCAGCATACTGCCGGTGCGAGGCGCTGCGCATCCTCCTGGATGGGGTAGAAACTCCGGAGGGTGTGTTCGAGGGCGGCCTATTCCAGGAGATACCCAGTTGCCCAAGGTTTACGAGGAAGTACACCATGGGCCTCGTCGACCCGGACGAGTGCAACTTAGAGACCATCCATAGCGACCGCAGCCCGCACTGCCCCACTCCGATAACTGGTGGAGCGGTGGTGTAACTTTAAAAATAGCTCGATCGTGAATAACCGTGTTGCATCGATCGATGGATGAAATGAAATACATGTATCTATGCGCATGTGTGAAAAACTGAAAAATAGCACCAAAGAACATCCTAGAGCCTGCTTGTTAATCTTTTGTAAAGACGTGTGGTGGTTATAATTAACTACAAGACGGGCCATGGGGTCGATTCAGAGATGAAGGAAAACCGGGTTCTCCTAGCCCGCTGCAAGGCACGCAGTGTCGTGCTGAGGCGGGCTTTGGGTGAACGATTGTGAGACGAAAAAAGGTCATAAATTTTGTCGTTCACTCTTCTTTTTGAGGAGATGCATCCATCAAGTACAATGTGGGCTATTGAACCAGACCATGCGCTTTTTTTTTTATCGCCTGTCGACCCCGTCCAGGCAAGTACGCTGCAATGTGGCAAAGACGCTGATTACGTTGGATCTCCCGCTTTTGGATTCGCTTCTTGGGCTGATGAGATGGTACTAAGCATTGTTCCCTTCAAAAGAAAAAACAACTATAGGATTATACGGCAGATTGTTTTATGAAGGCCCATAATAATCCAGCCATGTCGACCTGTTTGCTTTGCATATCAGCATTAGTCTGGTGCATATAACATCGGCGAACCCTGCTCGGGAGCAACTAATGAAGGTGGGGCTCTGTGCGCTCTACAAGCAGTGTTAGCCACCATTTGTATTCCGACGAAATGCTATCATCCAGAAAACAGAGATTGAAAGGATAGTAGAGGAGCTGTTGCAAAATGATGTAATCAGGCCCAGTACGAGCCCCAAAGCAGCTCTGGTGTTGCAGCCGTTGGATACGAAATCAAGGCCCTGCGGTTCATCTTCAACCTCCACCCCCCCTGAGCCGCCAGCCACCACCGGCAAAACAGTAGCCCCCCGCCGCCCGTGGCCGGCAGTGCGCCGCCCCGCCCGCCCCGAAAACACTCCCCATCGCCGGTCCGCGCCGCCCGCCATCCTCTAGCCCCCCCTGCGTGCGAGCTTTTCTCCGCGATCCCACGGCACCGCCCGCCAACGCCCGCCACCGCCGGCGACCCGCCCCATCCTGAACCCTAAGATAGATAGTGGAGTACCTCTCCGTGAGCCCCCCTCCCGCGGCTGGTTCTTCCTTCACCCGCGAGCCCCCCCGAAAATTGGTGGCCCAAAAATCTATTCGGTCGATGAAGTGTAGCTTAATCGAGCAGCATCGCAAGCAAGAGCAAGAGCGAGAGCAGCAGCGCGAGCAAGAGCAATAAGCAAGAGCAGACAGAGCGGGGACCGAGAGCAAGAGTAGAGCAGCAGCGCGGCGAAGCTAAAGCACCAGCAGCTCCTACTGATGTGGACGTCGCCGCCGAGGGAGCGACGCCGAGGAGGAAGTGGCCGGCGACGCTGCCGTGGATGGAGCCGCGCCGTGTCGGCTCGGGACCGAGCGCCGGCAGCACCGTGAGATCGAATCAAGAAGAAAATGCGGCGATTAGTGTACAACCTCTTTGGTGGCGCCGATTAGGCCACAACTTCATCCGAGGAAACGGTGATGATGATGCTCTTCCGATGGTGCAAGTGAAGACGGCGGTGTGGGAATGGAGGTGGCGTGAAAGACGAGGGGAACGTCGGGGCAGCTCCTTGGAGGTGGAGGACGGGGTGGCTGAACCGGCGGGACGATGAGATCGACGAAGGATCCTCATCGCACGGTGGATGAGGGGCGTCGAGGTGTTCTTTGTGGACGGCGTCGTCGGGGAAGAGGCTCCGGCTGGGTGGCGGACGGAGCAGGGTGTGGGGTTTCATCACGGGTTTTCGCGGCCTCGGTGTACAAATGGGTGGGCGGATGGGATGGCAGTGGGTAAGCATGGCTTAGAGACGCGCTTGTCCGAAATGTGGGGTAAGTTACGAAAGTACCCCACCGATTTGAGGCGGTTCTTTCGGTTCAGGGTACCACGGGCATTTCACGTGTCGGGATTTCACGGAGGTGGGAGTTTTCGCGTTGTAATTTCGGAATAGCAAGGCGGGTTGAGATGGAGGAAGTTGTCGAACACAACGAGACAAAGATATATCTTAAATATTTCGGGCTAACAAGGCGCGGGTTGAAGAGGCGGGAGTTTCGCAGCACGATAGACAGAGACGCTAGCTTGAATTTTCGGCATAACAAGGCGCGGCTTGAAATTTCGGAAGAACAAGCTTAACGTGTACCCAAAAAAGGCAATTTGCACCTCAACACGCACAACACACACACAAAAACACCATTTAGACTAGAGTAAGGTACACGTTCATTGCACGCATGAGATTTGGCAACCAAATTATGAATAAATAACACATTATAGCATGCAAGCTTTGAGTCATATATGCATGATGTAGATGTTCGTTTAATTCTTATAGTTCATTTCATTCAAAATCATCTAGTTTTTATAAGAAAGCTAATCTATTTTAAGATTCATGAAATTGTGCGTTGTAAGACATAAAGTAAAAACAAATAATGGCAAATCATGTAGAAAAATATTTGGGCAATTCTGATATGGAAGATTCTAGAACAAATAAGAAGTGCTTGTGTTTTGATGTTTGTGCATTATGCTTAAGTTCAACCATGGAGTCTTCTAGATTATACATGTGGCAAAATCTGGTGGAATTTAGATGATATCCAACGGTCAGTAGTGCTCAAATTTGCCATCTTTGAACCATCGGATTCACCTCATCCAACGACCATCTTTCAAAGTTAAAGTTACCCGCACACAATATAAAAAAATATAGAATATAATATATATATATATAGGGGTATAGATATAGATATGTGATGCAAAAGCCGCCCATCATCTCCAATTAGAATAGTGTGTCCATGCACGGATGCGACGTGGCCAAATGATGTCTGCCATCGGTATCTCAAATTCAAATCAGTCTGACCTTGTTCAATGTGTATACATTACAACATGCTCGTTTCCAAACCACACCGCGCAGATCTCCGTTATATTCATGCATGCATGGGTTTCAAACATTAGGATCTCTTATTCAAATATTTGAATTCAACTTTACATTGATTATGACCTCACCTATTCTTTTACACCCACACAGTAGTCTTCTCTTTATAATTGTACCACTAACTTTCTCTCGTGCATGCATGCACACACACTACCAAATCGGCATTATCCATCATACGCATGCAATCTTTTTCTTCAGGTTGGTCTCCCATGAAGGCACACACCCACACACATCCCCCTTTCCATCATATCGGGCATTCTTTATCTCTCATGCGTGCATGTGCAACGATCGATGTTCCTCTATGTATGTTTGTATATAGATAGGTCTTTCATAGTTTTCCACACAAACCGATCACTCGATATATCCAGTGAGGTCTCACCCTCTTTCCCACGTCCACATCGATCAATCTATACCTCTCTATATAGGATCAACATATATAGCTAATACACCCACATTAATTATATATCCAACGTCCCCCTCTCATCATCCATGCCTTTCGCTTCATCTCTCAAACGCGTGCACAATGGCGAAGACAGGGGCAGTAAGGGCCCTGCCCCCCCCTAACATCAATATATATCGAGACTAATATGAATGTGATCATTAGAAAATTGCTGCTAAAAATGGTTTAATTTCATGAATTAACCCTCCTCGTAAAGGATTAGTAATGCTTGGCCCCCTAGCTCATTTATTTTTCATGGCTCCGCCACTGAGTGCAACAGCGCACGTGTTCGCCCCCTCTCTCTAAAATATCGATCTCACACTTGTGCATTCCTTCATAGTCTCCCTCCACTCGGCCCCTCGCACCATCTTCTAGCCCCCCACCGGATTTTGCCACATGTACAATCTAGCAGACTCCATGGTTGAACTTAAGCATAATGCAAAAACCTCAAAACAATAGTGATTCTCTTTTGTTCCAGAATCTTCCGTATCATAACTGCCCAAACTTTTTTTCTAGTTGAATTGCCATTATTTATTTTTTACTTTATGCTTTACAACGCACAATTCCATGAATCCTAAAATAGATTAAGGGCTTCTTTGATTCAAAGGATTCTCAAAGGAATTTTGGAGGATTCTAATCATTCGGAATTTTCCTATCTTGGTTGTTTGATTCGTAGGATTGTAAACCATAGGAATTTTTTCATATGATTCATTTCCACTAGATTTCATAGGAAACATCCCATCCACTCAAACCTCTTTGAAACATTTCTGCATTTTTTCTATGCACAATCAAACACTCGTACAATCCTGTAGGATTCAAGACGACATTCCACTATAATCCCATGTTTTTCCGATTCCCGCGTTCTTAGCTTTTTTATAAAAAACTAATTGATTTGAATGAGATGAACTATAAGTATTAAACGAAGGGCTACATCAGGCATATATGACTCAGAGCTTACATGCTATAGTGTGGTATTTATTCATAATTTGGTTGCAAAATCTGATGCGTGCAATACACGTGTACCTTACTAGTACTTCGAGTATGTGCAAAACACGTAAATTAGAATACCAATGGCACACTACACAGTGTCTCTCTTACAGTTCATGAAGCCACGTGGCACATGTGGAGGCGTTGTCGCGACCTCCTTGCGTGGATTGATCACAGTGACGTGCTGCTGGTTCCAGAAGAATGTATTCGTCCTCCCCGAGCCATACTGGCGGTACATGCACGAAGCGAAGATGTGCACGCACGCCATGCACGCACTCATTTTCTCGCACGCACACGCGGGTACACGGGCGGATGCAATTTTGTACCAAGATCCACCCCATGTGATAATTTGATGCGTGTAAAGTCGTTCACTTCATTGATGGTCAATTAATACAATGCATGCAAATTTAGTAGACGTGAGGGCGGAAGTGTCGGTGTCAAAACCGGCGGATCTCGGGTAGGGGGTCCCGATCTGTGCGTCTTAGGCTGATGGTAAAAGGAGGCAAGGGACACAGTGTTTTACCTAGGTTCGGGCCCTCTCGATGGAGGTAAAACCCTACTTCCTGCTTGATTGATATTGATGATATGGGTATTACAAGAGTTGATCTACCACGAGATCGTAGAGGCTAAACCCTAGAAGCTAGCCTATGATGATTATGATTGTGATCGTCCCTCTAAGGACTAAACCCTCCGGTTTATATAGACACCGGAGGGGGATAGGGTTTACATGGAGTCGGTTACAAAGAAGGAAGTACAATATCTGGATCGCCAAGCTTGTCTTCCACGCACAGGAGAGTCCCATCTGGACACGGGACGAAGTCTTGAGTCTTGTATCTTCACGGTCCAACAGTCCAGCCAAAGTATATAGTCCGGCTGTCCGAATACCCCCTAATCCAGGACTCCCTCAGTAGTCCCTGAATCAGGCTTCAATGACGATGAGTCCGGCGCGTAGTTTTGTCTTCGGCATTGCAAGGCGGGTTCCATCTCCGAATTCTCCAAAGTAATTATCGAACACCTAAACCGTGTCCGGATCTGCAAGATGATCTTCACGTACCACTGTAGAGAGCATAACACTTCATAAATCTGATCTGCTGGCAATTTTTGCACGGCGTGCTCCTGCATCATGGCCCGGCCCAATACGAATCGGTTTTCCTTAACCTGCTTCGATACGCGTCGCGAGGCGGTATTATTGGCTCGCCCTACCAAAGCAGAGATCGTGTTCCCCTTATCGCGGGATCTTCCATCGATACGGGCGTGCGCAGCCCCACGACGACTATTGGTATGACTTCCATGTTTTTAGGCAAGTCCCGAGCGGTTACGCTGAGGACGCTTGATATTCATCCCCTTCATAAAGGAGCTGAGGCCTATCCCTCTTTTCCACCACCCTTGCACCTTTTCGCATCTCGAGTTCTAACACTCGAGACCCAAACCCAAGCACCTCGGATCCTCAATCATGTCTGGATCTAACCCTCAAGGTCGGTGGGTGGCCTCCTCGGTCACGGAGGAGGACACTGCAAAGCTTATGGAGGTCGGGTATCTGACCACCGACATCAAGCACAGGCTTCCTGCTCCAGGGCAGGTTATCCCTACTCCCGAGCCCAACGAGAGCGTCGTATTTGTTTCCCACTTCCTACGTGGCTTGGGCTTCACCCTTGATCCTTTTGTGAGAGGGCTCATGTTCTATTACGGGTTAGATTTTCACGATCTAGCCCCGGACGCTATCCTCCATATTTCGTCGTTCATCGTTGCGTGCGAAGCTTTTCTCCATGTCATTCCACACTTCGGCCTATGGCTTAAGACCTTCAATGTGAAGCCGAAGGTGATTGAGGGGCGACACACGGAGTGCGGAGGTGCTGTAATAAGCAGGAATGCCGACGCCCCATGGCCAGAGGGATCCTTCCCAGAGGTGTCCGATCTATGGCAGCGGAGGTGGTTTTATGTCACAACTCCCAGGGGCACAAAGTGGGTGGCTGCCCCCGACTTCCGTCCGGGCCCTCCTTCTCAACTGGCGTCATGGACCAATGTAGGACGGGATTGGGGATCTGCTAGTGATGTGCCAACACTGCAGAGCCGTATTCAGGAGCTTCTTGAGAGGGACATTAGCCTTGTCAGCATAATTCAGGTGATGCTAATCCGACAGATGTTGCCATGCAAACGCCGGCCTCTCCGGATGTGGGAGTTCAATCCGGAAGGTCCGCGGACTATTCTGAACTTATTCGGCCTGACGCTCGAAGGGATGTGTAAATTATTCTTCGGACCACAAGTAAAGTGTCAGGACACCACCGAGGATGCGGGCCTGAGCTGCAATCGCCCAGATACCCAAGTAAGTAACCCTGAAGCCGAACACTTCGTTTATATTTATCATAATCCTTATTCTGAAAAATCCTCCATGGCAGGAATGGCTCAGCAAGGCGGAGAGAATCAGGTGTCCGGCGCCACTTCCCGAAGGCTCGCCTAGTCCCACCATAGCCAAGATGCTTGGTCGTGTGCTAAGAAAAATGCCCTCAGGGAAAGACGAAGGGAAGAACAGGGGAGCAGAACTTCACATGTTGCGCATCCAAACCGGGGGAATTGCTACCTCCCCAAAGAAGGATAGTGGGGAAGGGGAATCTAAAGCCTCCTCCCCTCGCGGGAAGAAGAAGGCCGCCACCAAAGACTTGGATACGGAGGTGCCCAAACAGGGGAAGAAAGCTTCACCAGGGGGCCCTGCCCCGAAGGGCGTCCTCACCGCGTCATGCCCGCCAACGGGCCAGACCTCAGCCGAGCTGTAAGTTAATCGTAAACACGAAGGTACTGCTTTTCTCCGAGAACAATAATCAGGATCCATTGTTTGTAGTCCGGCTAACAGCTCTTCTCGACAAAGTTCGTCTTCGGGGGATCTCCTTCCGGAGATGATGGAGAATGAGACCCCACCAACCTCTCCGCCTCATGAGGCGGGCGACCCCGAGGTGTCGTCACGGAGGAGTCTGGATCTGCCGAAGCCATAAGCTAATCCTTCGGCCGCCCTGAGCTCGGAGCATTCAGCTCCCACGGGGGGCGATGAGAGGGGTCCGGCACAGTTCGGTGTCCGGCCGGACACACTGACGGGCCTTCTGGAGCGAGCTGCTCTCTCGGAGGAGTACCGTTCATTAATGAGCATGGTGCTCGAGAAGATTTCATCCGCCACAAGCGGTTTGAATGAAGCATTTACGATCCTGCTCAGAGGCTTTGAGGTATGTTAATGAAAAATACATAGTTTTTTGGCTGTGACGCACGCGCTAGGTGTGCTCCATATGGATAGTAGCCCCTGAGACTCTGGTTGCCAGCCGTAGGCGGCAAACGGAGGATCATATTTTTAAGTAATGATCGCGTTGTGCTTATGCGCAGGTGTCTAAGGATCCGGCAGCTGACCAGTCCGTTGAAGTTTCCGAACTGAGGAGGCAGATTGGAGTCATTGATGCCGACATCACGCTTGTGAACGAGCGGCTTAACGAGTCACAAGGTATGTGCTCTGCTTTCCTTATTATTTATAGGAAAAATTGAAAGGAGTATAATATTGATGTGATATGTTTCGACTGCAGACGGTGCTGCTGCCGTGGAAGCCCTGAGGGCGGAACTTGCCCTAGCCAAGGAACAGGCCCGGGCTAGTAATGCGGCTGCCCTAAAGGTGGCCGAAGAGTTGAGAGCCGAACAGGCTGCTCGTCACCGGAGCGAAGACAAAATGGCCGAAATGGCTGTGGAGCTAGAAAACGCCGCCAACCGGTATGAGCTTCTTGAAAAAGAAAATCATGCGAATAAGGCTGACCCGAAGAAGGCCCTTGATGCTGCCAAGGAGACGCGTTCCGACCTTAGGGATGCGCGGGAGGAGCTTCGACAGGCCGGAGAAATCGCGGCAGGAAATCCCTATTTGTTGCGGATGAAGTTTTTAGATCCGAAGTACGCTCCTCTGGATCGACGCTGGAGTCCTGCAGACGCCTATGCGGATTTGTCGAAGAGTACAGCTGATGCAGCCAAGTTTTTTGAGGATCAAAAAGATGATGAAGTAGAAAAGCTGTTCTGGTCGCAACTCAGCGCTCCAACGCGCAAATTGCCTTTGAGTGAGAAGATGGCTGCTGTGGCCGAGCTCCAAGGTTGTCCGGTCTTGCAATGCGGTCTGTGCTAGACCATTTATGGCCGAAGGGGCCGAAGCCGGATAGTTATTTTGGTTTAGTGCAACAATTCCTTGGCGCCGTATCGCGGATCGATGCTTTGAAGAGGTCGGCGTGCATAGAGGGTGCACGGATGGCTCTTTCCCATGTCAAAGCATACTGGACAGATATGGAGGCCACCGTCGTTGCGACCCAGAATCTGGCGGGGGGCCAGGATCCGACCGAGCACATCTTGGAGCAGGTAGCGGAAGTTGCTCGCTTAATAGAGGCTCAGTGCTCGAAGAATGTCATGTTCGAGTGACAAATCGTGTCCTTGTAAAAACAATGTTATTTTGATTATGAGGCTATATTTGTACTTTTTCCCGAAAGTATTATTGTGCCTCCTATGCGGCCGTTTTTATGTATATGTGTAATCTGAAAGTTAGCAGTCATTGGCTTCAGCCCCCACGCATAGAATGCAGGGGTGTTCGCAAAAAATATGCGTAATCCCACTTGATCCAATGTCTTGGTCCATTAAGGAGGTGATCGCACGTCGAACTAGGCAACCAGACTATATAGCTGTAACACTTTCACTTAGCCATAGGAGTTTGACAGTGGGGCTACTATGTAGCCCCTTGTACCTTTGCGTGCATCCAATTACGGGCGCGTGTGTACATGACCAGAAAACGGTCCTTCGTCAATGCGGTGGAATCCTAAAGATTCCGATGAGTCTTCGAGTGGTTGAACAGTCTCTCGCTATATCATGACAGTTTTCGGCTTTCTCTACTGAGGTTCTCATCCGGAATAACCAGGGCACAATCGCAGTAGTTCTCCTTTGGCCGCCTTAGCCGATAAGAACGAAACATAAGGCGGCAAACCCAGGAGCCGGGAAAACCCAACATTTGACCAAAGACATGATTCGGAGCTGATGCATATAAGGCCAAACTCGTGACGCCGAACACTCCCGGAGGTATTCGGACTTTGCAACATAATGGGCTGAAGAATGCCCTTTCATTATGAACCCTGTATTTCCAGGTACGTGCATTAGTCTGTCGTGGCAAAATGCCAATAACGGCAGTACCCTCTATGGGTATAGTACCCATGTGATGTGGAAACAACAAGAGACAATAAAAAAGGTTTACACAGGGGCTAAATCTAAAGAGAAACCTTTGAGCGGGGCCCTGCTGCACGTCTGCGCCTTTGTCTCCGTTGTGCCGTGTCCTGGAAGGGTATCGCACGAATTGTGTCTATAGAAAAGAAAAACTCATGTAGAAGAGTATAACGTAAGCGTGCGATGGATAGTAAAAGTGTAAGACATTGGCCTGTTAATAAGGTCAAGCCAACAGTGGGGCTTTATTAAATATTTATAGCCCCTGGTGTCCTCTGTGGGATTACATACATGTCCCCCTAGCTCAGGTTTATCCGGGCTGCCGGACTCGTCTAACCGTGTTCGTGGTCTTAACAACCAGTCATGCTTTCTGGTATTAGAGGCCGCTTAGAGTCCGGCTGCTGGAGCCGTCGCGTATTCCTCCGCGCGTGAGGAGCACTCTGTGTTCCCGTTAATGGTGATGACGCCACGTGGACCGGGCATCTTGAGTGTGAGGTAGGCGTAATGCGGTACTACGTTGAAGCGGGCGAATGCTGTTCTCCCAAGCAATGCGTGATAGCCGCTTTGGAGGGGGCGATGTTGAAGAGTAGTTCTTCGCTTCTGGAGTTGCCGGGGGAACCGAATGTTACCTCCAGTACGACGGAGCCCCTGCCGTAGGCTTCAACGCCTGGTATCACCCCTTCAAAGGTGGTGCTGCTTTTGCTGATTCTGGATGGGTCTATCCCCATCCTGCGGACAGTGTCCTGGTATATTAGATTAATACTACTGCCGCCGTCCATGAGGACGTGAGTAAGATGGTATCCGTCGATTATTGGGTCGAGCACCAAGGCATCGATCCTCTACGAATACTAGTCAGCAGTCCGTGTGGATCGAAAGTGACCGGACAAGCCCATCGCTACGCCTTGAGCTTATGCTGGTTTTCCTCAAGAGGAGAGGTGATGCAGCAATAGTAGTGTAAGTATTTCCCTCAGTTTTTTAGAACCAAGGTATCAATCCAGTAGGAGGCTCCTCAAAAGTCCCACGCACCTACACAAACAAACAAAGAACTCGCAACCAACACAATAAAGGGGTTGTCAATCCCTTCACGGCCACTTGCAAAAGTGAGATCTAATAAAGATAGTAAGATAAGATAAATATATTTTTGGTATTTTATAATATAGATGCAAAAAGTAAAGATGCAAATAAAAGTAGATTGGAAGCAAATACGATAAGAGATAGATGAGGGAGTCCTGGATTAGGGGGTATCCGGACAGCCGGACTGTGTACAACGTCCGGACTATTGAAGCGTGAAGATACAAGACTCAAGACTTCGGCCCGTGTCCGGATGGGACTTTCCTTGGCATGGAAGGCAAGCTTGGAGATCCGGATATTATATTTCCTTCCTTGTAATCGACTCCATGTAAACCCTAGCCCTCTCCGGTGTCTATATAAACCAGAGAGGTTGGTCCTTAGAAGGCCGATCACAATCACAATCATACCATCATAGGCTAGCTCTTAGGGTTTAGCCTCTACGATCTCGTGGTAGATCTACTCTTGTACTACCTATATCATCAATATTAATCAAGCGGGAAGTAGGGTTTACCTCCACCAAGAGGGCCCGAACCTGGGTAAACATCTGTGTCCCTTGCTTCCTGTTACCATCAGCCTTGACGCACAGATCGGGAACCCCTACCCGAGATCCGCCGGTTTTGACACCGACATTGGTGCTTTCATTGAGAGTTCCTCTGTGTCATCGCTGTCAGGCTCGATGGCTCCTTCAATCATCATCAATGACGCTGTCCAGGGCGAGACTTTCCCCCCCGGACAGATCTTCGTGTTCGGCGGCTTTGCACTGCGGGCCAACTCGCTTGGCCATCTGGAGCAGATCGACACCACGCCAGCCACCGTGTCAGGTTCGTAAACCTGAACTACACGGCAGACATCGCGGGACTTGATCTTGATGGATTTGGGCCTATGCCAGAGCACCGGACATCCACGACGAGCACGGCTTAGACCTGCCGTCGGACGAAGCTCGGGGTATCACCCCCATAGTACCCCCGGACCTAGATCCGGAGCGAGCTGCGCTGCCTAAGGGCGGAGGGATGGACCCCACCCCACAAAGCCGCACACTCATCGGCGGTGGAGCCAACACGGTCTTACCTCTGCGGTGGCTCAGACTCAACCCCGGATTCAGATCCGGACGTTGGTTCTAGTCCGCGACTCCGAGCCCGTCGGGCCGTGATGGGCTCGTAATGGAGTTCACCGCTGCGGATATCTTACAAAGACTCGCCCTTTGGCGACATGCTGGACTCATTAAAGTCTCTCTCTTTGTCAGGAGGCTCTTCGCCGAACTATGTCCGGCTCGAGTGGGAGGCAGGCGACGAGGGAATTCGTTGCCCAGCCACCACCCACTTCATTGCCACGGTCGATGATTTAACCGAGGTACTGAACTTCGACTCCGAAGACATCGACGGTATGGACGACGATGCAGGAGAAGAACATGAACCACCGCTCACTGGGCGGTGGAAAGCCACCTCTTCTTATGATATATATATGGTGGACACCTCGAAGGAAACAAATGGCGATGAGGTAACGGAGGATAAAACCTCATGGAAAAAAGCAAAGAATGGGCGTCGTCGGTGCCACTCCAAGCCCCGCCACAGCAATACCGGCCCAGGAGACGAAAACAATCCGAATGGTGCCGAAGAAGAATACAACCCTGATGAGCCCGCCTTCGAGCAGGCCGAACAAGAGGATGAGCAGGTCAGCCCAGAAGAACAGGCGGTGGACGAATACCCGAAGGAGGATAGCTACATGCCCTCCTCCGAAGACGAGATTAGCCTCGGTGACGACGAGTTCGGCGTGCCTGAGGATCCCGTGGAGCAGGAGCGCTTCAAGCGTCGGCTTATAGCCACTGCGAGGAGCCTGAAAAAGAAGCAGCAGCAACTCCAAGCTGATCAAGACCTGCTCACAGACAGATGGACTGAAGTCCTGGCAGCCGAGGAATACGGACTCGAGCACAATACGGCTGACCGGCCACCTCGTAGCCTGGATAAAACGGCATATCAGTTCGCATACCAGCCAATACCCCCACGCCAACATACTACGGCCCGGGGCAACAAAGCAGGACAGCCAAGATCGATCTACGGATCATGGGGGCGCGCCTCGGCACGCGACGAGGACCGTCACGCCGGATACACCTTCAACAAGTCCGGTCGGGCCGAACATAGCCACCCAGAGCAATTCGACCTGCGTAGCCACATAGCCCGGCACAGAGGCACCGCGCACCCCCTCTGCTTCACTGACGAAGTAATGGATCATGAATTCCCATAAGGGTTCAAACCCGTAAACATCGAATCATACGATGGTACAACAGACCCCGCAGTATGGATCGAAGATTTTCTTCTCCACATCCACATGGCCCGCGGAGACGATCTACACGCCATCAAGTATCTTCCCCTTAAGCTCAAAGGACCAGCCCGACACTGGCTAAACAGCCTGCCAACAAATTCCATTGGCAGCTAGGAAAACCTGGAAGACGCATTCCTCGACAACTTCCAGGGCACATATGTGCGACCACCTGACGCCGATGACTTGAGCCACATTACTCAACTGCCTGGAGAGTCAGCCAGGAAATTCTGGACTCGGTTCCTAACTAAAAAGAACCAAATAGTCGACTGTCCGGACGCCGAAGCCCTGGCGGCTTTTAAGCATAATATCCATGACGAGTGGCTCACTCGACACCTCGGCCAGGAAAAACCCAAGCCCATGGCAGCTCTCACAACACTAATGACCTGCTTTTGCGCGGGCGAGGACAGTTGGCTGCCTCGCAGCAGCACTACGCCACCTTCTGGCAATTCGGATGGCCGCGACAATAACAGCAAGCCACGGCGTAACAGACATAAGAGATGGAACAACGGCGACAGCACTGAAGACACGGCAGTCAACGCCGGATTCAGCGGATCCAAGCCTAGTCAGCGGAAGAAGCCGTTCAAAAGAAATAATCAGGGATCGTCTAGTCTGGACCGCATACTGGAGCGCTCGTGCCAAATTCATGGCACCCCGGACAAGCCAGCCAACCACACCAATAGAGATTGCTGGGTATTCAAACAGGCCGGCAAGATAAACGCCAAAGACAAGGACAAGGGGCTGCACAGCGACGATGACGAGGAGCCCCGACGTCCAACACGAGGGAAAAGAAATCCCCCAAGTGAAAGCGGTCAACATGATCACGCCACGCACATCCCCAAGCGGGAACGGAAGCGGGCACTAAGGGACGTGAGGGAGTCCCGGATTATGGGGTGTCCGGATAGCCGGACTATGACCTTTAGCCGGACTCCTGGACTATGAAGATACAAGATTGAAGACTTTGTCCCGTGTCCGGATGGGACTTTCCTTGGCGTGGAAGGCAAGCTTGGCGATACGGATATGTAGATCTCCTACCATTGTAACCGACTCTATGTAACCCTAACCCTCTACGGTGCCTATATAAACCGGAGGGTTTTAGTCCATAGGACGAACAACAATCATACCATAGGCTAGCTTCTAGGGTTTAGCCTCTCTGATCTCGTGGTAGATCTACTCTTCTACTACCCATATCATCAATATTAATCAAGCAGGAGTAGGGTTTTTCCTCCATCGAGAGGGCCCGAACCTGGTTAAAAACATTGTGTCCCTTGTCTCCTGTTACCATCCGCCTAGACGCACAGTTCGGGACCCCCTACCCGAGATCCGCCGGTTTTGACACCGACATTGGTGCTTTCATTGAGAGTTCCTCTATGTCGTTGCCGTCAGGAAGGATGCCTCATCCCGTCTTTAAAGACGGCACTGTTGCTAAAGAAGCTTTGGCTGTCGGCCAAACTCTCCGGCTAGGCGGTTTTCTTATGACCGCCTGTTCGGCCGCCGCGCCGATGATGACTTCTCGGGCCATCAAAGGCAATGTTCACGTTAACTCGGAACTCGCCGAGCAGTTAGATCCGATGGAGCTCTCTTCCTTAAACGAGCTCTTGGATCGCATCGCCGCCCTGGGAGTCGCTACAGACCATGATCAGATTGGGCCTAAACCCGATCTGAGAGAGATTAATGCTCCACAGGTTACCCACCACGTTGCTGTGGTAGAGGGACAATACGGCGACCCTTCTTCTATCTTAAGGACTAGCTACGTCCGGATTCCCGATCCCTCCATGCCGGATTCCCGCGGAGGAGAGGACGTCACTCAAGCCCTGAACCTAAAGTCAGGCAGCGGGATAGATTCATTGGACAACATCCAAGAATCCAAGCTTCCAAGTTCGGAAGCTCCTTGGCCCTTAAGTCTCAGATCGGGCGAGGTTCCGGATTTAATTCCACCCGCCCACCCAAACATAAGCGACCTATCTCAAATTCGCAAGAGCCCGCAAAACAGTACACCATTATCGGGCAGATTCCTCCTGGTTATGGACAGAATAAAGGACTGCCGCGAGGAGGACGCAATCTCATTCTTTTGCAATAATTGCACGGACAACGGGATCCTCAACGCTATAAGTCGCCGTGACATTACACATTTTGCTGACTTGGCGTCCACAGTACGAAAGCACTGTGCGATGGAAAGCGCCTGGAAAACCGAAGCAAGATTTTTGGACAATCCGGCCTTGAATACAACCCCAGTCTGAAATAAAAGGGTGCATCATTGCCAGGCACCTGGGTTAAATACCAAAAAGCAAAAACCCTCTATAGGGCATGGAACCGTACTGGAGGGATGGCTCAATGGACCCTGTAAAATTCATAGTACAGAGGGTGCCACTCCAACTCATAGCCTTAGAGCATGTTGGATACTACGACAGGTGGCCAAAAGTGGCGAAGAGCTTCTAGCTCTAGAGCACCAGCCTAGGGATACCAGTACGGTATTAACAGTCTTCGAGACTTTCGCATCAAATAATATGCGGAAACGAACACTCCGTAGCCTTGCCGAAGTCTACCAAGTAGCAACAATAAACCCATGGAGTGACACGGCTATTACCTTTAATGCCAGTGACGAACCTAAATTCCGAACAGCCCGAGCACCAGCCGCATTGGTCCTCAGTCCGATAGTGGACGGCTTTCTCCTTACCAAGGTACTCATGGACGGTGGCAGCGGATTGAACCTCATTTACGAGGAAACCCTCCGAAAAATGGAAATAGAGTGGAGCCGCATTGAGCGAAACAGCACAACCTTTAGAGGAATAATCCTCATCCGGGAGCACGCTGTCAGACAGAAAAATCACACTGGATGTGGTGTTCGCACGCCGGATAATTACAGGTCCGAGGAGGTCACGCCCAAGTGGCCCGTTCAGCAGCGGATACCACGCTCTATTAGGGCGAGAGGCATTCACAATTTTTCAAGCTGTACTCCATTATGGGTACATGAAGCTCAAAATGCCCAGGCCCAACGGAATCATCACTCTTTCTAGTGACCGGACATAGCACTCCTACCAAAATAAGACAGCCGACGGCCCTTGAGGCACTATCCAAGCCCTAGCGGCCGAGGAACTCACTACGCTAGCGCTCCACGGTGAATAGGGACGATGTGATACTCGATAAGAGATCCAAGCCCACCTCCTTTAAACCAGCGGATTTAAATAGTCAAATTCCAAGTCCATCCAATGGACCCTACAAAACGGCCTCCATCGGGCACAGTTAAATCGATGTAGACGCTGCACTAAGAGAATTCCACTTAAAATTGGGACATTTTGCCGGCACCCTTCAGACATACCAGAATCCCACGCCGGCTGGCCGAGCACAGCCTAAACATCCTAAAAGGATTCAAGCCATCAACACAGGCTCTTGGCGTTTCCCGAACCCAAGAGACAAGCCATGGGAGAGGAGCTAGCCAAACTATTGGAGGTCGGATTCATCGAGATATAAAACATCGGGCTGGCTAGCAAACCTGGTGATGGTACCAAAGAAGGACAAATCATGGCGCCTATGCGCCGATTTCAAGGACCTCAACAAGGCTTGCCCAAAGGATCCTTCCCCCCCGCATCGATCAAATTATCGACGCTACGCAGGACATGATTCATTGTGCTTCCTCGACGCATACTCCGGCGACCACCAAATTAAAATGGCAGAGCCTGACCAAGCCGCAACGGCATTCATCACTCCATACGGCCCATTCTGCTTCAACACCATGCCCTTCGGGCTCAAAAACGCCGGCGCAACATACCAGCGCATGATTCAAACATGTCTGGCTAGATCAGCAAAACAATGGAGGCATACGTAGACGATGTGGTCGTCAAAAGCAAGCATGTCGAAACTCTAGTAGACGACTTGAGGCTCACATTTGATAACCTCCGAACATATGATATCAAGCTCAACCCAGAAAAATGCGTTTTCGGCGTACCAGCCGGAAAGCTCTTGGGCTTCATTGTATCCGGTAGAGGAATTGAAGCAAACCCAGCCAAGATCCGAGCTCTGTCACAATTGGATATCCCAAAGACCTCAAACAAATACAAAAATTGACTGGATGCGTGGCGGCTCTAAGCCACTTTATCTCCCGTTTGGGAGAAAAGGCATTACCCCTTTATCGCCTCCTCCGACGCACCGAACACTTTGAGTGGACGGATGCTGCCCCATATTGGCAACAAACCCGGTCTTGGCCGCGCCCAAAATGGGCGAACCAATGCTATTATATATCGCGGCAACTCATCAAGTTGTAAGCGCGGTGCTCACTGTCGAACAAGAGACAGACGGACACAAGTTCCCCCTTCAAAAACCAGTTACTACGTGTCCACTGTCCTAACACCATGCAAGTCACGGTACCTGCATTATCAAAAGATAGCGTACGCGGTGTTTATGGCATCCCGGAAGCTGTGACACTACTTTCACGAGTGTTCGATAACAGTAGCCTCCAAAGTACCTCTTAACGACATTATAAACAACCGTGACGCGACGGGCCGGATTGCCAAATGGGCCATTGAGCTCCTCCCGTTCGACATAACCTATAAGCCACGGCAAGCTATTAAGTCGCAAGTTTTGGCCGACTTCGTCGCCGAATGGACCAAAGCCGAACTCCCTAAAGAGTACGACGCATATTCCAACTGGATAATGCACTTCGACGGCTCCAAAATGTTGGTTGGCCTAGGAGCTGGCATCGTTCTGACGTCCCCAACCGGAGATACAGTTCAATACGTACTCCAGATAGTGTATACAGACTCCAACAACGCAGCCGAATACGAGGCCCTTCTACATGGCCTCCGGATGGCAGTCTCCATGGGCATTCAATGCCTAGAGGTGCGCGGGGATTCGAACCTCGCGATATCCCAAATAAATGGAGACTTCGATGCCAAGGATCCGAAAATGGCAGCTTATCGCAATGCCGTCCTAAAAATGTCAGCTCGATTTGAGGTGCTCGAATTTCACCATATTGCCCGGGATAACAACCAGGCAGGAGACGTGTTGGCACGCATCGGCGCAAAGCGCGATGCCGTCCCCCCGCCCCCCCAACATCTTCCTAGAGAGGCTGTTCAAGCCATCCGTATTATGGGAGGGAGAGTCCGGAAATAACAACCCGGACCCAACCGCACTGCCCCACACCAAACATTCTGACACAGTTGGTGGTTCTGCCAACGAAATAACACCCTCAGCCCACGTAATAATGGCAGTCATTGCCCCGTGGACAGAACCATTCCTAGCCTACCTAACCAGGCAGGAACTTCCCGAAGACCAAAACGAGGCCCGCTGCATAGTGCGGCGATCTAAAGCCTATAAGGTCCATGAGGGAGAGCTTTATAAGAAAAGCACAACCGGAGTCCTTCAAAGGTGTATCTCCGAAGAGGAAGGGCGGAATCTTCTGGCTGAAATTCATGCCGGACTCGGCGGGCACCACGCTGCAGCCCGGGCCCTTGTAGGCAAGGCCTTCCATACAGGATTTTATTGGCCAACGGCCCGGGCAGATGCTCAGGACTTAGTCCAACGATGCGTCGGATGCCAGCTCTTTGCTAATCAAAGCCACATGCCACCCACCGCCCTCAAAACTATACCCATCACCGCCCTTCATGTCCTGGGGCTTGACATGGTTGGACCCCTTAAATGGGGAACCCACAAGCAAAAATACCTACTGGTCATGGTGGATAAATTCACCAAATGGATAGAGGCCAAGCCTGTTAAAACGGCCGAATCCGGACCGGTGATAGACTTCATATCAGGGGTCGTACACCGTTACGGTGTCCCCCACAGCATCATCACTGATAACGGCACGAACTTTACGGCCAACGAGGTCAAACTCTTGTGCAAAAACATGGGCATCAAGCTCGACTACGCTTCAGTCTATGACCCCCAAACTAACGGTCAAGTCGAGTGAGCAAATGGTCTAATTATGAGCGGCATCAAACCCAGATTAGTGCGGTCCCTCAAGGAATCTAACACGCACTGGGTAGAGGAGCTCGACTCCGTACTCTGGGGGCTGCGGACCACTCTGAATCGCACGACCGGATTCACAC
The DNA here is from genome assembly GCA_021605205.1 of Aegilops longissima. Taxonomy (NCBI): domain Eukaryota; kingdom Viridiplantae; phylum Streptophyta; class Magnoliopsida; order Poales; family Poaceae; genus Aegilops; species Aegilops longissima. The sequence goes on from CM038679.1 coordinate 48,782,832, forward strand.
CATTCTTTATGGTATACGGCGCAGAGGCAGTTCTGCCCTGCGACATAATCCATGACTCACCTCGCGTGCGCATGTACGAAGAAAGAGAAGTCGAGCTCGATCGGCAGGACAGTTTGGACGCCTTGGAGGAGGAGCGTGACGTAGCAAAAGCCTATTCCGCATTCTATCAACAGCAGGCTCGAAGATATCAAAGCAGAGAAGTACGGGCCAAAACTTACAATGTTGGCGAGCTAGTTCTACGCCTGCCGGACAAGAAAAAGGACAAACTCAAGCCCAAATGGGAAGGTCCCTTTATCATCGACCAAGTTTTGACTGGTGGAGCGTACCGTCTGCGAGATGCATCGGATAACCGACTCGAGCCGAACCCATGGAACGCAACCCGTCTCCGAAGATTCTACGCCTAGCGCCGGATTCTGAGTTCGTCTCCTTCCTCCGTCCATATTTTACACTTTAGCTGTCTTCTATTTTTCTCCTTCTCCCTCCTTTTTTTCCGGCCTTTGAAGGCTCGTTAGCGCATTGTTCGCACACACTTGACGCTATCCGCGCTCATTGTACCTGGGGGCTTCTTTCACAGAATCTTATTTATAAGGGCTTCATGCCCAATACATGTGTCACACTTCCGCATGTACCTTTTATTCACCATTATATGCATCGATATGACTTAAGTTTTGGCCAAGCTGGGTTGCCTGGCTCCTGTGCTTACCCCTACATTCCCGATTGTTCGGCTAGGTGGTAAAGGGAGCACCTCTGCAATTGTTACTGTCGGGTCAGCCGGATGTGTACCTCAGACTAGGTGAAGCCGAAAGCTAGCGTTCTTAAGAGAATATTCGGTCGGTGAACTAAAAGAAGATTTCTTACCTATTTATTTATCTGCCCCGGATGTTTTTTTCGCTTTTTTCGCAGTCCGGACATGCACTTTAGGGCATGCCTCCCAGGGAAAGGAACCCCTAACAGAACTATTCTCCCTGGAAGATGTTTCTTAATAACCATGTAATATAACATAACTAGTTGGGCACTTGTCTGATAAAGCAATAATGACCCCTACGCCTGGTCTCCATGCATGCCCCGGTTTTTATATAACCGCGAGGGTATTCGGACACACTCCGGACTATTGGGTCCCGAGGTTGAAGCGAAAAGGTCCGCTATGACAAACAATCTACAATCCGGCTAGAAGGCATTTTACATGTCACCTTAAATTACATAGTCAATTTGACTGATTGTATTCCTCTTCAATGCCATCTAACAGGCTGTCTAGTTTACAGTCCTGCTGGGAATACTTTGCGGCCAATTCTACCTGGCCGTACACTAAGCTCACAGGGATCTCCTTCCCATCGGGCCCCACAGGTCCGACCTCGGCCATGTGGTTTGGGTCAGCCTTCGTATACCGCGTCTTCACCATGGCCCAGGCCTCCCTGGCGCCTTGACGGCAGGCCGATATCTTCCATATTCGGAAGCGCCGCCGCGCTCCCTGGAGCCTCTCTGCAAGCTCCCCAAGGCCTTCGGGCAGGAAGACAGATGGCCACAAGGCCTGGGTGACGCCTTTCATCACCTGCCGAACTCGTTAGTGCAGTTGTAAGAGCTCGGGAAGAAGGTCACCCGTAGAACCAGGCATTTCCTCTGCAGGACGGCCTGTGAGCATACCTACAGACATAACTCTGTTAATCGACTTCCTCGCCGAACTCTTTTTTCAAAGTTCATTTAAGCACTTACTAAAAATGTCGCGTCGAAGCTGCCGATTCTCCTTAAAGGAGTCAGACAGCTGGGCTCGAACATCTTTTAGTTCCTCACCCAGCTGGGTGTTGGCATCTTGGAGATTATTTTTCTCCTGCCTCACCCAGACGTCAAGACGTTCTCGCGGTCTTTAACGGCGCAAGAGCTGTTGCTTGTCCGGATCTACCCGGCGCCATCTGCAATGTTATTGTCAGATTTATACACACGCCGCACTTCACAACATAGTTATCTTTTAAAAGCATATATTACCAAAGGGGGCCTCTTTGGCTTCCCCTGGCGCGGCTTGTGCGGCCTCAAGTTGGGCTTTGCACTCTTCAAGCTCCTGGGACAGTTTGGTATTCTTTTCTGTAAGATCCTGCACAATAAATGATCCTTAAATCAGTTATTCTAACTATTTCAAGTCTCGGGGGCTACTGGCATATATACCTGTTAAATTTCCTCACTCGTATGTCTTTTACATACTACTCCGTGGCTCTGGCTAGACCATCTTGAGCGGCACGGAGGTGCGCATCTCCCGAATTGAAGGTGTTCAATGCCTCTTGGGAGAAACATGTGTCACGAAGAATTGTCCGGCGGCGCCTGTGATTCATGGCACTCTCCACCTCGGAGTTGGTGGCGGACAATCTGTCGGCATCCTCTATCGGAGGAGCATCTGACGCACACCTCGTGTTCGCCTCCGCTTCTGGGCCTGGCTTTGAAGCCTGGCTGGCGGAGGCTAGATTGGCAACCCCTCCGGATATAGTCCGGCGAGCGCTCTTTTTCCTGAAGAGAGCACGGGTGTTAGTATGCCTTCCGGAATAAAACCTGGGAATAAGGTGACACGCCATACTATTGCACCGGCGTTTCAATCCGGACCGCACTTCTTTTTAGCCTGCTGGGCCGTGCTTCCCCTTGTTGGCTAGCCGCCGCAGGCTCGGCCTTCCGCCTCAAGGGCTCCCCCTGCAAAACGCCGTTGGTATCCGATGATCAAAAATAAGCACGGATGAATCATTCTCAAAGTATTGGGGCTTCTGTCTCAGTAACCTGTGAGGCTGGAAGTATTCCGGGGTAATCGGCCGTAATGGCAACCAGGGCATTATCAATGCTCAGTTGGTGAAATACCCCATCGATCAGCTCCACCTATATGTCCGGATCCTCTTGGGAGGCCGGATCGAGGAACCGTTCCGGATCTTCGGGTTGTGGAGGCGGGCTGTTTATATCCTTTACGGCCTAGCGTAGTTCGTGCGTCGAAATCACAAAATGAGATACTTGACTATGGGAATATGGATCGGATGGGCAAAAGGAAATGTCCGCTTACCCAGCCTGGAGGATTTTTCATAGAAAATCCGTCCTGTGGATTGACGTGAAGAAATTCCTCCTCTTCTCCCTTGTACAATGCGGACAAGGTCTTCATCAGATCGGCGACCGATCCCGGCCCCTTACGGCCATGGCGGGTGGCATCATCCTCCCCGTTGAAATCCCACATGGGGTGGCCTCTATACTGGAGCGGCTGCACCCCCCGCATAATGCATGTGGCCCTGACTCCGATCATGGTCAGTCCGGAATGAGCCAACAACCTTTTTCGGCTCATCAGGTAAAGGACGTCCCAGTCATTTTACCTCTGAGAGCTCCGTGGACGCCAGCTTAGGCGTTTCTTCAAAGGAGCATTACTGAACTCCAGGAGGCCGATCCGGACAGGGTCCGGCAGGGGGACATCTTCTATATAAAACCATTCTGAAGGCCAGTCTTCGGACGCCTTCTTCGGGGTTCCGGATAGGTATCCGGTCCCGGCGATGCGCCATAGTTCGGCTCCGCCCACTTGATATATCGACCCCTCCTGAGAATGGGGTACGAGGCAGAACAATCTCTTCCACAACGCGAAATGAGCCTCGATGCCCAAAAACAGCTCGCAAAGGGCCACGAAGCCCGCAATATGCAGAATGGAGGCAGGCGTGAGGTTGTGCAACTGGAGGCCGTAGAACTCCAGGAGCCCCCGGAGAAACGGATGAATTGGAAATCCGAGCCCTCTTGTCAAATAAGGGACAAGGCATACCCGCTCTCCTTGGGAGGGACTGGGGACGCTCTCCGCTTGTTTTCTGCCCTTATAGGTGGCGAGCCCGGCTCGAACCGGAACCATGAAGGCTGGGGGAAGAAATCCCTTGGTTTGGAGCGTCACTAGCTCGCTGTGCGGGACGGAGCATCTCTCCCAATCTCCAGGCTGAGGACTGGGAGGGCGAGAGGAGGAGCCGCGTTGACTGTCCATGATGGAATGGATTTCTGTCAGATGCGCTCCGATGAAAGCTCGTGAAGGGAAGATGGTGTGATTCGGATCTAGATCCTTGTCTCTTATATAGGCAGCTCATTTGCGCAGCTAGGGGGGTGAATGTAAAAATACCCTGGCTTTTCGCATTCGTTCAACACGTGGAAGATGGCCATTATTGGGCGTGGAAGCCAAGGAGCGCGATATTTACGAGAAGCCGGACACTATTCAACAGGTACACAGGATTTGGAGAAGAACCCGCCTTGCAATGCCGAAGACAATCTACGCACCGGACTCGTTGTCATTGAAGCCTGGTTCGGGGGCTACTGAGGGAGTCCCAGATTAGGGGGTGTCCGGATAGCCGGACTATGACCTTTGGCCGGACTCCTGGACTATGAAGATACAAGATTGAAGACTTTGTCCCATGTCCGGATGGGACTTTCCTTGGCGTGGAAGGCAAGCTTGGCGATACGGATATGTAGATCTCCTACCATTGTAACCGACTCTGTTTAACCCTAACCCTCTTCGGTGCCTATATAAACCGGAGGGTTTTAGTCCGTAGGACGAACAACAATCATACCATAGGCTAGCTTCTAGGGTTTAGCCTCTCTGATCTCGTGGTAGATCTACTCTTGTACTACCCATATCATCAATATTAATCAAGCAGGAGTAGGGTTTTACCTCCATCGAGAGGGCCCGAACCTGGTTAAAAACATCGTGTCCCTTGTCTCCTGTTACCATCCACCTAGACGCACAGTTCGGGACCCCCTACCCGAGATCCGCCGGTTTTGACACCGACAGGACGTCTATGCAATGGAGCCAGTCGCCCCCAAATTCAACCCATGGTCAGCTTGTCCGATCACCTTTGATCATAGGGATCACCCTACTAGCATCTGTCATGGCGGCTCGGCTGCATTGGTCCTAGACCCAATCATTGACGGATTCCACCTCACGTGCGTCCTTATGGGCGGTGGCAGCAGCCTGAACCTGCTTTATCAGGACACAGTGCGCAAAATGGGCATTGACCCTTCAAGGATCAAGCCCACTAAAACCACCTTTAAAGGTGTAATTCCTGGAGTAGAGGCCTGCTGTACGGGCTATATAACATTGGAAGTGGTCTTCGGATCTCCGGATAACTTCCGAAGCGAAGAGTTAATCTTCAATATCGTCCCTTTCCGCAGTGGTTACCATGCACTGCTCGGACGAACCGCATTCGCTAGATTCAATGCGGTACCACACTACGCATACCTCAAGCTCAAGATGCCAGGACCATGTGGGGTCATCATGGTGAACGGAAATATGGACCGCTCGCTACGAACAGAATAACATACCACAGCCCTTGCGGCGGAAGTACAATGCGGCCTTCTCCGACAAACCAATCCGGCGACAACAACTTCGAGCACATCAAGCGAGTCCGAGCACCCAACAGGATCATCGAGCACGCCAAGAGCGCGACTAGCAGTCCGCCTCCGCTTAAGCCCCATCAAAGCAGCATTCGTGCCACGCGCACACAATTACGCACTTAAAATACCATGGGCATAGGCGGAGGCGCATCAACGACTCAGTCAATAGTGCGGGCAACCGCCAAATACTTTCATACTCTTTCCTCTTACCTTTCAGACACCGTTATGCAACATCCTCAAAAGAGCCGAATCGCGGACTTATAGGGAGAGACATCCAAGGAGGCAAGCGGCGTTGTGCATGAAGGAAATACCCAGGTGGAATCTATTTACGATCATTATACCTGCTTTGTCTATCTGAACACAGCCTGCCCCTGGATAGGACATGTCAAATAGTCCTATTGTATCTCTGCTTAACACATGCATTGCAAATGTATGCTTAAACGTATTTTTCGTCAATGGGAGATTATATATAGCGTCAGCTTATTATTCTTATTTGAGCATTTTTTCTCTTATAAATGTTCATTTGATATTGCATCTGTACACCTTGGTGCGGCCGGTTTGCCAGGGGCTGCTCATGGCGCCCCATAATATGGCAACTAAAGTTCGAACACCTTCAACAGTGCGGCACCCCGAACTTATAGCACTATATGCATCAGCTCCGAATCATGTCTTGGGTGTACAGTTGGGATAGCCCGGCTCCCTTGTTTTGGTGCCTTACGTTCCGTTATATCGGCTAAGGTAGCGTAGGGAGAACTACTGTGATTGTGTCCCGGTTCATCCTGACGAGCACTTCAGTAGAGAAAGCCGAAAACTGACCGGCATGATGTGGCGAGAGCTGGTCGTTGTTCGAGAGGTTTTAAAATCCTTAAAGATTTTCCGCTTTAGGCAATAAATCAGCTTCGTCCAATCTAGGCGTGTATGGCGCCCCGATTCGGCCTTCCGGATACTAGGGGCTTCACCGAAATTTAAAATTGTAGACTTCTATGGCTAAGTGAAAGTTATAAAGACGCATAGTCCGATTGCCTTGTTCGTTGCGCCGGACACCTCCTTAAGGGACCAAACATTTGGATAAAGAGTGTCCGGGTTTTCCACGAACACCCCAATACTAGTTACATGGGGGAGGAAACCGACGACTGGCCTACTTTCAGAATTTTATAAACAGCCGCACAGAAGGTAATATTTTAAATAACAAAAGCGCTACATAGCGCAAGTAACTTCGTCTTCAAATCACAAACATGACAGAAGTGAACTCATTCCAAAATGGCTTCCTTGGTACACTCATCGGCAACGAGGCGAGCACCCTTCATCACGCCATCGTAGTACATCTCGGGATGGCGATGCGCCTTGCCCTCCGGCGGCCCGGCCTTGACCAGCTTCTCCGCATCCAGCTTGCCCCAATGCACCTTGACACGGGCAAACGCTCGGCGGGCACCTTCGATGCAAACGGATCGCTTGATCACTTCAAGCCGCGGGCAGGCATCCACCATCCGCTTGATCAGGCCAAAGTAGCTACTGGGCAGGAGCTCACCTGGCCACATTCTGACTATGAAGTCCTTCATAGCCAGTTCGGCCGCCCTGTGGAGTTCGATCAACTGCTTCAGTTGGTCGCTCAGAGGCATCGGATGATCGGCCACATTCTGACTATGAAGTCCTTCATAGCCAGTTCGGCCGCCCTGTGGAGTTCGATCAACTGCTTCAGTTGGTCGCTCAGAGGCATCGGATGATCGGCCCCAGCATACTGGAACCAGAACAGCTTCTCCGTTGAGCTCCCCTCCTGGGCACGGTAGAACTCCGCAGCGTCTGAGACGCTGCGTGGCAGATTTGCAAATGCCCCTGGAGAGCTCCGTATTCGAGTAAGTAAAAGAAACGCCTCCTCCACATGTTTGCTTTGCATAAATAATTTCTTACCCGCCGCTATCTTTTTGGCCTCCTGGATCTCCTGCTGCGCTTTCTCGGCTTCGGCCTTGGCATCTTTCAAACTTACAAGGGCCTTCGCAAGCTCGGCCTCCTTCATCTCCAGATTATACTCCACGGACTCGCACTTCTTGCCGAGGTCCTGGAGCTCTTGCTGTACCTCGCCCACGCTAGCACTTTGCTTTTCGCGCTCCTTGCATTCCAAGGCCGCTTTTCTTCGGCCTCAGACAATGCTTTCTTCAGGGACGCCACTACGGCGGCGGCCTCTGTTACACAGTCACGACGCTTTGGCGTTAGATTGACCAATTTTGCTTATCTTTAAACACATACAAACGGGGAATCACTTACCTTTATTGTCCTCGAACTGCCTATTCGTGAGGCTGAGCTCTCCCTACGCCTGCTCCAGATCCCGCTTCAGTTCGGCAACTTCGGCAGTACGGGCAGCAGCGGCAAGCAACACAGCCTGCTTATTCACATAAATGCTTTTTAGACTCCTGTGGATTGTAATTTACCCTCCGTTTGGCTTTTCTTTCCGAACACGAACCAGAGTATCAGGGGCTACTACCTATCGGGTGGTAATTTCATACATTTTTATTACTTACCTCAAAGCCCATTAGGAGGCTTGTGCAGGCTTCGGTTAGTTCGTTTTTGGCGGACAGAACCTGTTGAATCACCGCACTCATAAGAGTACGGTGCTCTTCTTCCATGGAAGCGCCTCGAAGCGCTTCCATCAGACTATCCGGCACCGTTGATGCGACAGAAGTCCTCGGCACGGGCGGCTCACCCTCCCTAACGAGGGGCTGCCCGCCTAAGTCCGGAACCGTCAGAGGTTCCGGAGCAGTGTTCGGTCGACAGTCCGCCTTGTTGCGGCTCCCATCGACGCGATCCGCGGGGATTTTGAAGCCCGCATGTCCGACATTTGGAAGTCCGCCTTGGGGCGTCTCTAGGGTCACCTCCCCCTGTTCGGGGAACCTTCGGGACAACACCTCCGTGTCATCCGCAGGCTGAGGAGTGGTGGCTGTCGGGAGCGAGTTCATCTCTGAAGCGCTCAGAGACCCATCCGAAGATGACGCCTCCGGATGAGCCCCGGTCGGACTGCATCAATGTTCGGCGTTATTAAACAATTATGAGGTGAAAATCTCGGTAGAGTGCAGACACTTACGATCGCGCCAGGGGCTTCCCCCTGGGCAGCCACCCTTCCTCGCTATGAGCGGTCGTGGTGGAGTAGTCTGGAAGGGACGTCTTTTCCTTCTTGGACGTCCCAGCCTCCCCTTCCGGGGCAGCTTTTCTCTTCTCCCCCCAGTGCGAGGAGGCGGAATTTCTTCTTGATTCCCCCTGCCTCTGCGGGAGGAATCTGTCTCGTCGTCATCGGACGGCAGGGGTATAACGGCCTTGCGCTGAGGGCCTTTTCCGGCCCCCTGGCCCGCTTCGCCGGGCTCCTCATCCTTTCCGGATGGAGCGTCATCTTCTTCCTCCTCCCCTTCGTGGGAGGAGTCTACCTTGTCATCCTCGGACGAGGCTTCTGGCACAACCTTACGACGGAGGCCCTTTCGGGTCCCCGGGGCCTTCTTCTCGGCCTTCTTCTCCGGCACCTTGTATGGTGCCGGGACCAGCATCTCTGTCAGGAGAGCATCCGCTGGGTCTTCCGGCAGCGGAGCCGGACAGTAGACCTGCTCCGCTGTCTCCACATAGTCCTGAAGCAAATATGCATGATTACTTAAGGGACTCCCGTGAATATATTGGGAAAAACTGGGTCTGGTGGTAGTCTGAGAACTCACCTGACTAGGAGCCCGCGCGGCGTGAAGCCCGCGGTCCTTGGATGTGGGAGGAGGTACTTCGGAGGCCTTGAACGGCACTTTCCATGCGCCTTTGTGCGTCATGTCGTAGAGCTTCCGGAGCGTCTGGTGTTCGGCCGGGACGAACTCCCACAGATTAACTGCCCGCCTTTGGCGAGGCGGGATCCGCGAACGAGCATGACCGGATCACGTTGACAAGCTTGATGTTCTTGTCCTTCATGCTTTTGATGCATGTTTGGAGTCCGCCAGCTACGTGGAATCGCACTGGGACAGGCCCTTCTTTTCCTGTGAGGTGAGCTGCATGGGGTTCCGGTCGAACTCGGGGTCGCTGCCAAATTGGCGCCGTCAGGCGGCTCGATGATGTAGAACCACCCGATTGCCATCCTTTTACGGTTTCGCGAAGGAACCGTCCAGCCAGTGACATTAGGCATCTTGCCCACCATGGCTCCTCCGCACTCCGCTTGCTGGCCGCTCACAACCTTCGGCTTCACGCAGAAGGTTTGCAGCCATTGGCCGAAATGAGGCCGGATGCGGAGGAAGGCCTCGCAAACAACGATGAACACCGCGATGTTGAGGACGAAATTCGGGGCTAGATCCTCGAAATCTAGCCCATAGTAGAACATGAGCCCGCGGACGAAGGGATGGAGTGGAAATCCCAGTCCACGGACGAAGTGGGCGACAAACACGACTCTCTCGTGGGGTCCCGGGGTCGGAATGACCTGCCCAGCGTCCGGTAGCCGGTGCGCTATGTCTGCGGCCAAGTATCCGACCACCCGAAGATTTGTGGTGTGCTTCTCCTTGACGGTGGAAGCCACCCACTTGCCCCCTGCTCCGGACATGTCTAGCTGTGCGGAGGAGACTTGGGCTTGGGCGCTGGAGCTCGAGGGGGCAAGAATGGGCAAAGAAGGAAGAAGGCGTGGGTAAAAATGAGGAAATCTTATCCCTTTATAGAGGCGACGAAAGCGGTGCGCCTCCCCACTTGCCCGTTGGGAATCGCTTGCTTCCCAAGAGCCACGATTGATGATGTGGTGGAATTACCCATACCCGTATTGATGAGAATCCTGTGATAAGGGGGCATGATCTCTGCTTTGACAAGACGTGTCAAGTAAACCGCCTCGCAATATGCGCTGTGGCTGGTTGTGGAAAGACGGTTCGAATAAGGACCCGACCGTAATGACACGTCGTGTTGCTTAAAAAGTTGTCAGCAGATTGCATTTGTGAAACATCATTCTTCTACGGTGGCATGCGAAGATCATGTTGTGGATCCGGACAACGTTTAAGTGTTCGATATTTACCTTGGAGTATTCGGAGGAGGAACCCGCCCTGCAATGTCGAAGACAAGAATGCACGCCGGACTCATCGTCATTGAAGCCTGGTTCAGGGACTACTGAGGGAGTCCTGGATTAGGAGGTATCCGGACAGCCGGACTGTGTACAACGTCCGGACTATTGAAGCGTGAAGATACAAGACTCAAGACTTCGGCCCGTGTCCGGATGGGACTTTCCTTGGCGTGGAAGGCAATCTTGGCGATTCGGATATTATGTTTCCTTCCTTGTAACCGACTCCATGTAAACCCTAGCCCTCTCCGGTGTCTATATAAACCGGAGAGGTTGGTCCTTGGAAGGCCGATCACAATCGCAATCATACCATCATAGGCTAGCTCTTAGGGTTTAGCCTCTACGATCTCGTGGTAGATCTACTATTGTACTACCCATATCATCATTATTAATGAAGCAGGAAATAGGTTTACCTCCATCGAGAGGGCCCGAACCTGGGTAAACATCTATGTCCCTTGCTTCCTGTTACCATCAGCCATGACGCAGACCCCTTACCCGAGATCCGCCGGTTTTGACACTGACAATAGACCCGGGGGCCATAGGTTTCACTAGTGGCTTCTCTCAAGATAGCATAAGTATTACGGTGGGTGAACAAATTACTGTCGAGCAATTGATAGAAAAGCGAATAGTTTTGAGATTATCTAGGCATGATCATGTATACAGGCATCACGTCCATAACAAGTAGACCGACTCTTGACTGCATCTACTAATATTACTCCACACATCGACCGACTCCTTCCTGCATCTAGAGTATTAAGTTCATAAGAACAGAGTAACGCATTAAACAAGATGACATGATGTAGAGGGATAAACTCATGCAATATGATATAAACCCTATCTTTTTATCCTCGATGGCAACAATACAATACATGCCTTGTTGCCCCTGCTGTCACTAGGAAAGTGCTCCATGCCTTTATTTAATGGAACTTGGAATCTAATATTCCCTTCCTTCATATCAATAATCGCGCCAGTCGTTCTAAGGAAAGGTCTACCAAGAATAATAGGGCAAGAAAGATTGCAATCTATATCAAGAACGATAAAATCTACGGGCACCAAATTTATATTTGCAACAATAAGAACATCATTGATCCTTCCCATTAGCTTTTTAATGGTGGAATCCGCAAGGTGCAAATTTAAAGAGCAATCATCAAGATCATGGAAACCTAGAATATCACATAAAGTTTTCGGAATCGTGGAAACACTAGCACCCAAATCACATAAAGCAAAACACTCATGATCTTTAATTCTAATCTTTATAGTAGGTTCTCACGCATCATTAAGTTTTCTAGGTATAGAAACTTCCAAATTAAGTTTTTCATCATAAGATTGCATCAAGGCATCAACAATATGTTTGGTAAAAGCTTTATTTTGACTATAAGCATGAGGAGAATTAACAACGGATTGCAACAAGGAATTAACTCTTTGATTCAGCACCCTCCTTTCCCTCTGGGCAATGATCGTTTTGTGAGATTCATGAAGCATGATGAAGGGGAAAATTTTAAGGGAAGTCATGGGTTCCGTAAGGGTTGGATCATGTTTATTGGAATTCCTCTTGACTATCGCAACACTGAGTTCATATCTCAGGCGGTTGGCACCTTTGGAAAATTTCACTCCTGGGACAGTGAAGATCCTTATTTGGTCCGCACCCTGGTGGAGGCAAGTTTTCCTGATACGCCATTAGTACCACGTGATGTGGTTTTTGGAGATTATGTTGAATGGGGGGAGCACAAGTTTCATGGACTGCTGCTTGCTATGTGTTGGGAGCTGATTTTGCTGATCAGATGCCCAATGATGAGGATCCAATGCCTATGGATGGAAATCCGCACCCGTTGCCTGGAAATCTTGTGAATGATAACTTGATGTTTGTTCTTCCACCTTATCCGATGATTGGCTGGAATGATGCACATGTTCCTCCTCCAGTGGATCATAACAATGGCGCTGCTGGGGATGGTTGGGGGCATGCAAATTGGGGAGACAATGATGAGGACCCTCCACAACAGCCTCAACCTGCACTGCCCGAACAGGATCAGATTTCAATTGTCATTGATCAGCCAGAGGACTCTGTTTCTGTGGAGCAACATGTGGAAGTTCTGCTAGCGGAACATCATGAGATGCAGCAAGATCGCCTGCTGCAGGATAATGTGCAGCAGCTTGTTGACGACAATCCATTAGCAATTATACCTTTTCATCGACCTGTTGTTCAGCAGCATCAGTTACTAATTGGTATGGCAAGGATTGTGGCTGGGCCACCTCTACCTCCAGAGATGATCTGGAAGAGATCTTTCGAGAATCTTCTGCCTGAGTTTGTTGTCAAGAAGGTGCCGAGGCCAATCTTCTCCAAGCCTATTGGGATAGTGACATACTCTAAGCGGTCTTGGACTATTGCTTTTGATGATTCCCACAGGAGCTCTTCTCTGGTTCCAACTTTGCCTAACACTCTGGTACTGCGGAGGCCTCTTGTGGCCAAACGCCCTGTTGCTAGAGCTCTCTTTGGAAGTTCTCCTGAGGAAGTTAACTCTGATGATGTCACTGTTGGTGTGGAGATGGATGTGTCTGGTGATTTGCAAACAGAAAATGTGGTGCCTCAAGGCCTGGAGGAGATCTCTTCTTCTGCTGTGGTTTTTGCGTCTGCGCAAGTCAAGGACAAGAAGAAGGCAAGAGGAAAGAAACCAGTGACCCCTTTGGTGGATACTTCTGTTAGAAGATGTACAAGAAGCGCGGCAAAACTTGATGGGTTTAAACCAGTCAGTTTTGAGCAGCTTTCTTTCCAGCCCACCAAGAGGCGTCCAAGGTCCAAGCCCATCCTAGAATCGGCCGAGCCCAAGCCTGCAGAGGTTGGTGCTAATGCCAGCACCTCTGACGATGCTCCCCCGCCCACGCCGATCAATGTGCTGCAAGCAATCGGAGCAGAGCTGGAGATCGACCCTAACCTTCTGTCCAAGGAGAAGCTTATGGCTAATCCCAAGGATGATTCCTCCTCTAGTGGTGTTTAAATGTTGCTGTTTATCTCTTTCGATAGGTGTAGCGAGCCTGTTAAATTTGCTGTCGTTATGTTACCTCTGAACTTTATGCTCTGCACTATGGTCTGGTTGACTATTGTATTTTATGGCGTGGTTTGTGTGGCATTGTATGTCATGCAATGGCTGTTATTTTGCTATTGGTTATATTATGAATCAAAGATCTAGGTGTAATTGGAAGGTTCTTTGTTGGAACGTTCGTGGCCTAACTCCGAAACACGACAACGTTCTGTCAGGGAGAAAATTTCAGAAAGTCAGTGTGTGATTGCCTGCTTGCAAGAAACTAAGTTAACTGATTGCTCCCGTTCCTTAATTAAGGCAGTTTGTCCTATGGGCTTTGATAAATTTATTGAATCACCCTCGAGAGGGGCCTCAGGTGGGATTCTGACAGTTTGGCGTTCTGATGTCTTTAAGGGCGTGTTAATTCAAGTTAAGCCTTTTGGAATTGTCATCAGTTTTACCTCGGTGCATAATAACGAACAATGGTTCTTAGTTAATGTGTATGGGCCGTGCCAGGGTGAGATGAGGGACGAGTTTGTTAACTGGTTGTATAATCTGCAAGTGGAACCTGAACAAAAATGGTTGATAGTGGGGGACTTCAATTTCATCAGATCCATGGAAAACAGAAATTTACCAGGAGGGGACGTTAATGATATTTTTATCTTTAACGAGATCATTGGTCATTTAGGACTGCTTGAGCTTCCACTAAAAGGTAGAAGATTCACCTGGTCTAACATGCAGGATTTCCCACTTTTGGAACAACTGGACTGGTTTTTTACTTCTGCTAGCTGGATAAATCAGTATCCCATGACACAAGTGGCTCCCCTTGCGAGAACAGCTTCTGATCAGGTTCCCTGTGTTATCTCTATCAGCACCTCAATTCCTAAAGCCCATATTTTTAGGTTTGAAAACTATTGGGTGCATCAGCCTGGTTTCATGGATTGTGTGAGGGAGGTCTGGAGCAAACCGTCGCATAAACACCATGTCTCTGCAGTTATTATGGGCAAATTGAAGTCTTTGAGGTTTGCCTTAAAGAAATGGCAGAAGGGGCTTTCACACATTAAATCTTTAACTGAAAAGTGCAACTGGGTAATTCTATGGCTGGATGATTTAGAGGATTGGAGGCCACTGTCCATACCTGAGAAAAACTTCAGGAAATTATGTAAGTTGCATCATGAGCACCTTTTGCATTTACAGTTTTTATACTGGAGAAAAAGGTGTACTATTAGATATGTCAAGGTGGGAGAAGAGAATTCAAAATTCTTCCAGGCCATGGCAACAGAGAGATATCGGAAAAACTCTATTGCTAGCTTGCATTTGTCTGATGGGACAGTCTCTTCAGATCATGGGGCGATTGCTAAGGACTTCTTGGTAGCTTTCAAAGGAAGAATGGGCACCATTAAACCGATTGTTCTGGGAAATGACATCCTATCTTTGATTCCAAGAATTCAAGGTCTTGAGGTGCTCACAAAACCTTTTCATCTGAGTGAAATTGAAAAGGTCATAAAAGAAATGCCAATTGATAAAGAACCTGGACCAGATGGTTTTAATGGTCTGTTTATGAAGAGATGCTGGCCAATTATTTCTTCTGACTTCATTCAGTTGGTCAATGAGTTTCATGCGGGAACTGTCATTTTGGAAAATCTCAATGAAGATTTTATAACTTTAGTCCCAAAAAAACAATCACCTGAGGGTGTGGGAGATTTTAGGCCACTCTCTTTGACAAGTGTAGGGCTCAAGTTTCTGACAAAACTGGCTGCCAATAGGTTTCAGGAGGAAATCACCAAATGTGTGCATAAGAATCAGTATGGCTTCATTAAATCAAGGACAATTCAAGATTGTATTGCATGGACTTTTGAGTATATTCATCAATGCAATCAGTCAAGGAAGCCAATTCTTTTGCTTAAGCTTGATTTTGAAAAAGCTTTTGACTCAATTCAGCATGAGGCAATCTTGAGAATTCTTGTGGCAAAGGGATCTGATAGCAAATGGATCACATGGATTCGACAACTGTTAACTTCTGCAACATCCTCAATCATGTTAAATGGTGTGCCTGGAAGTCACTTCAAGTGCAAATGTGGTGTTAAGCAAGGAGATCCTGTTTCTCCTTTGCTTTTTGTTCTTGCAACTGATCTTTTGCAAACCATGATCAATGATTTTCTTCTTAGGGGCAGCTGGATTTACCTTTACCAACACATGATCCTTTTTATCCTGTGGTTCAGTATGCTGATGACACCTTGCTGTTTGTAAATTTTGACCTTGCCCAGTTGGAAGCTCTTAAAGCAGTGCTCAATTCCTTTTCACTGGCAACTGGGTTGCAAATCAACTTTCATAAATCTTCAATGTACCCCATTAATGTAGAAGCCTCGGTTGCTTCGCACTTGCTGCTTTTTTGGCTGTCGCCGTTAGGCTCTATGCCTTTCACTTATTTGGGACTGCTGTTGGAACCACTAGGCCAAAATTGTTGACTTGCTCCCTTTGGTGGATTGCATGGAAAGAAGGCTAACTGCTAGTTCCTGGTTTTTGCCTCAGGGTAGTAGGCTGCAGTTGGTAAATTCAATGATATATTATTTGCCCATATTCTTTCTTTGCAGCCTATCCTTACCAAAGGGCATTCTAAAGCAGTTAGAAGGGTTCAAAGGCAGTGCCTGTGGAGGAAATATGGTCAGGAAAAGGGTCACTCTTTAGCTGCTTGGCCTCTTGTCTGCAGACCCAAGAAGAAGGGGGGACTTGGTATTCTGAATTTGGGATTGCAAAATGATGCTCTGTTGCTTAAGTCCCTGAATAAATTCTATAACAAAGCGGATGTTCCATGGGTCAGCCTGGTGTGGGATTCCTACTACTATCAAAGAGTTCCGCATGACACTACATTATGTGGCTCTTTTTGGTGGAGGGACATCTGTAAGTTAGTTGACAATTTTCGAGCTGTCACATATGTAACTGTTGGCAAATGAGATTCTGTGCTTTTTTGGTCTGATCATTGGGAGATTGGACACTCTTGTATCCCTCTGCAGGAAAGATTTCCACGACTTCACTCTTTTTGCCTTCAGAAGAACCTTTCTCTGAAGGAAGTGATGCAGGCAGGAGATTTGCAGCAAATGTTCTCTTTGCCTTTGTCTGAACTGGCTTTTAGGGAGTTCAATCAGCTTACTTCTATATTGTCTGACACACACTTGGACGATGCTTGTGATGATATGTGGACTTGGAGACATGGGGAAAAGGGGGAGTATTCTGCAAAGAAGTATTATGAGTTGGTACACCACTGTCATTGCCAATCCAATCTTGAGCTGGGTTTGGAAAAGCTCTTTGTACAATGACAGTTAAAATGTTTGCATGATTGGTTGTTATGGATAGAGTAAACACCAAGGATATGATTCAGAAGGCAAAGTGGAAAATTAATGAGGGACCTAGTTGTGTCCTATGCCCCACTGGAGTACTGGAGGATAGGAATCACCTTTTCTTCCAGTGCAATTTCAGTATGAGGATATGGAACTTCCTACAAATACCCTGGTTGAATAGCAATGATATGGTACAAATTGCCTTACATGCAAGGAAGGAATTTGATAAACCGTTTTTTGCCGAGGAGGTTTTTCTTGCCTGGTGGAATATCTGGAAAGTGCGCAATGACAAGGCTTTCAGACACGTCCATCCAACTTTTAGGCAGTGGAGAAATGGGTTCATTCATGATATCACTCTACTATCACACAGAATCAAGGCCAGATACAAGGATGATCTACTAAAATGGATTGATTTTTTGCCTCCTTGAAGGTTCACACCAGTTGTAACATCTCTCCCCTCTTAGTTTTGTAGCTTTCTTTCTTTCTTAGAGTTCTGCTATGTTTAGTCTTTCCTCTTTTCTTTCTTTTGTTTTGTTCCCCCCCTTGAGGAACCTTGTATTTACATCTTGTCCTTTATTAATAAAATGTTGTGGGGTGTAAGCCCTGCAGTCCTCATGGTAAAAAAAACAAGGAAATACGACCTTTTAAAGAACAATTATCATAATCAAATTCCTTGAAATCCGAGATAGTGGGTTCAATGTTATTTGAAGTAGCGACCTCTCCAATCTCACTTTTACCAAATTTAACATCAAGATCTAAAGACTCCGAATTCTTGGGACGCCTTCTAGGCAAAGTTGATTCATCATCGGTCCCATAATCATCAAAATTCATATTGCAAAACATAGATCTAATAGGAGACGCATCAATAACTTTAAGATCCTCATCATTATTTTCATGGAAACTAGAAGAACACGCTTTTATAAAGATATCTTTTTTAGCACGCAATCTAGCGGTTCTTTCCTTGCACTCGTCAATGGAAATTCTCATTACTTTGAGAGACTCATTGATATCATGCTCAGGAGGAGAAGATCTAAGTTTAAGAGAATCAACATTAAGCGAAAGTCTATCAACGTTCCTAGCCAAATCATCAACTTTGAGCAATTTTTCTTCAAGAAAAGCACTAAAATTCTTTTGAGAAATCATAAAATCTTTCACACTATTCTCAAAATCAGAGGGCATCTTATTAAAATTACCATAAGAATTATTGTAGGAATTTCCATAATTATTAGAGGAATTACTAGGGAACGGTCTAGCATTAAAGTTTCCTCTATAAGCGTTGTTTCCAAAACTATTCCTACCAACAAAATTCACATCCAAAGATTCATTATTATTCTCAATCAAAGAAGACAAAGGCATATCATTGGGATCAGGAGGAGTATTTTTAGTAGCAAACATCTTCATAAGTTCATCCATCTTTCCACTCAAAACATTGATTTCTTCTATAGCATGCACTTTTTTACTAGAAGATCTTTCGGTGTGCCATTGAGAATAATTAGCCATAATATAATCAAGAAGTTTTGTAGCATCTCATAACGTGATTTCCATAAACGTGCCTCCCGCGGCCGAATCTAAGAGATTTCTAGAAGCAAAGTTCAAACCGGCATAAAAATTTTGTATGATCATCCATAAATTCAAACCATGAGTAGGGCAAGCATCAATTTCATTCTTTCCCAAGATTGGGGAACATGCTCATGATCAAGTTGTTTAAAATTCATAATATCATTCCTAAGATTGATAATCTTAGCGCGAGGAAAATACTTAGAGATAAAAGCATCTTTGCACTTGTTCCAAGAATCAATACTATTTTTAGGCAAAGACGAAAACCAAACTTTAGCACGGTCTCTAAGTGAAAACGGAAATAACTTCAATTTGACAATATTGTTATCCGTATCTTTCTTCTTTTGCATATCACACAAATCAACAAAGTTTTTTAGATGAGTAGCGGCATCTTCACTAGGAAGGCCGGCGAATTGATCTTTCATAACAAGATTCAGCAAAGCGGTATTGATTTCACAAGACTCAACATCATTAAGAGGAGCAATCGGAGTACTAAGGAAATCATTATTATTGGTATTCGAGAAATCACACAATTTGGTATAATCTTGCGCCATGGCAACAAGTAATCCAACACACAAGCAAACAGAAAAAGGCAAGCGAAAAGAGAGGAGGAGATTGGGAAAGAGAGGGCGAATAAAACGGCAAGGGTGAAGTGGGGGAGAGGAAAACGAGAGGCAAATGGCAAATAATGTAAATGCGAGGGAGATGAGTTTGTGATGGGTACTTGGTATGTCCTGACTTGAGCGAAGACCTCCCGACAACGGCGCCGTAAATCCTTCTTGCTATGTCTTGAGCTTATGCTGGTTTTCCTCAAGAGGAGAGGGTGATGCAGCAATAGTAGCGTAAGTATTTCCCTCATTTTTGAGAACCAAGGTATCAATCTAGTAGGAGGCTCCTCAAAAGTCCCACGCACCTACACAAACAAACAAAGAACTCGCTACCAACGCAATAAAGGGGTTGTCAATCCCTTCACGGCCACTTGCGAAAGTGAGATCTAATAAAGATAGTAAGATAATATAAATATATTTTTGGTATTTTATAATATAGATTCAAAAAGTAAAGATGCAAATAAAAGTAGATTGGAAGCAAATACGATAAGAGATAGACCCGGGGGCCATAGGTTTCACTAGTGGCTTCTCTCAAGATAGCATAAGTATTACGGTGGGTGAACAAATTACTGTCGAGCAATTGATAGAAAAGCGAATAGTTATGAGATTATCTAGGCATGATCATGTATATAGGCATCACGTCCGTAACAAGTAGACCGACTCCTGCCTGCATCTACTACTATTACTCCACACATCGACCGACTCCTGCTGCATCTAGAGTATTAAGTTCATAAGAACAGAGTAACGATTAAGCAAGATGACATGATGTAGAGGATAAACTCATGCAATATGATATAAACCCCATCTTGTTATCCTCGATGGCAACAATACAATACGTGCCTTGCAACCCTTTCTCATCATCGGGTAAGGACACCGCAAGATTGAACCCAAAGCTAAGCACTTCTCCTGTGGCAAGAAAGATCAATCTAGTAGGCCAAACCAAACTGATAATTCAAAGAGACTTGCAAAGATAACTCAATCATACATAAAAGAATTCAGAGAAGATTCAAATATTATTCATAGATAAACTTGATCATAAAACCACAATTCATCGGATCTCGACAAACACACCGCAAAAAGAGTTTACATCGAATAGATGTCCACAAGAGAGGGGGAGAACATTGTATTGAGATCCAAAAAGAGAGAAGAAGCCATCTAGATAATAACTATGGACCTGTAGGTCTGTGGTAAACTACTCACAACTCATCGGAGGGGCAAGGATGTTGATGTAGAAGCCCTCAGTGGTCGATTCCCCCTCCGGCAGAGTGCCGGCGAAGGCTCCAAGATGAGATCTCGCGGATACAGAAGGTTACGGTGGTGGAAATTGTGTTTCATCCGCCTCATGGATGTTTTCGGGGTACGTAGGTATATATAGGAGGAAGAAGTTCGTCGGTGGCCGCCCGAGGGGCCCACGAGACAGGGGGCGCGCCCTCCTATCTCGTGGGAGCCTCGGCAGCTTCTTGACTTGCACTCCAAGTCCTCTGGATCACGTTCGTTCCAAAAATCAAGCTCCCGAAGGTTTCATTCCGTTTGGACTCCGTTTGATATTCCCTTTCTTCGAAATACTGAAATAGGCAAAAAAAAACAGCAATACGGGCTGGGCCTCCGGTTAGTAGGTTAGTCCCAAAAATGATATAAATGTGTAAAATAAAGCCCATAAACATCCAAAAGGGGTAATATAATAGCATGGAACAATCAAAAATTATAGATACGTTGGATACGTATCACCGACCAGTGGTTAAGTTTGGGTACAACGGGCTCTATAGCATATGCGTCTCTGAGCGCGCATCCGTGCCCTCTCGTGGATGTGTGAGTCGCGTGGATCATGTTTACTGTTTTTACCTCTAGTGGGAATTTTTTCTATCCCCCAGTGTTCGGCTGGTGACGCTCATCCTCGTCTTCACTTGGTGCTTCCCTTCCCTTGTGCTCGGCATTTAATTTGCCGGCCTGCTTGAAGACCCAGCATTCTCTGTGAGTGTGGTTCACAGGTTTCTCGAGGGTGCCATGAATTTGGCACAGTCTGTAAAGGACTTTGTTCAGGCCGGACGGTCCGTCTTTGCTGCCTTTAAATGGCTTCTTTTGTTGACCGGGTCGAGAGCCCCTGAATCCGGCGTTGACAGTTGTGTTGTCCGGACTCTCTTCCTTGTTTTGACGTTTGTTTTTATGGCGCCGTGGCTTCCCGTTGCCATCCCAAATTTCGGATGTAATTGGGTCGCTGGTGCCTTTATGGGCCAACCAGCTATCCTCACCTGCGCAAAAACGGGTCATTAGGCTTGTTAAGGCTGCCATTGTCCTCGGCTTTTCTTGGCCGAGGTGTCTGGATAGCCACTCGTCCCGGATGCTGTGTTTGAAGGCCGCTAAGGCTTCGACATCCGGACAATCGACAATTTGATTCTTCTTAGTGAGGAATCTGTTCCAAAGCTTGCGGGCGGACTCTCTGGGCTTTTGAATTATGTGACTTAAATCGTGCGCATCCGGAGGACGGACATAGGTCCCTTGAAAATTGGCCCTGAAAGCATCCTCGAGTTCCTCCCAACTTCCAATTGAATTTTCGGGGAGGCTTTTCAACCAGTGTCGAGCTGGTCCCTTCAACTTGAGGGGGAGGTATTTGATGGCGTGGAGGTCGTCCCCACGAGCCATGTGGATATGCAGGATAAAATCCTCGATCCAGACCCCTGGGTCTGTCGTTCCGTCGTATGCCTCTATGTTCACAGGTTTAAAACCCTATGGAAATTCATGGTCCAGCACCTCTTCGGTGAAGCACAGGGGGTGAGCAGCCCCTCTGTATCTGGACGTGTTGTGGCATGCCGTCGGCTGCTGTTGTGTCCGGTGCTGATTCCGTACTGGTATCCGATCGGTATGATCATTTTGGTAACCATAGTCCTGCGCTGGGGTGTGTCCTTTAGATCCATAGATGAACCTAGCCGCGCCGGCTTTTTTATCCAGGAGCTCGCGTAAATCGTGTGCGGCGTCGGTAGCTGCTCTATTGCGGTTACGAAGTGGTTCGTCCGGCCTCCTGGCCGTGTTTTTCTTCGGCGGAACGGCCTCATCGTCGAATTCTGGCAGCAGCTTGCGTTTTAGATAGCTCTTTGTGTGGCGATCATCTCGTACTTTTCTTCAGTGTCTAGCACTTTATTCCATCTGCGATTGAGTGTTTCCTGTGCGGCCTTAAGCCTTTGCTTCTGCTTCTTTAGACTTCTCGCAGTGGCCATAAGCCTTCTGTGGAGGTTATCTTGTTCCAAGCGTGTTTTCGGGACGATGAATGCATCGTCATCCGGACTGTGCTCTTGTCCCGGGGCGGTTTGATGAATTCGTCCCTCGGGATCATTGTGATCGGGCGTCTGCTCCGAGCTATGTTCGGCGTGACCTGGCTCATCCTGCTCCACTGCTGGGCCCATATGGTCGTTGTTGTCTTCGGAGTTGACTGGGGTGACGATCTTTCTATCATTGTTATCGCTATTTTTTACTATTGCTAGACATGGAGCGGCGTCTGCGCCGTCGCTTTGGCTTTTGCCCTGGGGTTTTGTCCTCCGGTTTGTCGCCGTCGTCCTCCTTAGGCGTATCCACCATATATTTATCATATGATGAGGTGGCAGTCCAGCGCCCTGTTGCTTCTGAATCATCTCTTGCGCCGACATTCATACCATCGGTATCATCGGAGTCGAAGTCAAGCATGTCTGATACATCATCGACAGTGGCTATGAAGTGGGTGGTGGGTGGGCAACGGATTTCTTCGTCACCTTCTTCCCCCTTGAGTCGGACATAGTTCGGCCAGGAGTCTCCTGACAAAGAGAGAGACTTTAAAGAGTTCAGCATGCCGCCGAAGGGCGAGTGCTAGAAGATATCCGCAATGGTGAACTCCATTACCGGAGCCCAACCAGATTCGGCGGGCTTGGAGGCGCGCGGACTGGAACCTACAACCGGATACGAGTCCGGGGGTCCGGTGTCACAGGCTTCCTTGGTGGTGAAGTCTGTGTTCGGCTCTACCGCCTATGAGTGTGCGGCCTCTGGGGTGGGGTCCATCCACCCGTCCTCGGGCAACGCAATCTGCTCCGGATTTAGGTTTGGGGCTCCTACAGGGGCGATATCCCGAGCATTGTCCGACAGCAGGTCTAGACCGTGCTCGTCGTGACTGTCTGGCACTCCTGGCGTAGGCCCGAATCCGTTGAAGATCAAGTCTCCGCGGATATCGACCATGTAGTTCAAGTTTCTGAACCTGACCTGGTAGCCAGGGGCGTAGCTGTCGATCTGCTCCAGATGGCCGAGCGAATTGGCCCATAGTTCGAAGCCGCCGAACACAAAGATCTCTCCGGGGAGAAAAGTCTCACCCTGGACCGCATTGTTGTTGATGGTTGAAGGAGCCATCAAGCCTTGCAGCAACGACACAGAGGAACTCTCAATGAAAGCACCAATGTCGGTGTCAAAACCGGCGGATCTCGGGTAGGGGGTCCTGATCTGTGCGTCCTAGGCTGATGGTAACAGGAGGCAAGGGACACAGTATTTTACCCAGGTTCGGGCCCTCTCGGTGGAGGTAAAACCCTACTTCCTGCTTGATTGATATTGATGATATGGGTATTACAAGAGTAGATCTACCACGAGATCGTAGAGGCTAAACCCTAGAAGCTAGCCTATGATGATTATGATTGTGATCGTCCCTCTAAGGACTAAACCCTCCGGTTTATATAGACATCGAAGGGGGCTAGGGTTTACATGGAGTCGGTTACAAAGAAGGAAATACAATATCCGGATCGCCAAGCTTGTCTTCCACGCAAAGGAGAGTCCCATCCGGACACGGGACGAAGTCTTGAGTCTTGTATCTTCACGGTCCAACAGTCCGGCCAAAGTATATAGTCCGGCTGTCCGGATACCCCCTAATCCAGGACTCCCTCAGGAAGAAAGACATTATTACTCTTAAATCGTGGTTTGCTAGTAGTACTTCCATTGGTCTCCTTCGTATTTTGTGCCAATTTTTGACAGTAACATAATATTTACGCATTTGAGCAGTGTAGTACTCGAAATTTATGTTCCGCTAAACTCGCCGGGGAGCCGTTCCGGCCTCAAACCAAAACCATCAATTAATCTTTACCTTGTTCCCATCACATTCGAAAGCCTGCTCACACCTACTAGTATGTACCAAACCTGAACGTGTTCCCACTATGCAGGTATTAGTACTAGTGCTAGTACTTAGGTTATAAAAAGGGGAACTACCTAACCGAAAATTACTCTACCTTTCCTCCTCATAAATGCTTCTTCTTCGTCCGTCGTTGCCATGGCCGGTGAGGAGAGCTCTAGGTCGAGAACTACTCGTAACAAGGGAGCGGCAACCAAGGCTGCGGAAAAAAAAGAGGGCTCGCCGCCACGCAGAGACCTCGAAGATCTCTCACGGAAGGCGATGGCTCCTGTGAGCGCCCTAGCGCTGGAGGCTAACATGCCGAGCTGGCGGAGCTGAGTCGTTATCCTCGATGGCATGCCCGATCAGCTCAATAAGCACCTCAATAAGCGAAGGAGTTCATCCAAGGCTTGATGGAGTTGCTGAAGTAGAGCCTCGACGAAAATGGCCGCGAGCTCAATCAGCAGGGGAGTTGACCGCCCGGCTTGGTGATCTGTCAAGAAGAGCATTGCCTCGGAGAAGAAGGCGACCGCGAAATCCTGCGACTTCAGGAGGACAAGGCGAAGCTCGCCATGAGATCGACCTGTTGAAGGAGAAGACGCGCCGCTGGAAGAAGCTGCATGAGAATAGTATTTCCTTGATGAAGATGCTGCAGGCCCTCGTCATGGAACAGAAGGAGGAGTTGGCGAAGCTCCACATCAAGCACCGGGCTGCTGTCAAGGTACGTAATGCGGCCGTGGAACAGATGATGAAGGCTCGCGTTGAGAAATCCCGCGTCATGGACAAAATGAAGAAGATGGTGGAGGAGACGCGCAAGGAGATGGAGGTCGTGGAGGCGATGAAGAAGCAGTTACGACTCCGTGGCGAATTAGATCATTTGGCGTCATAATCTTCCTTCTTCTTTTGCTGTTGTGTTTCATCTTTTGCTTCGGGTGTTTCGCCGCACGTGTCATGTTCTCTGCGAGGCATGAATAGAACAATGGTTTTTTTAGGGAATGAATAGAACAATGCTAACAATGAGATGACTAGCAAATTAGATCATTTTTTATCGCCATATGGCACTGGGCTGCCATGTTTCGTGCTCCTCCGTCGCAGTACTACTCCAGTGAAAAACTTGAGTATACCGCACGGTTCTTTGCTCCTCCTCGATCAGGTCGTCGGCGCATTTATACGAGCAGTCAAATCACAAGGCCCCGCTGAGGGAGTCCTGGATTAGGGGGTGTCCGGATAGCCAAACTATCACCGTTGGCCGGACTCCTGGACTATGGAGATACAAGATTGAAGACTTCGTCCCGTGTTCGGATGGGACTTTCCTTGGCGTGGAAGGCAAGCTTGGCGATACGGATATGTAGATCTCCTACCATTGTAACCGACACTGTGTAACCCTAACCCTATCCGGTGTCTATATAAACCGGAGGATTTTAGTCCGTGGGACGACAACAATCATACCATAGGCTAGCCTTCTAGGGTTTAGCCTCTCGATCTCGTGGTAGATCCACTCTTGTACTACCCATATCATCAATATTAATCAAGCGGGAGTAGGGTTTTACCTCCATCGAGAGGGCCCGAACTGGGTAAAAACATCGTGTCCCTTGTCTCCTGTTACCATCCGCCTAGACGCATAGTTCGGGACCCCTACCGAGATCCGCCGGTTTTGACACCGACATTGGTGCTTTCATTGAGAGTTCCTCCGTATGTCGCCACCTATAGGCCCAATGGCTCCTTCGATCATCAAAACGACGCAGTCCAGGTGACACTTTTCTCCCGGACAGATCTTCGTATTCGGCGGCTTTGCACTGTGGGCCAATTCACTTGGCCATCTGGAGCAGATCGAAAGATACGCCCCTGGCCATCAGGTCAGATTTGGGAGTCTGAACTACACGGCCGACTTCCGCGGAGACTTGATCTTCGAAGGATTCGAGCCACAGCCAAGTGCGTCGCACTGTCTCGATGGGCACGATCTACCTCTGCCGCCGAACAGTGTCCTGGAGGCCGCACCAGCGTCCGCTCCGACCCTTAGTTCAGAGCCGACTCCCCCGATCGAGGACGAGTGGTTGGACACCGCCTCGGGGGCTACGATCTCAACGGCGATCTAGCCAAACTCCATCCCTGTCCTTTGCGAAGACCTTGACTCTAGGGTGCCGGACTCCTCTCCGGACTCCGAACCCTCCGCGCCCCTGCCAATCGAATCCGATTGGGCGCCGGTCATGGAGTTCACTGCCGCGGACATCTTTCAGCACTCGCCCTTTGGCGACATCCTGAATTCACTAAAGTCTCTCTCTTTATCAGGAGAGCCCTGGCCGGACTATGGTCAGGAAGGTTGGGATGCAGATGACGAAGAAATTCAACGCCCACCCACCGCCCACCTTGTAGCCACTGTCGAAAGCTTAAACAACGTGCTCGATTTTGACTCCGAAGACATCGACGGTATGGACGATGATGTAGGAGACAACCATGAACCAGCACCAATAGGATACTGGACAGCCACCTCATCCCACGATGTATACATGGTGGATGCACCTAAAGGAAGTGACAACGAGGAACAACGGGACACTATGAAGGATAAATCCCTCGAAAAGCAGTCAAAACGGCAACGTAAACGCCGCACCAAGTCCTGCCTCGACAAAGACGGCAGCCACACAGACCCAGCCATAGAGCAGGGCGAACCGATGGACGACGAACATGCTATCGAGCAACCGTCCGAACATGACAACTTGGATAAACAACCCATCCCCGGCGAAGATAACAGTCCGGATGATCTCACGCCGGACAAATTGTTGGAGCAGAAGAACCTCCACAAAAGGCCCGTCGCCACCGTGCGTAGCCTGAAAAAGCAGAAGCGGAAGCTCAAAACAGCGGAAGATGCACTCAGAATCAGATGGAGCAAAGTACTCAACACCGCAGAGAAATACGGCGACAGTCGCCAAACAAAGAGCTACCCGAAGCGCAAATTACTGCCCGAATTCGAGGAGGAGGCCGTAGAGCCCCCGCAATCAAAGAACAAAGAGGCCGCCCGGTCGGATAGACGACCACATGGAAAACATGGAGCGGCAAGCGGCGCCGCACACAAGCCCGACGCGATCCGCATAAGGATTCAGATCAAAAGGATGGCCCGATTAGGTCCATCTATGGGCCGAAAGCAAGCTCTTCCAAGTAATGCAACACGCCAAATATCCAAACATCACGGCACACCCAAATATAGGGGTGCCGCACACCCCGTGTTTCACCGATGAGGTTTGGATCACAATTCCAGTGGGATTCAAACCCGTAAACATAGAGGCATACGACGGAACACAGACCTCGGAATCTGGATTGAGGATTACATCCTCCACATACACATGGCTAGAGGAGATGATCTCCACGCCATAAAATACTTACCCTCAAGCTCAAAGGGCCAGCCCGGCATTGGCTCAAAAGCCTCCTGAAAATACCATTGGAAGTTGGGAAGAGCTCGAGGATGCCTTTCGCAAATTTTCAAGGGACTTATGTCCGTCCTCCGGATGCAGACGATTTAAGTCACATAACTCAACAACCCGGAGAGTCAGCCCGCAAATTCTGGAACAGGTTCCTCATCAAAAAGAACCAAATAGTCGACTGTCCGGACGCCGAAGCCTTAGCAGCCTTCAAACACAACGTCTGAGACGAGTGGCTAGCCAGACACCTCGGCCAGGAGAAGCCGAGAACCATGGCTGCATTAACAAGCCTCATGACCCGCTTTTGTGCGGGAGAGGATAGTTGGCAGGCAAGATGCAGTACCAGCGACCCAAGTACATCCGAAGTCAGGGATGGAAATGGAAAACCACGACACATCAAGGACCAGCGCCGGACAAAGGGAAACAGCCCGAAGAGCATGGCAGTCAACACCGGATTCAGAAGCTCCTTTCAGAATCATAAAAAACTGCCCCTCGAGGACAACAGCGACGAGCTATCCAACCTAAACAAAATCTTGGATAAAACATGCCAAATCCACAGTACTCCCGGGAAGCCTGCAAACCATACCCACAGAGATTGTTGGGTCTTCAAGCAGTCCGGCAAACTCAATGCCGAACACAAGGGGCTCGACACACCAAGCGAGGACGATGACGAACCCCACAAGCAGAGCACCGGAAAACAAAAGAATTTCCCACAAAAAGTCAAAACAGTGAACTCACTTCAAGTGACAAAAGGGAAAAACAGAGCGGCGCCCATAGAAACACGCGCCGCACGGTCTATCCCAGCAGAGTCCGAACGATGGTTGTCAAAACCAATCACCTTCGATCATTAGGACTATTCCGAAAGTATCCGGAACGCAGGATGAACTGCCTTGATATTAGATCCTATAATTGACGGACTCCAATTTACACAAGTCCTAATGGACGGAGGTAGCAATCTAAACCTGCTATATCAGGACACAATCCGCAAAATGGGGATAGACCCAACCAAAATTCGCCATAGCAACACCTCCTTCAAAGGGGTAATGCCAGGCCTATATGCCCATTGTACGGGCTCCCTACTGCTAGAAGTTGTGTTCGGCTCATCCGACAACTTCCGCCGCGAAAAGTTAACCTTCCACATCACCCCATTTGAAAGTAGCTATCAAGCACTACTGGGACGTGAAGCTTTCGCCCGCTTTAACGCAATACCGCATTATGCATCTCTTACACTGAAAATGCCCGGTCCACGCGGCATCATCTCATTAAAAGGGAGTATCAAGTGTTACTCGAGCATGGAAGAACGTGAGACTGCCTTGACAGCCCCACACTAATCTGGCTCTGTTAATCAAAGCACCTGAATAGGTCATTCGAACCCCGGACATGGCTAGATGAGTCCGGCGTAAACATATAAAACACCTACTAGCGGCATAACCCCGTACAAGGGGCTGCACGCATGTACAACAAGAGACAATAAAGCTCAATTGTATTCACTTTTGAACTGCACTCTGTTTATTTAATATAAAGTACATTTTCGCATGATCTTTTTTTTCTTTTCAACTAAGTTCTTCTCTTTACAGATGAACATCGTGCTACACCCGCCCGTGATACGGCACAATGGAGACACGGTATGCAGGCGTGCAGAGGGACCCATTGCAAGGATTCTTTTCAGATTAAGACCTGCGTAAACCTTTTTACTGTCTCTTGTTGATACACATCCCCCGGTTTCTTGCTATAACCGATGAGGAGGCTGGCGTTTTGGCATCGGCCGCACCAGAATTTTTGCGCGTACCTGGACACCAGGGGCTTAGGGCATTATTCTGCCCGTTTTCTTAAAAGAGGAAATACCTTAGGGAGTGTTCGGCGTCTCGAGTTAGGCCTTATATGCATCAGCTCCGAATCATGTCTTTGGTCAAATGTTGGGTTTGCCAGGCTCCTGTGTTTTGCTGCCTTACGTTCCGTTCTATCGGCTAATGCGGCACTAGGAGAACTACTGCGATTGTGCCCCGGTTCGGCCAGGTGAGCACCTCAGTAGAGAAAGCCGAAAACTGACTGTCATGATATAGCATGAGACTGGTCAACCACTCGATGACCCAGCGGAATGTTTAGAATTCCCCCGCATTGACGAAGGACCGTTTCCCAGTCAGGCACATACGCGCCCCGAATTCGGGAGAGTGCGGTGCCCCTAGGGGCTATATAGTAGCCCCACCATCGAACTCCTATGGCTAAGTGAAAGTGATAAAGCATTATAGTCCGGTTGCCTAGTTTGCTACGCTATCACCTCCTTTACAGGACCAAGACGTTGGATTAAGTGTGAAAATGCGCCTTTTTGCAAACACCCCCACACTATGTGCGTGGGGGTTGAAGCCGAAGACTGCCATCTTTCAGGTTATATACACATATACATCAACAGCCGCACAGGAGGTGTTTTAATACTTGAACGCACAAGTATAAAAAGCTCTTATATTATATTGAAACATTGTTTTCACAAATCATACATGTCATTAAAACATAATATCCTTCGACCACTGCGTCTCTATTAAACGAAGCGCCTGCAGACTTCCTCAAAATAGTGCTCGGCGGTACTCGGCTTCGTCCGAATCTTGGGATGCAACATCGGTGGCCTTCATCTCCGCCAAGTATGTCTTGACATGGGCAAGAGCCATCCAGCACCCTCTATGCATCTTGACCGCTTCATTGCATCGATATGCGGCACCGCACCAAGGAACTGCTGCAACAAGCCAAAATAACTCTTGCTCGGGCCTTTTCGCCACAAATGAGTCACGACAGCCTTCATGGCAAGTCCGGACAACCTATTTAGCTCAGCCCATTCGCCAAACGATCGAGTTAATGAAAGTGGACGCCCAGGACTATGGGCTGCGACCAAAAAGCTCTTCCATTCCGTGATCCTTTTGACCTCGGAAGTGTTCGTCGCGTCTGCGGCTTTTCGCCGCCAAGTCCGAGATAAGCATCCTTCCCACTCCACAGCCGGTCCAATTGAGCGTTTAGGATCCGTGAATTTTCTCCGCATCAGAAAGGGCTTTCCAGCCGCAATATCTCCGGCCTGACGTAGCTCCTCCTTCATAGCTCTCATCGCAGAGCGAGTATCCTTGGCCTCGGTGGCGGCCTTTTTCAGGTCCTCTTGTTTCGCTCGATCTTCTTTTTCAAGAAGCTCGCAACGGTCAGCAGCATTCTTCAATTTCACGGCCATCTCGGCCATTTCTTTCTTGCTTCGGCAGTGAGCAGCATGTTCGGCTTTTAGCTCTTCGGCCGCCTTTAAGGCAGCCGCATCACTTTTTCTGGCTTGCTCCTTGGCTCGGGCGAGCTCCGCCCGAAAGCTCTCCATAGCAGCGGCACCATCTGCATTAAGCATACATGTTGTAAGGCATGGGCGTCAAGCTCCCTTACCAGGTGTCCGCGGAGAGGTTGCATACCTTGTGACTCGTCAAGCCGCTTATTAACAAGCGTGATGTCCGCATCCGCCACGTCAAGTTGCCGCTTGATTCGGCAAATTCATCGATCCGGCTAGCCAACGGACGCTGCCACCTACATAGGAAGAGCGCATATTATACTGGGGTTATGATCCTCGGCGCCGTCATTTTTGACACCGCACCAAGTCTCGGGGCTACTATCTATACAGGGCGCATTTTATATGCAAAACTGTCAGAAGGTACATCATTTTGCGTACCTCAAACCCCGTCAGTAAACTTACGATGGCTTCATGCAATCCGCTCTCAGCGGATGAAATCCTTTCAATCACCGTACCCATTAACGTATGGTGATCTTCCGAGATAGACACTCGCCTGAGCATATCCTTCAGCTCCTCCGACCGTACACCCGTTGGTGCCGGACTCGTCCGGTGGCCTTTTTCGAAGGCCGGACACGGAGGGCTTTGAGGGGACATACGGCTGCCTTTTGGCCCCGCTGGATTCGGAGAAGCCCTCCGCAACGACACCTCAGGGCCGTCCACCTCGCATAACGGTACGGCAGGCGGAGGCGTTTCGCTCTCCATCATCTCCGGATCAAGATCCCCTGAAGACGAGCTCTGCTTTGTGAAGGGCTGAGATCCGAACTACAAGGTAAGCGTTCGTTACCTTCAGAAATAAACGGGATGTCTCTCTTTTAAACGCCTCCTTTACTTACGGCTCATTGGAGGCTGATCTCCTTGGGGAAATAGTGCGGCGGGGCATCTCCGCCGCAGACCCTCTGGTGAAGATTTCTTCCCCCGCTTCGAGGCTTTGGTCTCCGGATCTTCCGAAGCGATCCTCTTCTCCCCTGGGAGGGAGGGATTCTCTATCCCCCCCCTCTCTTGATAGCCTCCTCCATAGAGGTAGTAGTTCCCTTGTTCCCCCCTTCACCTTCTTCAAAAGGCACAACCTCTAGCATCTTGGTTAATACGGTATCCGACATTGTCTCAGGGAGGGGGGCCGGACACCAGATCAGTTTTGCTTTTGCTATCCACTCCTGTTTAAAGGATAGTTCTTTTAAGGGCAAGTTTATGATAAAAATGCGGATAGCATGTCCGGGTACAGGACTACTTACTTGAGTATCCGGGCGATTGCAGCTCAGACCTGCGTCCTCGGTTAAGTCCGGACACATTGCTTGTGATCCGAAGAATAGTTGGTACATCTCCACGGGCGTTACGCCCATAAAATGTTGGAGAGCTCGTGGTCCCTCCGGATTAAACTCCCACAGGCGGAGGGGGCGAAGTTTGCCGGGCAAGGTGCGACGAATCAGCATGACCTGCGCTACTACGACCAGATTGATCTCCCTCTCTCGGAGGTCTCGAATACGGCCCTGCAACAGAGGTACGTCCTTGGACAGTCCCCAGTCGAGCCCTTTATTGACCCA
Organism: Aegilops longissima; assembly: GCA_021605205.1. NCBI lineage: Eukaryota > Viridiplantae > Streptophyta > Magnoliopsida > Poales > Poaceae > Aegilops > Aegilops longissima. The sequence continues at coordinate 48,815,143 of CM038679.1, forward strand.
TGATGCCAGCCGTAGTGGAGGACCTGAGCGGAAGGCAGGTGGCGCCGCCCATTTGGTGCCCCTGGGAGCGGTGATATAAAACCACTCTTGTTGCCATAAATTGAGCTCCTCTTGAAAAGAGCCCTCGGGCCATGGAGCGTCCGATTCTTGCTTATAACAGCCCCTCCGCTTTCTGCTCGATGCCCCTTGATCATCTTCGCTCCACTTTGAAGGTCTTGAGCCACAATCCAAGTGAGGGTAATCACGGAGGAAGGCTTCACATACGACAATGAACGACAAGATGTGGAGGATGGACTCGGATCCAAGTCATGGAATTCCAGCCCATAATAAAACATGAGCCCCCTCACAAAGGGGTCCGTCGGGAAGCCTAAACCCCAAAGGAAGTGAGACACGAATACCACGCTCTCACCAGGCTCGGGAGTGGGAACAACCTGCCCTTGGGCAGGCAGCCTATGAAATTTCGCGGTTAGATACCGGCGTCTCTCGGCTTTAGCACATCTTCTTCCGTGACGGAGGAAGACATCCACCGCCGTGCAGGTCGGAGCGGACATCATTGAAGGTCCGGCGCCTAAATATGGAGCTTTGGGTGTTGGAACTCGAGGCAAAGGCGGATTCGATTGAGATTGAAAGAAAGGAGCGGGCCTTGGTCTCGTTATAAAGAGGTTGAATACAAAGAGCCCTCCCGTGACCGTTTGGGACTCGCCGATGGAGGAGTGCGTACAACGGCACGATCGGGTTACCCACGCCCGTATTGATGAGGATCCGGAATAAGGGGCACGATCTCCGCTCGATAAGGCGTGCCAAGAAACCGCCTCGCTAAACGCTACCGAGGTGGAACAGTAAAAGCGATTCAGTATAAAGGCCCGGCCGTGGTGTGATGTCACGTCGCGGAATACGTAAGCAGATCTGTGGAAAGGTTATTCTCTCTACGATGGTATGTGGAACTTGTTTTGCAGAGCCGGACACTATCCTTGTGTTCAAAATCTTCTATGAAGTATTCGGAGGAGGAACCCGCCTTGCAATGCCGAAGACAATATGCGCCCGGACTCGTCGTCATTGAAGCCTGGTTGAGGGGGCTACTTGAGGAGTCTGGATTAGGGGTGTCCGGATAGCCGAACTATCACCGTTGGCCGGACTCCTAGACTATGGAGATACAAGATTGAAGACTTCGTCCCGTGTCCGGATGGGACTTTCCTTGGCGTGGAAGGCAAGCTTGGTGATACGGATATGTAGATCTCCTACCATTGTAACCGACTCTGTGTAACCCTAACCCTATCCGGTGTCTATATAAACCGGAGGGTTTTAGTCCGTAGGACGAACAACAATCATACCATAGGCTAGCTTCTAGGGTTTAGCCTCTTTGATCTCGTGGTATATCCACTCTTGTAGTACCCATATCATCAATATTAATAAAGCAGGAGTAGGGTTTTACCTCCATCGAGAGGGCCCGAACCTGGGTAAAAACATCGTGTCCCTTGTCTCCTGTTACCATCCGCCTAGACGCACAGTTCGGGACCCCCTACCCGAGATCCGCGGTTTTGACACGGCACCCGCCTTCCAGCAGTAATGATCCGTCAAATCACAAAGGCCCTCGCCTCTCGTGAAACCGACCAAGCTAGACTGCCCGCCTCTAGCCTTTTAAAAATGTATACTTTTGTACAGAAGAGTATCGATGGATTGCGCCATGGAGCAAAACTTGAAATTAAAAAAGGTGGTACATATAGAGAGCGCTAAATCGCCAAATTATGCATATAGTACTACTAAAAGGCTAGTCACAATAATGGTGTCCATCACAACACACCCCTCAAATAAAACTAAGCACCACGGAATTCTTTGACAAAACTAAGCACCCTGAAATTCTTTGACAACTAAACTGTTGGCTATATGATGTTGGCCATATATATTGTGCATTATATAATGTGAAGAAACGAGTGGTAGTACTATACCAACTAAAAGATGAAATGTAAGAAATACTAGTATGTACGCATCAAGAGTTAAAGTAACAAGAAGAAACATAACATAGTTACATTGGGGCTCAAGACAACACACCCTCAAATTAAATCAAGCACACCTGAAATTAAACTTTGCAACTATTCCGTAGACACTGCATTAGAACCACCATGAGCAACGACACGCCACCTTACTCACAGTCCTCGCCCACGTCCCTGACTTCGCCCTTGTCCCTCTTCCTCTTGGCCGATACTTCTTTGCTTGAACCGCCAACTTGGCTGTTGCTCTTCATCCAACCCTTGTAGATATTGAAACAAAGGTAGCCATCCATTGCAGCGTAGTGGGTGTGGTCTATATTTAGTACATTCCGCTGCCATGCATGACGATGAAACGTGCATGGAGGTTTCTCCGGTTTACTGCTGAAGGATGAACCATGGCTCTGCCAGGGTCAGCATTGAAGGCTGACGAGAGGACACCAGCCGATTCTTCTGGAGGTCGAAGGTGTTGCCTACAACGAGGCCTATCCGACGCAGGACTTCTTTGTTGTTACCAAAGTCTAAAGTAATGAATTTACCTAGGTTGCTCTCGAGGAAGTCCTTAAAATCCTGGCACTCAACATCGGCATGGCATATGTGGTAGACCAAGCATAAGTCATGCACGCAAACCTGGATCACGGCGGGTTTCTTCCTCTCTTCGTCCTTTAGATCCTTCTCTCGTCCCAGGACTGTGGTGTACTCAACATCTAGCCCAGCGACCCACTCATCATCTGAGTCTTCGAACATGTGTCTAAAGTGAGAAAGGCATCCTTTCGCCGTCGCGGAAGAACGGGTGTAGATGACGTCGAACTCATCGCCGCTGATGGTTCTAACCTTGTACTCACTGCCAATCGGGGAGATTTGGGACGCCATGGATTTGGGAGGAGGGTTAGGATTAGTGGAACTGCCATAATGTGAAAGGACGGGACGACTAGGAGCGAACCGCCGTAGTATTAAAGGACGTGCGGGGACGAGTAGGAGCGAACTGCCAGCGTGCGAATGGCAGGGTAGTGGCTTTCCATTCTCCCATGATACGGGCTTCTGAGAGCCCTTGGATCTGAGATCGAACGGTTACATGGCGTGATTCTAGACCTGTGGGTGAATATCCTATCCTGGAGGGTTATTCTGCAAATTTTCAACAACTTAGCATGCGACCGTTTGATCTCAGATCCAAGGGCTGCCCGCAGCCCGTATCATGGTCGCGCCTACCATGACCGTCGCGTCGCTCGTGCGGTCGCGCCCTTGGAGATTTAACACGGTGCGTTAGGCTATCTGATGTTGGCATGTCATACATAGTCATCACTTAGTCACTCATACTACAACAAGGTTTTGGCTATAAGGTTGGCTATAAGTGTATTTATTTATTTTACTTCTCTCTATCTCTTTCTTCGTACTCCCTCCCTCCCATAATATAAGAACGTCTTTGACACTAGTGTAGTGACAAAAACGTTCTTATATTATGGGACACAGGGAGTACTAGTATTTATTGCATTTGCCAAGGAGTGACCTCTTCCAATGAAATGGTGTTGCTAAGTTTGCTTCATTTAATTAGCTATAGACTCAAAATTGTCTTTTCACCTAGGTACACGAGCTTAGAGCATCTCCAGTGTTTGGAGGCAACCTTGCCTCTAAACTGGGACCCACGGGTCTGCCTCTAACCATAGATGAAAACTCTGCAGTGTGCAGCCTCTAGCGTTAGAGACAAAGCTGAGCCCAAAATTAAATAAAATATGATGCTTTTGTCAACCAACTCATCGGTCCCTCCAGCACCTAAATGACTGACAATGGGGACATCAGAATATTTTATTCACCACAAAGCATTGGAGGCCGGCGCTTAGCATAGAGGCGTCTCCAAGAATTTTTAGCCTAGAGGCGGGTGATGCGGTGTATAGAGGCCGTGTTCATGGGTCTAGAGGCAGCCTTAGTGGCGCCAAATACTCACAGTGTGGATGCCCTTAGCATCGTTTCTTCCTTGGGTCACCAAACTAGTCTCTCTCTTCTTGATTAACTTGCCACATCAGACTGTATGCATATGTGGCAAGCTTAAGCACCTATAGGAGCAAGTAAGTACAATAGTGCGCTTTACATGGCATTTTTGCATATGTGGAGGAAAGAGAGGCAAGGAAAAAGTGGAGAAGTGGGCTCTCATGCAAGAGCCAGCCTCTACTACATGGTGGAGCATTGGGAGAGGCACTGTATGGAGGTGGTCAGAATCGGGAGACTCACGCCGGTCGAAGGCGCGCAGCTTAAAATGATAATGGCAAGTCAAATCACGGGCCCCACCTGTCCATGATAAGAACTCATTGTCAAATCACACATCCCTACATTTGCAGCAGCCTACTCCCTCGTCTTCTCGCGTCTCTGTCGAATCGACTAGGCGGAACTGCCCCACCGCCTACCGCGCAGGAAAAGCCCCGCCCTCGACTTTTAAATAGTTTACAGTATACTTATTTTGTATCCATGGATTGCGCCCGCGCCATGGAGCAAAGCGTCTAGAAAATGGCGGTACACATGTACTGAGTATACAGCACGCCCTCGCGTTCGCGTCGCACCCCAGACGGTCGGTCGGTCTGGCACGCTGCTCTCCGAATGGAACGTGCGTCATATTGCGTTCACACACACATGTGGGATGGCAATTGAGATCCGACCATAGGCACACTCCCCGGCCCCGCAAGTCGGGTGACTTAATAGAAGAGGGAGACGGGCGATAGTACTAGAGAAGTGTTGTACTACATTGGTGCCTGGACGATCCCTGCAAGACACGGAAGATCAGTTCATCCATGCATGTGACCAGACTCCAGCAGACACGCCTGGATTGGCTATCGTCTACATATCGTGCAGGCTGTGTTGTACATGGCTGTAGTTGTGGTGAGAAATCTAAAAAAAAGGTTTCTTGTCATCTTGCAAAATTAGGTGTCATGTGCTTCGGATCACTGCGAGGGTTAAACAGCGACAACTGAGTTGGGCTAGTCATTGGGGGGCACATGCACGAACAGTGACTACTCGGCTGCCATCTAGGTCAAGCCAACTATGTTAATTAGGACATCTATCGACAGACCCCTTTTCTACGAGTTTATCTTTAATTTGAGCTTTGTTTCTCCTCTAGTTTGTCCGTTGGATTCATGTTGTCTCCTTTGGGCAGTGAGGTTATGATTTCTTGTCATGTGGTATTTTTTCGTGTTATATGTTATAATCCGGCGCTTCAGATCAAAATGACGACAACTGCGCCTCTGGGCCACGTGCATGAAGACTTCTCGACAGTCATTGACGAGGTCAAGCCCGCTCCATAGAGGCAAAAGAAAACTAGTACTACTCCACTATATAGGAAGGAGCCCGCGCTTGCTTGCTATGTTGCTCTCTTCACACTGTCTCGGCCTCTCCAGATCTAAACACGACGGCGGTGGCTACACAAACTCTCTCTCTCTCTCTCTGCTCACCGCTGGTCACAGATCCAATCGGATCCTCTCCATTGGGAAGGTGAGAAGGTGCAACGCTCACGTGGTCGCCCTCGGCGACGGCTCTTACCCCCTCTTTGGGCGGCCCCGATCAGCCTGCCTTGCCGTTCTCTCCCAAGCACCACTGGCGAGGAGGGCCTCCAACCCTTCTTCCTCGATGCCGTAGTGTGGGCAGATCGGCCTCCGCCGCCCACCTAGCGACATCCGGCGACCATCGGTATAACTTCCTTCAAACCAGCCTTGTTTACTTCCCGAGCTCCCGACGTCGCTGCATTTGTATCTTTTACTATTTCTCGTGCCCCTCGTAGATAGGATTGATCGGCTGTTCAAAACCACCTAATTTTTTACGCTTAAGAGGTAAAACTAGTTCATGCACTCGAATCTAGTACTACTTGGTTCAAACAAGGAAGAAAGGGGTGGGGTGGTGGAGGATTTGTTACCTGAATCTAGGACTTGGTCGAAAGAGGAAATAATGGGGGCGAAAAGTAGCAGTAGACCTGCTATCCAACTGGTCTCTAGGTCTAATAGGAAATAAAGGAAACGCAGACAAACTCAATATAAACCCGATCTATTGGTTGAAAAAGGAAAGAAAGTGGGGACTGGGGACAAGTCAATGAGTAAGTCCAACACTAGATTTGCTAGCCTCACGCAGATATAAGGTGGCTATACCGAACAAAAATGGGACCAACCGGATATCCTGTTCGATGTTTGTTGCCCCGAGCCACTCTTATGTAATGCCACTGGTAAAATGTAGCAGTCGCACTGTTAAAAGTAAGGACACGTTAGACCAATGTTGTTTCCAGTAATATGAATCAATGGCACTTCTTTACATGTCCTGCTAAAATTTCCCATTAAGATAAGTTAGTTCTTTCTGTTACAAATGCAACTGTCCTGGTTTGCCTACTCTCCCGTGCCCAAAGTAATGTCGTATTTAACAGTTGTCATAGTTAATGCTAATGCCCACACTAATATCTAGAAATGCCACTGCTTTAGAAATTGCTACTGTCCTTGTAGGATTGCCATTCAGATAAGTAACATGCTTCTTTTCATTTGATGCATGTTTCATCACTTGTTAGTCACCCTCCTTTCCACCTTTTTTGTGCAAACAGAGATATACATTTCATGCTCGATCTTAGTTGAACTACACAAATGATATCCAAATTATAGTTGAGCATTCCAGGAGCTTCACAACCAACCTTGATGTTGCTCAATTTTATTGCAACTAATGAAGAAGAAGCTCTGTGGGTTTCGTTTTCTGATGAAAATGGAACCGGGGCTATAGCCCTTTTCTTAAAAAATTGAAGAAGAAGTTGCTAGCTCACGGGACATTGCTTCATTTTAGGTGAACTGCACCAAAAGGTCCCATGAATTGAATCATCCATGTTGGTGACTGAAAGAGCCAGCTTCAAAGATCCCAGCCTAAGCACCCGGCCTCCATCCTTGCGGACGCACGGTACACCTCGCTTGCCACCGCTCGACCCTAGTGTCACCGATAAAATGAAGTAATAATACAGTTAAAAGAGAGAGTGTCATCTCTATCATTTCATTTCCAATGTAGATAAAGAAAGTGCTTCTCTTGTTAATGTATGTTTCATCAACTAGTCCCATTGTTAATGTTTAAGCGCTTCGCAAACTGGGGTGCTTAATTTTAGTTGATATGTACAAAAATAGAGATTTGAATGTCTCAAGGCGCCTCCTTGTACTACCACTGTATAATCGATGTTCATCAACGCGGAAGGTGTATCTGGGAGACTTGGGACGATGTCCAAGATGAGGCGCATCAGATGAGGCGTCGCAGGCCCATCTCGCCCTCGCAGCATGGCATACTATGATACTATCGCAATATTTTCTTCTATTTATTTTGTGTGTTTCATCAACTAGTGCCACTATAATGTAATCACGCTTTTTCATTATCTGTGCAAACAGGGTTATTCAACTGCATTTTGGTGGAACTGCACAAATTTACGTATGGAACCGACATATATGCAGAGTGCAAGGTGTGCCAAATAAAAATTACCGACACCAACCATGCTGCATGCAGGCATTGGCATCCACCACCACCAGTGGGATGTGTGGCGCTCTCTGTGGACGGATCTTTCTTGGCAGCAAATCCTCTAACCAAATACTAGTAGCTTATATTGGCAGTTTTCTAGGGAGTACTCTTTTCTGAAAGAAGCACCAATCTATTTTTCTTTATTTGTACACTGTGTCACAACTTTGACCCAAAGGTCCAGAGCTATTTTAGGGTGATTGGCGTAGTACTCGGAGACTGATTGTAAGCATGATTTTCATTAGCTGTCACACTGATTGTAAGCATGAGCAGGTGGAAGATTAGGTTAGTGTGAAGCTTACCTTAAACCCTACCGCCGCCGTTGAAACGAGGCGAGCGTCAAGGGAACTGTGGAGAACGGCGGGGAAGGGACGTCGCGCCATCCGGCCTCCTCTTGTGGTGGGAGAATGAATACTCCTGTGGCTCTGGCTGGCTCTGCACCCTCACGAACGGCACACCATACTCGATCGATTCGTTGTCCTCTGGGTGCTCGACCTTCGACCTGTACACCCACCACCTCCGCCTGACTGTCACCTCGGGCGAATCTGTCTGCTCCATCGCCCATAGAAGATACTCGATGAACTCGGAGGACTGGGGCGTGACTGCCGCCGAGGAGTACATGTACATCGCCGCCCTCATCGCCGCCGTCTCGCTCTTTCGCATACATTGCCACATGGCCCTCACCGTCCTTGAAATCTCCCACTCATTGTCAAACCAACTAAGGATCTCCTTCAACCTGGCTAACTTTGCCTGGTCGCCACCGGCGATATGCCTGATTCGCTGCTGCACCCTCTCCATAGATGTCCTTCCGAGTGGTCCAGTGCTAGCTTTGGAAGATGGGAGGAGAGACGGTGGTCTTGCAATAGAGAAGAGGGAGAGGCGAGACGGTGGTTTTGGAATGGAGAAGATGGAGAGGAGAGGAGGTGGTTTTGCAATGGAGAAGATCAAAAGAGGGAGAGGCGAGACGGTGGTTTTGGAATGGAGATGATGGAGAGGAGAGGAGGTGGTTTTGCAATGGAGAAGATCAGAAGAGGGAGAGGCGAGACGGTGGTTTTGGAATGGAGATGATGGAGAGGAGAGGAGCTGGTTTTGCAATGGAGAAGAGGGAGAGGAGAGGAGGTGGGTTTGCAATGGAGAAGAGGGAGAGGAGCGTGCGGCAGCGATTTAGGATTGGACGAGAGGGCCGGCGCACTATGACTGGATCAAAATCAAAATCAATTTATCCTTCAATTAAGAAAGCGACCCCACATTAACTAGTATCCCTTTTATTCTGGGTCATAATTGACCATGATTTTCGCACATAAAATATATGTTATACGTTGCAAAAATAATATAATTTGAAAGTACATTCAGATACGAACCAAACGATACAATTTTTGGTGACATGCATTACATTTTGCTTGTCAAATACAAGACATGGTCAAACTTTGACCCAAAATACATAAAACAACAAAAAAATACTTCCAAGACCAGCGCCGCTCTCCGCTCTTCTCCTCTTAAACCACCGCCGCTCCTCTCCTGTTCCAATCTAAATCCAGCGGCGCTCCTCTCCTCTTCCATTTCAAAACCACCGCCCCTCCTCTCCTGTTCCAGTCCAAAACCAGCGTCGCTCCTCTCCGTTCTAATCCAAAACCAGCGCTGCTCCTCTCCTCTTCCATTCAAAAACCACCGCCGGCGAGTGAAGGTGCTGTGGAGAAGTAGATCGATGGAGGAGTACAACCGATACGTGAGGATCGCAAACGGCGACCCTGTGAAGCTAGCTAGGATGTTGGAGATACAGTCTTGGTTTGACAACAAGGACCAACTAGCGGCGACGGCGACATCCATGGCCAAATATCTGCAACAGAGCGAAAGGCGGCGATACTCCCGGAGGGAGTCGCGCCGGAGTACATAGAGCTGCTCCTCTGGGCCATGGAGCAAACAGATTCACCGAATGCGATCGTGAGGGAGCGGTGGTGGGAGTATCGATCCCAGATGGAGCATCCACCAGAGATTGAAGGATCGAGCATCTACAGGGTGCCGTTTGTGAGGGTGTCCTGCCAGAGCGAGCCGGTGGAGTCTTCGTCGACCGAACCCAACTGCAAGAGGAGAAAAGCAGTTGGCTCGAGACGCTTCCCCGCCATCGTCTCCCTCACCGTTCACATCGTCTCACGGGGCAGCTGTCTGCCGCCGAGGAATAGGAGGGGGCTGCCCCCCCTAGCCCAATAGTCGGGCAGGTTGTGAATTGTTAGGAGGAGCTTAGGGTTGTCAATATTTGCAGGTTGTGAATTGTGTTTTGTGTTGTGTATTTTGAGAGTACTTTCAGATATGAATGTCTTTTGAATTTCAGATTTGCAGTATTGAGCATATGAAGTATTTTATGAATTCTAGAGATCTATTTTTAGCACTTAAAAAAATGTAGTTTCATAGGAGTATAAAAGTGCAGACAATGTGATTCTCAGAGAAGAAACTGCAAGTTTCAGTTTCAGATAAGAAACTGCAAGTTCAGTTTCAGATAAGAAACTGCAACTTTCAGAGGCAGAGCATTTATATTAACACGGCCTTTTCAAACAGGGTTAACATCATGTTGGAAGTTTTATTCATGGTCGAAAATGGAACTACTAGCCAGTTAACATCATGCTGATCAACATTCATGGATAGCACATCTTCATATGATGCACAGTCAAAATGCCCACACAATGTCGAGTGTGCGAAACACAGAGAAAACGAGGGACGAAGTTTTGGCAAGTGTTGGACGTGGTTTTGGACTGCCCCGTCTAGGCTTTCATTTTTAACATGCGCAGCCCACGACCTCGGATGGGAGGTCCATAGGCCTATTTGTATTTTCTTAGGGCCGTCATGTATCGACCAGCCTATGGACCTCCCATCCGAGGTTTTATTTTTGGCAGCCCAATTTATGTATTTTTTTTTTTGAAGAAAATGCAGAGGTCTGTTCTATTTTTTTATATAAGAATAGGAACGCCAGGTCCAACTTATGTTTCCCTTCTAACTATATTATATATATTTAAATTATTTTATATGTTATTATATATTATTTTTATTGTCTTCATATATTTAACAGATACTTACATATGTAAGAAAACAATAGCCCACATCTTATTAACTTATAAAAATAATTTCTTAACAAATAAAATACTGGATTGTTTTGGCACGAAAATCCTAGTGATTGTGTACAAAAGCTTGGTAAGATTTAAGGACGAATGTAATAATATCACTTATTATTTAAATATATTTATAACAAAATGCTCAACCCCTTTTTATTTTTTGATAACATTGATGGCCCAACCCAACATTATAATTTGAATCAGCCCAGCAAAATCGTGTATTTCGAGAAAGTGCAAATGGCCTGTAATTTTTTAAGAAATAAAATAAATGGGCTGCATGGATGCTACATTATTTGTTCGCCCAGCCCAGCTAATGGCTGTAATTCAAAAAAAAGATCAAATTGACTGTAAATTCTACCACGCAAAAAAAAAGACTGTAAATTCTGAAAAATGTGTTGAATACGTGCCACATTTTTGGAGGCTGAAATGTGGGCCAATAGGTCGAAGCCAACGCAAGTCATTGTCAATTTAGTCAACAAATGATTCTGACATGTTAGCCGTTTGATTTACATCCAACAACTGGCATCCATCTTCAATCTCTCGTGTTCTTCCTCCAGCGCTGTCGGGACCACCTCCCGCCTCCTGCTGCTAGCAGCTCTGCTTACCACGCTTCGCTATGAAGCGCTACTCCACCGCTGGCCAAGCCATCCCTCCACCCTCCACACCTCCTGTTCTTCTCCACCGACCGCCAAACCACACCGCACTAGAACCGATTAACCTCGTACACCTCTCCATCTGCGACTCTACTCCGCGTCTTCCCATCTCCGGCTCGTTCTGTCCGGGGCCTCGTCGCCGCCCACCACCTTGGATGCGCTTTCGGCGGCGTGGTCAACGTGGTCAATGAACGACACCATCGAAGTAGATCGTGCGTGGAGAGGCCGACGAGCTAGGTCCATGGCCGCACACAAGGAAATGCCTCCTTATTATGCGCAAAATAATGATTCCTCCACCGACATCCGGGACCCACCGAAGGGCCTCTATATTTCGTGAAAAACGTGCCCTCGCCGACATGTCGGACCCACCAGCTATCTTCGCACGCAAGGAAGTGCCTCCTTATTACGCACAAAAATGAGTACTCCCCGCCGGTGGAACCCAAAGATAGTGGGAGGCTGACTTGTGGGCCTACCAAGTTGACGGGGACGGAGAGCTTTGTCAACTTAGTCAATATGAACGATTCTAGCTCCTGTTACCGTACGATGTTCATCCAACGGCCATAGTGCTTCTTCAACCTCTGGTCTTCTTGCTCCAGCCGCCCAAACCAGCGCCGGTCGTGTTGCGTGCTCCTGCCTCCCATGGTCGGCTGTGATGCCACGGAGGCCTCACAGCCCCCTACTACTCCCACCGCTGGCCAGGCCATCCCTCTACTCACCCACACCCCCAGTTATTCTGCGGCGACAGCAGCCTCACACCGCAGCCGAACCAGTGAACCCTCGTATTCTGATACGTCTCCAATGTATCTACTTTTCCAAACACTTTTGCCCTTGTTTTGGACTCTAACTTGCATGATTTGAACGAAAATAACCCGGACTGACGCTGTTTTCAGCAGAACTACCATGATGTTGTTTTATGTGTAGAAAAGAAAAGTTCTCGGAATGTCCTGGAAATCCACGGAGGCACTTTTTGGAATTTATAAGAATTATTAGGCGAAAGAAATACACCAGGGGGCCCAGGGCCTGTCCACGAGACATGCCCCCCCTGTAGGGCGCGCCCCCTATCTCGTGGGCCCCCTGGACCTCCTCCGACCTCAACTCCAACTCCATATATTCCGTCTCGGGGAGAAAAAAATCAGAGAGAAAGTTTCATCGCGTTTCACAACACGGAGCCGCCGCCAAGCCCTAATCTCTCTCGAGAGGGCTGATCTGGAGTCCGTTCGGGGCTCCCGAGAGGGGGATTCGTCGCTGTCGTCATCGTCAACCATCCTCCATCACCAATTTACCATCGTAGGCTTGCTGGACGGTGATGGGTTGGATGAGATTTACCATGTAATCAAGTTAGTTTTGTTGGGGTTTGATCCCTAGTATCCACTATGTTCTGAGATTGATGTTGCTATGACTTTGCTATGCTTAATGCTTGTCACTAGGGCCCGAGTGCCATGATTTTAGATCTGAACCTATTATGTTTTCATGAATATATGTGTGTTCTTGATCCTATCTTGCAAGTCTATAGTCACCTATTATGTGTTATGATCTGACAACCCTGAAGTGACAATAATCGGGATACTTCTCGGTGATGACCGTAGTTTGAGGAGTTCATGTATTCACTATGTGTTAATGCTTTGTTCCAGTTCTCTATTAAAAGGAGGCCTTAATATCCCTTAGTTTCCGTAAGGACCCCGCTGCAATGGGAGGGTAGGACAAAAGATGTCATACAAGTTCTTTTCCATAAGCACGTATGACTATTTACGGAATACATGCCTACATTACATTGATGAATTGGAGCTAGTTCTATATCACCCTATGTTATAGCTATTGCATGAGGAATCGCATCCGGCATAATTATCCATCACTGATCCATTGCCTACGAGCTTTTCATATATTGTTCTTCGCTTATTTACTTTTCCGTTGCTACTATTACAATTACTACAAAAACCCAAAAATATTTATCTTTACTTTTGCTACCGTTACCTTTATTATCATACCACTTTTGCTACTAAACACTTTGCTGCAGATACTAAGTTATCCAGGTGTGGTTGAATTGACAACTCAACTGCTAATACTCAAGAATATTCTTTGGCTCCCCATATGTCGAATCAATAAATTTGGGTTGAAAACTCTACCCTCGAAAGCTGTTGCGATCCCCTATACTTGTGGGTTATCAAGACTAATTTCTGGCGCCGTTGCCAAGGATTATAGCTCTATTCTCTAAGTCACTTGAGATTTATATCTGTTGATCACTATGAAGAACTTGAAAGACGCTAAGACCAAGATTTTGCCCTCAACTACGAGGGGAGGTAAGGAACTGCCATCTAGCTCTGCATTAGATTTTCCTTCCGTTATTAGTAAGCTCGCGACACCTAAACCTGCTACTGCTATGAATTCTGATATGTCGCATGTTATTGATGATGCCACTTCTGCTATGCATGATGAAACTACTTCTGTGCATGATACTACTTTGCCATTAGGTGAATTTCTAGATGAACAACTTGCTAGAGTTAGAGGGGATGAAAATATTGAAGAACCTATTATAGATGATAGTGATGATGAAGGTTCCCCCAATGATTATGTATTACCTGTTGTTCCTAAGGGTTATGTTATGAATGAAAAAGCTGCTATGGAAATCCTTGCTTGCAATGATAGAAATGATCTTAAGAAATTATTAGCTAAATGGAAGCAGCAGTCTTTTAGTGCTAGAATGAAACCCGATCCTGCTTTTGCTACTTCACCTATCTGTGTTACTGATAAGGATTATGAATTCTCTGTTGATCCTGATATTATTACTTTAGTCAAATCTGATCCTTTTTATGGCCTTGAATCTGAAACTGTTGTGGCACATCTTACCAAGTTGAATGATATAGCCACCATATTTACTCATGATGAGAAGTATCACTATTTATATATCCTTAAGATATTTCCGTTCTCATTAAAGGGTGATGCTAAGACTTGGTATAATTATCTTGCTCCTGGTTGTGTGCGTAGTCCCCAGGATATGATTTATTACTTCTCTGCTAAATATTTCCCTGCTCATAAGAAACAAGCTGCCTTGCGGGAAATATATAATTTTGTGCAAATCAAAGAAGAGAGTCTCCCACAAGCTTGGGGGAGGCTTCTTCGGTTACTTAATGCTTTTCCTGATCATCCTCTTAAGAAAAATGAAATACTTGATATCTTTTATAATGGACTAACCGATGCTTCCAAGGACTACTTGGATAGTTGTGATGGTTGTGTTTTCAGGAAAGAACAATGATTGAAGCTGAAATACTATTGAATAATATGTTGACTAATGAAAATAATTGACTCTTCCGAGCCAGTTCTCAAGTAATTCTGAACCAATTGAGCCAACTCTGAGCCTATTCCTAAACCCAATTCAAGAAGAGAGGTGTTTTATTTCTCATCTCAAGATATGCAAGAGGCAAAGAAATCAATGAAGGAAAAAGGTATTAAAGCTGAAGATGTTAAGAATATACCACCTATTGAAGAAATACATGGTCTTAATTTACCGCCTAAAGAACCACATTGTCTTGATAACCCGACACTGGTAGTAAATGTAAATTCTCTCTATAGATATGATAAAGTTGAAATACCCTCTACTAAATTTCATAGCCCATGCTTAGATGAATTTGATGACTTTATGGCTAGACAAGAAAGTTTTAATGCTTATGTTGGTAGAGAGTTAAAGAATAATGCTTTCGAGATAGGATGCGTAGGTGATAATTTGGGAAGAGTTAAAGATGAACTTCACCGCGTTAGCAAATATGCTTCTATGGTTGCTACCCAAGAAGAGAAAGTACTCAGAGCTCAAAATGATTTGCTTGATGAATTAAATAATAAAAATGACTTTCCTGTTAGAGTGGCTACTAGAACTGGTAGAATGACTCAGGAACCATTTTATCCTGAAGGCCACCCTAAGAGAATCGAGCAAGATTCTCAGAGAAATAATTTAGAGGCACCTAGTTCTTCTAAAAAGAAGAAGAAGAAAAACGATAGAACTTTGCATGCTTCTAGTGAACCTACCGTAGACACACCTGATAATCCCAATGATATTTCTATTTCTGATGCTGAAACTCAATCAGGTGATGAACATGAACCTAGTGATAATGTTAATAATTATGTTCATGTTGATGCTCAACCTAGCAAAGACAATGATGTAGAGATTAAACCTGCTGTTGATCTTGATAACCCACAATCAAAGAATCAACATTATGATAAGAGATATTTTGTTGCTAGGAAGCACGGTAAAGAAAGAGAACCATGGGTTCAGAAACCCATGCCCTTTCCTCCTAAACCATCCAAGTCAAAGGATGATGAGGATTTTGAGCGCTTTGCTGAAATGATTAGACCTATTTTCTTCCGTATGAGCTTAACTGATATGCTTAAAGTAAATCCTTATGCTAAGTATATGAAGGATATCATCACAAATAAAAGAAAGATACCGGAAGCTGAGATTTCCACCATGCTTGCTAATTACACTTTTAAGGGTGGAATACCAAAGAAACTTGGAGATCCGGGTGTTCCAACTATACCATGCTCTATTAAAAGAAATTATGTTAGAACTGCTTTATGTGATCTTGGAGCTGGTGTTAGTGTTATGCCTCTCTCTTTATATTGTAGACTTGAATTGAATAAGTTGATACCTACTGAAATATCTTTGCAAATGGCTGATAAATCAACTGCTATACCTGTCGGTATTTGTGAGGATGTGCCTGTTGTGGTTGCAAACGTCACTATCTTAACGGACTTTGTTATTCTTGATATTCCTGAGGATGATAGTATGTATATTATCCTTGGTAGACCTTTTCTTAACACTGCAGGGGCTGTTATTGATTGCAACAAAGGCAATCTCACTTTTCATGTTAATGGTAATGAGCATACGGTACATTTTCCAAGGAAACAATCTCAAGTCCATAGCATCAATTCTATTGAAAAAGTTCCAGCTATCATTTTTGGAGGTTTAGAATTTCCTCTCCCTACTGTCAAGAAAAAGTATGATATTCTTATTGTTGGGGATTTTCATATCCTCGTTGAGGTAACTTAGTGTTATTTGAAATTTCTCTGGTTCCGTGTTACTCGGAATGAGTTTGTTAACAAGACTTGATCAACCTTGTTAGTGGGTTCATTTTGATGATCACGAGATGGATGAAACTAGAAGGCACAACCTTCTGCACCCTCTTTTTACTTTCTGTTATTTAGAATAAATAAAGCAAAATAGTATTATCCGTCTGTTTTCTGAATTATCTGTGCATTAAAAATAGTCCAAAAATAAAAGTGCTCCAAATGCACTGCAAATCTAGTATGATTTTTTCTGGAATATTTGAGTATTTTAGGCACTGAGAACACTGCAGAAGGGCCAAGCACCAGGCCATGAGAGAGGAGGGTGCCCCCTTGTAGGGCGCGCCCCCTGTCTCGTGGGCCCCTGGTGGCTCCCCTCCACTTATGCCAGCACCCACACACTTCATCTTCTACCCAATAAAATCCCCATCCAGCTCAAGCACGAGTTCTAGCTCATTTTGCTGCGATTTTCGATCTCTTTGCTCAAAGCTCCATTCGCAAAACTTCTTTGGGAGATTGTTTCTTGGTATGTGACTCCTCCATTGGTCCAATTAGTTTTTGTTCTAGTGCTTTATTCATTGTAAATTTTTGCTGCATAGGTGACCATGTTCTTGAGCTTGCATGTTAAATTTTTGAGGTCCCAAGCAATTCCAATGCATGATATTGGCTCTAGGCACTTGTAGGAGTAGTTGCTATCAATCTTGTTTAGTTTTATTCACTTTTATTTTGAAGTTACTAAAATTTCAGAAATTTTCAGAAAAAGAAATATGCTTAGAAGAATGTACCAAGGAGGTTCCTCGGCAAAGAAAGGGCCAAGGATTGTTATACGTGAGCAAGATGTTGAATTGCCGAGGGACGCAAATGTACGGGCTTGTGAGTGGCCATCCGATGATTTTATGGTGAAGCAGGCTTCAAGGAGGAATTTGACGATATGTGCGTAATGTCGAGCTGGAGGACTTCTTACAAGATAAGTGTCTCGGTACTATCATTGACCTGATTCTTTTGTGCGGAAGTTTAGATATAACTGTATGGCGTAATTCTCCTAGTGTCATGTTTGATATTTATGATACATCTTATACCATGGATTTAGAGGACTTCACAACTGCTTGCAAACTCCGCAGTGGGGTAATATTAATGATCCTCCCAAATCTGAATTTAGAGATTTTCTTGCTAGTATTACTGTGGGAGAATCTAGGGACGTAGCACAAGCTACCATAGGGAGCATTCATTTTCCTGCTATACATTACTTTGCTCTCTTTATTGGTAGATGCATTAACGGTAAGGACGAAGTATGTCACATGTGTGCTCCTGATCTTTGTGTCCTCAAGAGTGCTGTGTCAGGTTATAAAGGTTATAACTTGGGGGCAATAGTTGCACGTAGGTTGCAGAATAATAGTAGAAAGGGAGATTTATTTGGAGGAATTTATGCAACCCGTGTGGCTAATTATCTTAATATAGCCCCACGAGAGGGGGATATGATTTTACCTCCTGTTTATTTGGATAAAGAAGCTATGTTCCATCATCATTTTCTTGAGAGGAATGAACAATTCCTCCATTATCGACTCATCTATGACAGATTTAACGTCGTCCCTCACTCTTCCTGCTCCCTACCTTTTTGATTATCGTGCAAAAGGAAGATATGTTGTCACCAGGGAAGAAGCAACTGAATATGAGAGGGAATGGAGGCAGCTCGCCAACACGCTCTGCTTGCTCAGAGGCTGTTGCCTCTGCATCTCTCAGACAACCCAGTTTCACTTATGGATATCAGCCAAAGGTCCTTGGTACTAGACCAACTTAGGCCAAAAGCCTAAGCTTGGGGTAGTACGTATTTCTCACCGACTTTACATTCATGTTCACACACTAGTCGTCGGTGCTCATACTCTTTCATTGTATTATCCATGCTAGTTTAATTTTCTTTTTCTAGTCTTCTTCTTGTGTGTTTGATAAACCTTAAGAAAAACCCAAAAAATTAGTTAGTTTAATTTCCATGCTTGTAGTAGAAATTAAAATGAAAACCCAAAAAGATTTCTCGCTCTTCTTTTACTTGTTGGGAGCTTTCCCGTGTAAATAGTTTTATTTTATTTTCTTTCTTTTGGGTGTCGAGAAGACCATATTAAAAATGCTTAGTGGCTCTCATATGCATGATTGTTTATTTAATTTAGAGCCCATATTACTTGTCTTCTCTCTTGAGTTGAATGCTTGCAGATTCCAGCTTAGTCCAATGCACGTGCACTCTTATTATTATACACATCGTACGGTCGTGCGAGTGAAAGGCAATAATGACAATATATGATGCACTTATTGGGATGAGAAAAGCTGGTATGAACTCGACCTCTCTTGTTTTTGTAAATATGATGAGTTCATCGTTTCTGAGTCAGCTTATTATGAAGTAAACATATTTGCAATGACATTTAGAGATTATAGTTGCTTATGCCATGCTTGATTAGCTATGAGTTATAATGGTTTACCTTGCATGCCAACATGCTATTAGAATGATTATGATGTGGTGTGATGGGATGGTATCCTCCTTTGAATGAATTGAGTGACTCGACTTGGCACATGTTTACACATGTAGTTGAAACAAATCAACATAGCCTTGATAATGTTTATGTTCATGGTAGATTATATCCTACTCATGCTTGCATTCGGAGTGAATTAATTTTGATGCATGTTTATGACTGTTGTTGCTCTCTCAGTTGGTCGCTTCCCAGTCTTTTGCTAGCCTTCACCTGTACTAAGCAGGAATACTGCTTGTGCATCCAAACTCCTTAAACCCCAAAGTTGTTCCATATGAGTCCACTATACCTTCCTATATGCGGTATTTACCTGCGATTCCAAGTAAATTTTTATGTGCCAAACTCCAAACCTTCAAATGAAATTCTGTTTTGTATGCTCGAGTAGCTCATGTTTCAACTAGAGCTGCCTATATCTTCCATGCTAGGTGGGTTATTCTCAAGAGGAGTGGACTCCGCTCCTCATTCACGAGAAAGGGCCGGTAACCGGGATGCCCAGTCCCATGATCCAAAAAGATCAAAGCAAATCAAAATAATTAAACAAAACTCCTCCAGGGTTGTTGTATGTTGGAGGCACTCGTTGTTTCGAGCAAGCCATGGATTGATGCTTGTTGGTGGTTGGGGGAGTATAAACCTTTACCATTCTGTTTAGGAACTGCCTATAATGCATGTAGTATGGAAGATACAGCCATATCATAGTTGTTGCGTTGAAAGCGAAAGTATGCCGCTCAAAATGTTATTCAATCTCTATTTTAAAATCGAGCTCGCACCTCTACAAATCCTCGCTTCCCTCTGCGAAGGGCCTATCTATTTACTTTTATGTTGAGTCATCTCCTTCTTATTAAAAACCACCCATTGGAGAGCACAATTGTCATTTGCATTCATTATTATTGGTTTATATTGGGTATGACTTGATTGGATCTCTTTACCATGAATTACAATGTTTAGTCAGTCCTTGATCTTCAAAGGTGCTCTGCATTTATGTTTTGCGGTCTCAGAAAGGGCTAGCGAGATACCATTTTGTTATATCATGTTATGATTATTTTGAGAAAGTGTTGTCATCCGAGTTTTATTATTATGGCTCGCTAGCTGATTATGTTATTGATATGAGTAATTGTGAGACCTATGTGTTATTGTGAGTATGGTTAGTTCATAATATTTGCTGAAAATTGAATGCTGGCTTTTCGTGTTTACAACAACAAGAGCAAACATGGTTTGTAAAAGTTTTTCTTTATCACTTTCAGTTTATCAACTGAATTGCTTGAGGACAAGCAAAGGTTTAAGCTTGGGGGAGTTGATACGTCTCCAACGTATCTACTTTTCCAAACACTTTTGCCCTTGTTTTGGACTCTAACTTGCATGATTTGAATGAAACTAACCCGGACTGACGCTGTTTTCAGCAGAACTACCATGATGTTGTTTTATGTGTAGAAAAGAAAAGTTCTCGGAATGTCCTGGAAATCCACGGAGGCACTTTTTGGAATTTATAAGAATTATTGGGCGAAAGAAATACACCAGGGGCCCCAGGGCATGTCCATGAGACAGGGGGCGCGCCCCCCTTGTAGGGCGCCCCCCCTATCTCGTGGCCCCCCTGGACCTCCTCCGACCTCAACTCCAACTCCATATATTCCGTCTCGGGGAGAAAAAAATCAGAGAGAAAGTTTCATCGCGTTTCATGACACGGAACCACCGCCAAGCCCTAATCTCTCTCGGGAGGGCTGATCTGGAGTCCGTTCGGGGCTCCGGAGAGGGGATTCGTCGCCGTCGTCATCATCAACCATCCTCCATCACCAATTTCATGATGCTCACCGCCGTGCGTGAGTAATTCCATCGTAGGCTTGCTGGACGGTGATGGGTTGGATGAGATTTACCATGTAATCAAGTTAGTTTTGTTGGGGTTTGATCCCTAGTATCCACTATGTTCTGAGATTGATGTTGCTATGACTTTGCTATGCCTAATGCTTGTCACTAGGGCCCGAGTGCCATGATTTCAGATCTGAACCTATTATGTTTTCATGAATATATGTGTGTTCTTGATCCTATCTTGCAAGTCTATAGTCACCTATTATGTGTTATGATCCGACAACCCCGAAGTGACAATAATCGGGATACTTCTCGGTGATGACCGTAGTTTGAGGAGTTCATGTATTCGCTGTGTTAATGCTTTGTTCTGGTTCTTTATTAAAAGGAGGCCTTAATATCCCTTAGTTTCCGTAAGGACCCCGCTGCAACGGGAGGGTAGGACAAAAGATGCCATACAAGTTCTTTTCCATAAGCATGTATGACTATTTACGGAATACATGCCTACATTACATTGATGAATTGGAGCTAGTTCTATATCACCCTATGTTATAGCTATTGCATGAGGAATCACATCCGGCATAATTATCCATCACTGATCCATTGCCTATGAGCTTTTCATATCTTGTTCTTCGCTTATTTACTTTTTCGTTGCTACTATTACACCTACTACAAAAACCGAAAAATATTTATCTTTACTTTTGCTACCGTTACCTTTATTATCATACCACTTTTGCTACTAAACACTTTGCTGCAGATACTAAGTTATCCAGGTGTGGTTGAATTGACAACTCAACTGCTAATACTCAAGAATATTCTTTGGCTCCCCTTGTGTCGAATCAATAAATTTGGGTTGAATACTCTACCCTCGAAAGCTGTTGCGATCCCCTATACTTGTGGGTTATCATACTCCTCTTCGCGTGGGCATCCACTGCTGCGTCTTCCCCGGCTCCGAGTCGTCCCCTTCCTAGGCCTCGCCGTCGTCCACCGCCGTGGTGCTCTCGGCGCGGCGTGGTCAACGTGGTCAAGGAACGACTTCCATCGGACGTGGACTGTACGTGGAGAGGCTGACAGCTAGGTCCACGGCCGCAGCAAGGAAGTGCCTCCTTATTACGCGCAAAATAATGATTCATCCACCTGACAACGGTGATCCACCGGACGGGCCACCGTATTTCACGAAAAAAAACATTTCCCCCTGACTGTTGGGACCCACCAGCTACATCTTCGCACGCAAGGAAGTGTGTCCGGGCAAAAAAAACGATTCGCCCCCCTGACTGCTGGGACCCACCAGCTACATCTTCGCAAGCAAGGAAGTGCGTCCGGGAAAAAAAAAGATTCGCCCCCCTGACTGCTGGGACCCACCAGCTACATCTTCGAACGCAAGGAAGTGCGACCGGGCAAAAAAAAACGATTCGCCCCCCTGACTGCTGGGACCCACCAGCTACATCTTCGCAGCCAAGGAAGTGCCTCATAGTCGGGACCTACCTGGTCGAAGCGTACGTAGCGTTGTCATTCTGGTCGCGAACATGTACGTACATACTGGTCGATGTAGAGGCGCGCACGTGTCGTAGTAGAGGCGCGCATGTAGCATTTACACGTACGTACAGCGGCCAGGGTGCAAGAAAGAAAATACGGCCACGTACGTACATACGTGAAGGGTATCGAACGCCTACTCGCAAGACACGCACATGGCTGGGTCGAACGGAGAAACAACGTCTTCGTCGTGTTCATGGGAGCCAACCGCTGGGTCGGAACGGAATGTGTGGTCGTGTTCATCGGGAGGGCTTGGACGGAACAGGCGATGGAAACGAGGCCTGGCGTACCGCAGAACGGAGGAAACGGACCTCCTACATTTGGAACGGGGTCCTGTTGATCGGGAGGGTGTGGCGATCAAGAAAGCGGAGGAAGCAGACCTCCTACGGTCAAACGGGGTCCTGTTGATCGGGAGGGTGTGGTGTACCGCAAAATGCATTTAAACAGACTTGTGTTGGAGCGCCACGGTCAAACGGGGTCCTGTTGATCGGGAGGGTGTGGCGCATCGCAAAATGGAGAAAACGGACCTCCTACGGTCGTAAACGGGGTCCTGTTGATCGGGAGGGTGTGGCGCATCGCCAAACGCATTTAAACGGACTTGTGTTGGAACGCTACGGTCAAACGGGGTCCTGTTCATCGGGAGGGTGTGGCGATCGCAAAACGGACTCCACGGGTATCGTTCATCTCCACCGTCGACCTCCTCAAGCCTCCACAGCTACCGTCGACCTCCTCCAGCCTCCACGGGCCCTGCTCATCCAGCCTCCACCGCCGCTACTCCACGGCCATCGCTCAACCACCCTCCATGGGCACCCATCCACCGCTCATCGCTCATCCAGCCCTCCACGCCACGGGTCATGTTCAACCACCCTCCACGGGCACCCTCCACCGCTCATCGCTCATCCAACCCTCCACCACACCACGGGTCCTGTTCATCTAGAGGCAACGCCACCGCCACCGCTCATCCAACCCCCCACAACGCCACTATTCATCCAATCGATCGGCTTGATTAGCAGCAGAGCAAAGGAATCGCCGATCGGGTTGATTAACGACCATCGATCGATTGCTCAGTTCAAGAACGCAGAGTTCGCAAAGGTAATCGCAGGTTCGATTAGAGCCCAACGCCTTGCTCGGGTTCAGTTAGAGCCAACACCTCGCACACACGCGCGTATGTGTACGAGAGAAACGCGCATCGCTCAGCCCCCGACCTCCCACCGTAATCGGGAACTCCCCGAAATTTTCCTCGCCCTCGCTTCTACCACGGTTTTTTCCGTCATGGACGGCCAAAAGAATGTCATGCAGCTGCGTCTCCGGTCCGCCCAGGACGAAAAGCCCATTTTCTGTCATGATTTTTTGTCATAGAAGTAGGAGCCTACCACTTCTATGATGATATCAGGTTTTGTCACAATTATCGTCATAGAAGTGTCCTATGTATGACGGAAAAAAATTTGTTCGGCCCAAAATGTCACGGATGTGTCCTTTTTTTGTAGTGTATACATGTTCCTATGACTATGAGATTATGCAACTCCCGTTTACCGGAGGAACACTTTGTTTGCTACCAAACGTCACAACGTAACTGGGTGATTATAAAGGTGCTCTACAGGTGTCTCCGAAGGTACTTGTTGAGTTGGCATATTTCAAGATTAGAATTTGTCACTCCGATTGTCAGAGAGGTATCTCTGGGCCCTCTCGGTAATGCACATCACTATAAGCCTTGCAAGCAATGTGATTAATGAGTTAGTTGCGGGATGATGTATTACGGAACGAGCAAATAGACTTGCTGGTAACGAGATTGAGCTAGGTATTGAGATACCGACGATCGAATCTCGGGCAAGTAACATACCGATGACAAAGGGAACAACGTATGTTGTTATGCGGTTTGACCGATAAAGATCTTCGTAGAATATGTGGGAGCCAATATGAGCATCCAGGTTCCGCTATTGGTTATTGACCGGAGATGTGTGTCGGTCATGTCTACATAATTCTCGAACCCGTAGGGTCCGCATGCTTAACGTTCGGTGACGATTTATATTATGAGTTATGTGTTTTGATGTACCGAAGGTAGTTCGAAGTCCCGGATGAGATTTGGTACATGATGAGGAGTCTCAAAATGGTCGAGATGTAACGATCGATATATTGGACGACTATATTCGGACATCGGAAAGGTTTCGAGTGATTCGGGTATTTATCGGAGTACCGGAGAGTTACGGGAATTCGCCGGGGAGTATATGGGCCTTATTGGGCTTTAGGGGAAAGAGAGAGGGGAGGCTGCGTGCCCCCCCAAGGCCTAGTCCGAATTGGACTAGGGGGAGGGGCTGTGCCCCCTCCTTCCTTCTCTTCTCTTTTCCCTTTCCTTGACTCCTACTCCTACTACTTGGAAGGGGGGAATCCTACTCCCGGTGCTAGTAGGACTCCTCCAGGGCGCGCCATAGGAGGGCCGGCCCTCCCCCCTCCTCCACTCCTTTATATACGGGGCAGAGGGGCACCTCTAGACACACAAGTTGATCTTTTGATCTCTCCCAGCCGTGTGCGGTGCCCCCCTCCACCATATTCCACCTCGGTCATATCATAGCGGTGCTTAGGCGAAGCCCTGCGTCGGTAGCAACATCATCACCGTCATCACGCCGTCGTGCTGACGGAACTCTCTCGTGAAGCTCTGCAGGATCGGAGTTCGCAGGACGTCATCGAGCTGAACGTGTGCTGAACTCGGAGGTGCCGTACATTCGGTACTTGGATCGGTCGGATCGTGAAGACGTACGACTACATCAACCGCATTGTGCTAACGCTTCCGCTTTTGGTCTACGAGGGTACGTCGACGACACTCTCCCCTCTCGTTGCTATGCATCACCATGATCTTGCGTGTGCGTAGGAAATTTTTTGAAATTACTGCATTCCCCAACACCTCCTCCCCGCTCATCCCCCGACACGGGGGTACTAATTTCCCCAGTTAGGATGCCTAATGTACCTCCAACATGAAGTCCGCTATTGGCTTTCCCATTCCTCTCCTTGTCCTCCCCTGATGGCACTTGATAAGGTGCGCGAGCCAGCATCCTGGTTAGTACAGGATCTGGCGAATCTTCGAGAAGAGGGGCCGAACACCTGATCCTCTCCGCCTTTCTTATCCAGTCCTTGCCGAGGGTGGTTTTTCAGAATAATGTTGTGACAAGTATAATGACAATATGTTCAGTCGCGGAGTTACTTACCTGGGTGTCTGGACGGTTGCAGTTGAGGCTTGCATCCTCTGTTGTGTTCGGACACTTTATTCGTGATCCTAAGAATAATTGATACATCCCTTCGAGCGTCATGCCGGAGAAGTGTTGAACAGTTCACGGTCCTTCCGGGTTGAACTCCCACATACGGAGAGGTCGACGTTGGCATGGCAGGACCCGACGAACTAACATTACTTGGATTACCTTGACAAGATTGGTGTCCTTTCTGATGAGATCCTGAATGCGGCTTTGCAATGTCCGCACGTCATCAACCGATCCCCAGTCCAGCCCCTTGTTGACCCATGATGCAAACTGTGGCGGAGGGGTGGAGCGGAAGGCTGGGGCGGCCGCCCACTTTCTACCTCGGGGTGCTGTGATGTAAAACCACTCTCGTTGCCATAGGTTGGAAACTTCCGGGAAGGAACCCTTAAGCCATAAAGCATCGACACCTTTGCTTATTATAGCGCCTCCGCATGACGCCCATCGATCATCTTCGGCTTCACATTGAAGGTCTTAAGCCATAAGCTGAAGCGCGGAGTAGTGCGGAGGAAGGCCTCACACACAATGATGAACGTGGTGATGTGAAGGAAAGAATCTGGAGCTAGATCATGAAAATCTAGCCCATAATAGAACATGAGCCCTCTAACAAAGGGGTGAATACCGAAGCCTAGCCCTCAGAGGAAGGGGGAGATGAATACGGTGCTTTCATTGGGTTTGGGAGTAGGAATAACCTGCCCTTGAGCAGGAAGCCTGTGAAGGATTTCGGCGGTCAGATACCTAGCCTCCCTAAGCTTCTTGATGTCCTCCTCTATGACGGAAGAGGCCATCCACCAGCCTTGAAGGTTGGGTCCAGACATGGTTGAAGGTCCGGAGCGCTTGGACTAAATCTTGTGCTGGAACTTGAGGTGGGAGAAGGGAAGGATCAGGCGTGGAAAGAAAAGGACAGGTCTTGACCTATTTATAAAGAGGATGAATGTCCAGGGTCCTCCGCGCGGCCGTTTGGAACTTGCCTAAACCAAGGAATCATTTTAATGGAGCGGTTGGGTTACCCACGCCCGTATTGATGAAAATCCTGTGATAAGGGGGACACGATCTCTGCTTCGACAAGACGTGCCTATAAAACGCCTCGCAAGACGTATAGTGGCGGGTTGGAAAAACGGTTTGAATAAATAACCGGGCCGCGGCGTGATGTCACGCTAGGTAAAAGTTGTAAGCAGATTAGACTCGTGGAATATTGTACTCTCTGCGGTGCTATGTGGAATTTGTTTTGCAGAGCCAGACACGATTCTTGTGTTCAAGATCCACTTTGGAGTATTAGGAGAAGGAACCCGCCTTGCAATGCCGAAGACAATCAGCGCACCGGACTCATCGTCATTGAAGCCTGCTTCAGGGGCTACTGAGGGAGTCCTGGATTAGGGGGGCCCTCGGACAGCCGGACTATATGCTTATGCCGGACAGTTGGACTATGAAGATACAAGATTGAAGACTTCGTGTGGCACCCCGGCTCAGAGAAACCGGAACGCCCCGTATTCCAGCCCAGAGATCGAGGAGAAGTCTTATGGAATACGACACTGCTTAGCATAGAACAAACCAGCTCTCTATTATAACACGAATATGAATACAAGGTCTCCGATATTACAATTAATAACATCGGCACGGCGACACTACGCCATCCTCAGTTGCTCTATGCAAGCAGCAGGACAACTCGAAGCAGCGGAACAACGGCGACGGTGGTGAACTCCACTCCGCAGGGACTCTGGCTGGAACACTTATCCTAGCTCGCACGAACGGAAACCATGACAAGCAAGCAATCAAATCCGGCATGACCTGCAAGCTGGCATGACACGCCAGGTGAGTACATTGAATGTACTTGCAAGCTCACAAATAACCAGAAGCATTCAAGACAAACAACAGCATGGCAATTACAGGTTAAACAGGAATTATCATGATATCCTCAGAACAATATAACATGACCAACATAAACATGATACAGCTAACTCAACCTGAACATAGCATGAACATATTAATCTGACAATACTATCATGCAACATGATGTCACTACATGCACCATTTATTCTGCTCGGGTTACCTCGTAACCAACATATGCATCACTTACCAACCTCGGACATCATGCGATCATCTCAGGATCAAATCAAGCTTGGTATAAACAATACCGTAGTAATCAGTAAATGACCACAAGGAGCTTGACCTTTACCCACGACTCTCATACAACATCATGAATATACAACAACTCGGTATCCTCGATACCATTGTGATCCTTACGGCGATCACCACCCGACCAACACTTGGCCCGTGATCCTTACGGTGATCACAACCCGACCACTACATGGCCCGTGATCCTTACGGCGATCACCACCCGACCAACACATGGCCTGTCTCATTGTTATTAAACACATTATTCTTATTTCTGTTGACTCATGGTGTGACCTTCTCTCGACCTGGGCCCTTATCCGCGGGCGCGGCTATCGATAGATTTAATATACACTCTGCAGAGGTTAGTACACTGTACCCACACTACGAAACCCATGGCCTCGCACTTCCATTCGGGTGGACCAACGGCGTTCCGATAAAACCGTCCTACTGCCATGACACTCTCCCGTCCACTCCGACTCACTCCTCACTGAGCTAAGTCATGGGTGGCCCCGTGCCTACCTCCAGACACAACGACCACCATCGTGGCCCGTCCCACTCTGGGACCCGGATCCAAAACTAACTCAACAACAGGCACACAAGGCTTATGTCCGCCTACCTGATCGGGGCAGCGCGCGCCCATAACCTTCCCTCGTTGGACGCACCGGCGAGAGGCACAACAATAGACCCAGTTAGGACCGTCCCATACCGGTAAGCGTGGTTGCACTAGTCAGCATCGATTCAGCGGCACCATGACTCAGCCAGTAGTTGTTCAAGTTCAATTTAATCCGGTTAACTTGAATGCAAATATGATGAGCCATGATAAAATACATGAACATGATATCAACATAATCATGAGAGTATCACATAACCATCCACCATATGAACAATAAATCATATCCACTGAGCATCGCATACTGACTAGCATGACCATCTCCAACATCAACATGTACTACTAACAAGCATAATCATATGAAAGGTAATACTAGCAGGTATAACATGATCACAGAGTACAAAACAACATAGCACAAAAGTGAACATGCAAATCTAGACATCACCGAAACAACGATAACCATCTTTTCAACAAGCAAATTTTTAATAAGGATTCAAGTTGAAAACCATGGCTACTGCATGACTATCATGCAAGTGGGTATTGTGGCTTGCTTGGGGATGAAGAAGGCACCGGGGAGAAGTGCGGTGAATCCGCGGAAAGATTCGTCGGAAATTGTTCTCTCTCGGAGGGGGCTGAATAAGGGCAAGGGCATAATGGTCATTTTCACAGTGTCAAACCATAGTGAAAGTGTTATGCTCCCGCTACAATACTTTCTCACACAGGATCAAGAAACAAGAATTCTGGCCAATTTGGGGTTTGGTGGAGGAAGAAAGGGGATCGGAGGAGGAGCCGCCGCCAGCCGCTACATCAACGCCACCTCATGCAGAGGGGATCCGGTGGTACTTAACCCTAGCGAGTGGTGTCCCTGACTTGGGCGTCGCCACCGTCATTGGCTTGACTTGTCGACGGGCTGCTCCAGCCAGTGGGTGCGTAGTGGTTGGGGCCCAGCGTCGATGGTGATTGGGCTGGGGAACGGAGGTCAGAACACCCTCCTCCCGGAGACACAGCTTGCCCCCAAGCCTGGTGCCCGGGAAAATGCTGCCAAGCTCTTCAGATCCTCCTGTGTCGCTAACTCGTGGTTGATCGGTCCAAAGACACCAACACCGAGGCACTTCCGAGCGGCCGTGTTGCATAGTCCGCGCCCAAGATCTCCTCTCGAACTGGGCTTGCTGCTGCGGTTGCCGGAGCTGGTCTTGTACTTGTTCCGTTGGCGGAGAGCTTGGCGAAGCTGTGAAACATGGAAGACCGGGTGTATCGAGTGAGTCCGGAGTTGTAGCTTGTACGCCATCGCGCTGGCGCGTTGAAGAACCTTGTACGGCCCGAAGTAACGGAAGGCCAGCTTCTGATTGGCACGAGTGGCCACAGAGTGTTGCACATATGGTTGCAGCTTGAGGAAGACCCAGTCAACGACGGCGAACACCCGATTAGATCGACGCTTGTCGGCGGAGTCCTTCATGGCTTGGCGTGCGCGGAGAAGATGCTGACGGATCAGAGCCTCCATTTGCGTGCGGTCTTGCAGCCAGTCCGACAAGTCCGGGGAGGCACATGCGACGAGGTCAATGATGCCGAAGTAGCGAGGCGCACGCCCATAGAGAACCTCAAATAGAGTGGAGCCCAGAGAAGAGTGCGGTGAAGTGTTATACCAAAATTCAGCAAGAGGCAACCAGGCATACCATTTTGTAGGGCACGCGTGAATGAAGCAGCGAAGGAAGGTCTCGAGGCACTGGTTGACCCGCTTAGTTTGTCCGTCGGTTTGCGGGTGGCGCGCCGTGCTCATCCACAGCTTGGTATGAGTGAGACGAAATAGCTCCTTCCACAGGGTGCTCGTGAAAACTGGATCCCGGTCAGAGACAATGGACTCGGGCAGCCCATGGAGCTTGTAGATGTGAGCCACAAACGCATGCACCACCTGGAAGGCTGTGAATGGGTGGGATAAGGCGATGAAGTGGGCATAGCGGGAGAACTTGTCCACAACCACTAAGATGGAGTTGCAGCCAAAGGAGCGGGGAAGACCCTCCATGAAATCCATTTTGATCATTTGCCATGCTTGGTTGGGTACTGGCAGTGGCTCCAGGAGGCCGGGGTAATGGACCCGTTCCGGCTTGGCTTGCTTGCATGTCTGGCATGCCTCTACGAAGAGCTTGACATGGTGTTTCAGTCCAGGCCAGGTGAACAAGCGTCGAACTCGTCGGTAGGTTGCATTAAATCCAGAGTGGCCCCCAATTGCTCCTGTGTGTAGTGCATCCAATACTTGTTTCTGCAAGTCCACATTGCCACCAAGCCAAATGCGCCCATGTTGCGAATGATGCCTTCAGAATGAATACCCATCAAGGTTTCCTTCTTTGTGGCTGTTGCGAGCCAGCAGCGTTGAGCCGCAGGATCGCCTTCGCACTTTTGCCGAACCGCTTCAAGCCAGCTGGCTGCAGATGGTAATGGCTGCTAAGTCACTGGGGCCCCGGTATGCGTGAGAGGGCGCCTGTGGCGCGGTTGTCAACTCCTTTTTGTACACAATGCGGTAGCGCAGTCCCAACATTTTGCCATTATCTTTGTTGCCACGGAGTGGCCAGCGCTGATCTTCGAGGTGGATGAGGTCACGATCGGTATGCACAATGAACTCATTGTTCTGGAGGTAGGTTTGCCAGTGATCAATTGCTATCAGGATTGCCAAGCCTTCCTTCTCATATGTGTTCAGAAGCCGGTTGCGTGGCCCCAACGCACAGCTCAAGTACCCGATCGGGTGCCCATCCCGGAGAGTATCGCCCCAATGCCTTGATCGGCGCGTCTGCTCCAGCTCAAGGTTTTGTGAAGTTGGGTAGTGTCAAGATCGGCGCAGAACCAGCGCTTCTCAAGGGCACGGAAAGCACCGTCTTCGAGGTCACCCAAATAAACAAGCCTTTCTTGAGAAAATCTGTGAGTGGTCGATCGGTGATCGCGAATCCTCGAACAAACTTGCGGTAATACCCGCCAGCCTAAGAACCCACGCACTTCCTTGATATTGTCTGGGCATGAGCCATTGTCGAACAGCCGAATGTTCTTGTGATCGGTGCTAACACCATCCCCACTGATTTCATGGCCTAGGTAAACCAGTTTTGGCTGCGCGAAGAAGCACTTGCTAAGCTTGACTTTCAGGTTGTGTTTCTGCAAGAGTTGGAAAACTTGCTGGAGCAGGCTGAGATGCGAATCCTCGTCTTCGCTATGTACCAAGATGTCATCTATGAAAACTAGTACGCCCTTGCAGAGCAGTGGTGATAGGACAATGTTCATGCCTCCTTGAAAGGTTGAGGGACCTCCCGTAACACCATAAGGCATCACCTTGAATTCAAAATGGCCGAGATGCGTCTTGAAAGTCGTCTTGTGCTCATCCTCCGGCCTCATGCGGATCTGATGGTAGCTCGTCAGAGGTCCAAGCTTGTAAACAACCGAGCCCGCCAACTCGCCCAAAAGTTCCTCGATGATCGGTAAGGGATAACGATTCTTGATGGTTACCGCATTGAGGTGCCGTAATCGACGCAGAATCGCCAAGTGAGGTCTTTTTTCTGCACCAACAAGACGGAGACGCGAAGGGTTCACGCCGGGCTGAATGATGCCCCGTGCTAACATCTCGCCACTTGCTTTCTACCTCATCCTTCAGGCCGGATCAGGTTCAGATGGGCGCAGATTCACTGGACGTGCTCCGGGAACCAGCGGAATCGAATGGTCAAAGGCTCTCTGTGGCGGCAACCCTTTTGGCTCTTCAAACAACACACCATACCGCTCGATGAGATCCCCAATGGCCGCAGAACGGGGTTGCTTCATATCTTGCACAAGAGCACATAGTTGGACCACCCTCGTAACTGCCTTTCGCTCGATCAGGTGATGCAGTTCCACCCCTGAGATGAGATCACATCGAGTAACATCAGCACGGGAACTCCACTGCATTGGAAATCCATTGTTTTCTCCAGCCAATGCACCAAGATCGACTGTGGCAAGCCAGCCAATCGATCCCCAATATCACATCGTAACATCCTGTGGGCAAGACTTTCGTGTCTCGTGGCGAACTTGACTTCGGGAACGCCATTCGCACTTGGGTATCTCCGTGTCACCGCGAAGAACACCTCCATTAGCGACGCCGACCGATAGTGGCGCCAAGGCCCGACCCCTTGCGATGATGAGCCAAGGTCGAGCCGACAGAGCTATGGGAGGATCCAGAATCCACCAACATCAAAACCTCTCGGTCCCGCACCCCCAGTGCAACCGCATTGTTGTTTGTGATTCGCACCTTCGAGGGCTTCCTTTGACAGATCACGCAGTCCGCTTCGCCGGTGTTGTTTCCAGCTGTTTTGCTCGGTAGGGTCGGCCTTGGAGCATTTCAAGGAGCTCTTCAACGACATGTAGTTGTACCGTAGGGCGCACCGTGTGCTGACTCCACCGCCGCCGCAGTAAAGCAAAGCCCCTTGGCACGACAATAAGTAACGGAGAGCCGCCACTTGTCCTCATTAGCGGTGGACTTGTTGTTGTTGTCGTTGTCGCGACGATCCTCTCGTCACAAGATCCGCACTCCCGACGCCTCGGCTTGGCGGGGTAGTGGAAGCGGCAGCAGGCGCCGTCTTGGCGAAAGCACGTCGAACCCCCGGTAGCGACGGTGGAAATGAGTGACGCCGATCATCCCACGGAATGAGTCCACCACCTCCTCCCGCAAACATGCGAGATCCACAGCAGATCCGAGTTTTGGTCTATGCAAAACAACAAATGCATTTAATATCATGTTGCAAACCCTCCATGAACTGGGTAACAAAAATGCAGGATCCCAAGAGGGTGATGTGCTAGGAGGTGATGCATAATTTGAGTAAATTGCTCGCATATTCTCGCCACTATGCTTGTTTGTTTCAACTCGTTAAACCGCCTTAACAGTGTTCTCGAACCTCACGCCCAAATCGGGCGCAGATCGCAAGAAGAACCCCCCCAACTGGATAATGTAAGTGAGCTTGGGAGGATTGGAGCCAAGTGAGAGCCCCATCTATGAAATACATGGCGCGAATCGACCCAAGTGTCGAGGACTAAGAGTGCAAACGTGGAAGTAAGCTTCACATTTAAGACGCTAAGCCTTGGGTTCGCCCGTCAAAAACAGAAAATCGAACATGGCGGTGGTGGCAAATGGTGATATCCCCGGTCCCGTGAGAACGACTGCTCGCCATACGGAAGGAGATCGGACGTACCAGTGGCCGGAGGCAATCGTGGGGTGTGAATCTCAATCGATTTCCCCCGAAGATCATGTACGACGCCCGGCTATCGCCCGTGACCGCCGTCACCGCGAAGCCATGGCCGCCGCTCGTCGATGGAGAGACGTCTTGGCCGTGGTCCGGAAGCAGTGGGCGCAGTTGGAGAGGCGGATCGAGGGCGCCGCTTCTTCAAAGAAGCCGATCCGGCGCTGGCGCGGCATGGGCGCGGTGCCTGGATGTGTTGGCGAAGATCGGTCACCTCTGCCCGCAGCTCTTCGACGGATCGCTCGATCGCCGGGCGCCATCCTTGAAGCTCGAGAACCACCAGGTGGATCTCACTGATCTGGGCGGATATGCCACTAATCGCTGCCGTCAGGTCAGCCAGAGCCTTGTTGATCTCCTCCATAGCACCTCGCCTCGTCTGGATAATAGAGGGGAAACGGCCGGCCAGATTGATGGTGGAAAGAAAAATTTGGTGGTGGATTGGGACGGCTCTGATGCCATTTGTTATGCTCCCGCTACAATACTTTCTCACACAGGATCAAGATACAAGAATTCTGGCCAATTTGGGGTTTGGTGGAGGAAGAAAGGGGGATCGGGAGGAGGGAGCCGCCGCTTAGCTGGGTTACATCAACGCCACCTCACGCAAGAGGGGATCCGTGGTACTTAACCCTAGCGAGTGGTGTCCCGGACTTGGGTCGTCACCGTCATTGGCTTGACTTGTCGACGGGCCGCTCCGGCCCGGGTGCAAAGATGGTTGGGCCCCAGCGTCGGTGGTGATTGGGCCAGGGGGAACGGAGGCCGTAACAGAAAGTGTGACCAACAGAACGGGCTCGACGAAACGAAGAAGTGGGCTTTGGATTCACCTCAAACGGAGTTACAGATAAAAAGATATGGAAGTTTTTCTGCCAGGGACCCGTCTGTAATGAAAATAATTTCAACCAGGGGCCTAAACAGAAAAAATGAAAGCGCATTCCGGGAAATACGTCTCCACTTACGCTGACGTGGCGTGGACTGGTCAAAAGGGCAGAGGCGGGGCCGGCTTTTGTGGCTGACAGGTGGGTCCCACCTTATCCACTCTTCTCTCTCCTCTCTTCTCTTCTTCCTCTCTCCCTCTCCCGACGGCGCCCGCAGAGCAGAGGAGGCAGCAGCGAGGCCGGCGCCGTCCCGACGCCACGGCCACCTCCGGCGACGCTTCGGCCACCGGCGGGATCAGAACGGGACGCCGCACCCGACTGGCCACCGCACGAGCACCGAGGAGGGATGGAGGGACGGCGACGGGTGGCCACCGAAGAAGTCTCAGAGGCGGGCGGGGCTGTGGTGGTCCGGCCAGCTCCGGCCACCATTCGTAGCGCCCGAACCACCGGCGTGATCAGGGGAACGGGGTGGTCTCGTTCATATAGGTCTAGGCCACCGAAGAGCGCGGGAGAGGGCGGAGCTTTGGCCGCGGCGGACGATGGCTTCGGGCGAACTTGGGCACGCGGCCACGGCGGCTCCGGCGGCAAAAGGAGGGGTGGGGGAGGCTTGAGGTGGAGCAGGGAGGTCTCTGGTGGTGGTGGAAAGGAGAATGGGGCTCGGCCTTGCTCGGATTTAGGAGGGCAGGGGCGGCGGCCATGGCGATGGTGAGGGGCACAGAGAGCTCCTCGAGCTCAGGGAAGAAGCTAGGCGGGGCTAGAGGAGAGCGAGGAGGCTTCTTGAGAGCTCGGGAGGGCTCGGGGATGGCTTAAATAGCCGCGGGGCGAGGGAGGCCGAGCTGGCACCGCCGGCGACGCGTGTCCGGCGACGCGGACGCGTGTGCTCACGCATGGGCTCGGGGGAAGGCGACGGCGACGCACAGCGAGGAGCTCACGGGGCAGAGGAGGCCAAGGGGCGCAGGGAGGAAGAGGACGGCGACGAATGGATCCAGAACGCCACTGTGCTCTCGTGTTCACGCGGCGGCGAGCGTCGGTGAGAAAGCGGACGGAGGGGGAGAGGGGTCCAGGAGAACGGCGACAACGCGGGCAACACTCTGGACATGATAACGGGCTCTAAGACGACGAGAGAAGGAGGAGGTCCAGCACAAACAGTGCTCTGGACACGGCCACTGCACGCAGAGCGCGCCAACAGGCATGACAGCTCCGTGGTCACCACGAGACATGCCACATTAAATGCTCTACAGAACCCAAAACGGCGTCTAGTGGTAATTCCTTCGAATTTTGGTTTCAACTGAGGTGGTAACTAGGAGAAAGATGCTCTGGTTAAACAGTTAGTGAGCTCTGAAGTTTACTGCAGTAAACTTTACCAGCTCAATGAGATCAACTGGGAATTACTGGAAACCAAATAAGTTGTCTGGGGTGTTTAGGATAGGAAGGACTATGATCCTGGTGGTTGGGAGGGGAAAAGGATCAAGATTTACTGCAGTTGCTTCACAACTGCATACTTGGTCCAGAAATGAAGATCAGCAAGATGGACTCAGATGGAGTGTCCAATTGAGCTCAAACTGGTCAAAGCTTAGTAATTAGTTCATATAAAGATGCTGTAAAAATCTCATGCCAAATGGACAAACCAAAATGGCACTTGCTTCACAAACATCTCTGCTGACCAGAAACTTGGAATAATTATGGTGGTCAAATGGATCAATGAAATGATTTCAAAATGGGTCGAGAGATGTTTTATGGGTATAATAATGATCTGGTAATTTATCAGGATTTTTTAAGCAATATAAAATACACTTTCTTCACAACCTGAAAATATTGCCAGAAACAAAGATTTGCTCCTGTGCTCACATAGATGATTGGATGGGGCTGAAAATGGGTGGAAGGGGTTAATATGAGCACATTAAGTAGTGTGCAAAAGTTAAACTCATTTGGGTACTCCTACCTAGTACTTCCTTCACAAAGCTTTCTGTTTGACAGAAACTTTGAAAATTCACTGAGGAAGATTGGCTAGGCAAATAAAGTTGAACTTGTGCATGAGGCAATTATTTGGACATATAAACATTCCCAAAAATGTTGGGAGTCAATAGGAGAAATATAAATGACACTTCCTTCACAAAGTGCCATTTAGGGCAGAATAGGAAATGAATTATTGGAGGATTATTTTTGATCATGGCAATGAATTTTTTTTGCCATATTTGATCAAGATATGACCCAAACAATTTATGAGAATTATTTGGGAATTTAGGAGTGAGGGAAATATAGGTTGCTTCACAACCTAGGGCAATCTGAGTTATTCCTTTAATAGAAAAGGAATATTCCCAATAAAACGAATATTTGGATTTGGGCTAGGTTGGAAATGACAGGGTCTAGGGAAATATTTGGGAATGGAAAGCCACTCTGGAAGCAAAGAAGAGGGCATCTTTTTCAGTTTCCAGACCACAAAGCCACGGAAAAAGAAAACTCAGGCAAAAACCTCGGAAAAACAAAAGAAAAAGAAAAGGCCAAAAATCAGGCTGTCACACTTCATACCGTGTCCGGGTGGGACTCTCCTTTGCGTGGAAGGCAAGCTTGGCAATTTGGATATGTAGATTCCTTCTCAGAATCGACTGTGTAACCCTAGCCCTCCTGTCTATATAAACCGGAGGGTTTAGTCCATAGGACAAGAACAATCATAATCATAGGCTAGCTTCTAGGGTTTAGCCTCTACGATCTCGTGGTAGATCAACTCTTGTAATACTCATATCATCAAGATCAATCAAGCAGGAAGTAGGGTATTACCTCCATAGAGAGGGCCCAAACCTGGGTAAACATTGTGTCCCCCGCCTCCTGTTACCATTAGCCTTAGACGCACAGTTCGGGACCCCCTACCCGAGATGCGCCGGTTTTGACACCGACAATCATCGTCGCCACGCTATCGTGCTGGCGGAACTCTCCCTCGTCCTCAACTGGATCAAGAGCTCGAGGGACGTCATCGTGTTGAACGTGTGCTGAACACGTAGGTGCCGTAGGTTCGGTACTTGGATCGGTTGGATTGTGAAGACGTTCGACTACATCAACCGCGTTACTAAACGCTTCCGCTTTCGGTCTATGAGGGTAAGTGGACACACTCTCCCGTCTCGTTGCTATGCATCTCCTAGATAGATCTTGCGTGATCGTAGAATTTTTTTTAAATTACTACGTTCCCCAACAGTGTCATCCGAGACAGGTCTATGCGTAGATGTTATATGCATGAGTAGAACACAAAGAGTTGTGGGTAATAATAATCATACTGCTTGCCACCAATGTCTTACTTTGATTCGGCGGTATTGTTGGATGAAGCGCCCCGGACCGACATTACATGACCGCGGTCATGAGACTGGTTCTACCGACGTGCTTTGCACATATGTGGCTGGTGGGTGTCTGTTTCTCCAACTTTAGTTGAATCAAGTTTGGCTACGGCCGGTCCTTATTGAAGGTTAAAATAGCGCACTTGACGAAAAATCGTTGTGGTTTTGATGCGTAGGTAAGAACGGTTGTTGCTAGAAGCCCGTAGCAGCCACGTAAAACTTGCAACAACAAAGTAGAGGATGTCTAACTTGTTTTTGCAGGGCTTGTTGTGATGTGATATGGTCAAGAAATGATGTGATATAAATTGTTGTATGAGATGATCATGTTTTGTAACAAAGTTATCGGCAACTGGCAGGAGCCATATGGTTGCCGCTTTATTGTATGAAATGCAATCGCCATGTAATTGTTTTACTTTATCACTAAGCGGTAGCGACAGTCGTAGTAGCAATAGTTGGCGAGACGACAATGATGCTACCATGGAGATCAAGGTGTCAAGCCGGTGACGATGGAGATCATGACGATGCTTCGGTGATGGAGATCGTGAGCACAAGATGATGATGGCCATATCATGTCACATATTTTGATTGCATGTGATGTTTATCTTTTATGCATCTTATTTTGCTTAGTACGGCGGTAGCATTATAAGATGATCCCTTGCTAAATTTCAAGGTATAAGTGTTGTCCCTGAGTATGCACCGTTGCTACAGTTTGTCATGCCGAGACACCACGTGATGATCGGGTGTGATAAGCTCTATGTTCACATACAACGGGTGTCGGTGTCAAAACCGGCGGATCTCGGATAGGGGGTCCCGAACTGTGCGTCTAGGCGGATGGTAATAGGAAACAAGGGACACGATGTTTTTACCCAGGTTCGGGCCCTCTCGATGGAGGTAAAACCCTACTCCTACTTGATTAATATTGATGATATGGGTAGTAGAAGAGTAGATCTACCACGAGATCAGAGAGGCTAAACCCTAGAAGCTAGCCTATGGTATGATTGTTGTCTGTCCTATGGACTAAAACCCTCCAGTTTATATAGACACCGGAGAGGGCTAGGGTTACACAGAGTCGGTTACAATGGGAGGAGATCTACATATCCGTATCGCCAAGCTTGCCTTCCACGCCAAGGGAAGTCCCATCCGGACATGGGACAAAGTCTTCAATCTTGTATCTTCATAGTCCGTGAGTCCGCCAAAGGTTATAGTCCGCCATCCGGACACCCCTAATCCAGACTCCTCAAGAGCCCCTGAACCGGGCTTCAATGAAGACGAGTCCGGCAAGCAGATTGTCTTCGCATTGCAAGGCGAGTTCCTCCTCCGAATACTTCATAGAAGATTTTGAACACAAGGATAGTGTCCGGTGCTGCAAAATAAGTTCCACATACCACCGTAGAGAGAATAATATTTACACAAATCCAATCTCCTGACGTACTTCGCAGCGTGACATCACACCACGGCCAAGCCTTTATTGAATCGTTTTCTTGTCCCCTCAACAAGATTTAGCGAGGCGGTTTCCTTGGCACGTCTTGTCGAAGCGGAGATCGTGTCCCCTTATCCCGGGATTCTCATCAATACGGGTGTGGGTAACCCAATCATGCCCGTTGGTATATTTCCCCAATTGAAGGCGAGTCCCAAACGGTCACGGGGAGGGCTCTTGGTATTCAACCTCTTTATAAAGAGACCAAGGCTCTACTCCTTTCTTTCAATCTCAATTGAATCCGCCTCTCGCCTCGAGTTCCAACACCCAAAGCTCCAGATTCAGGCGCTTCGGACCTTTGATGATGTCCGGCTCCGGCCTTCAAGGCCGGTGGATGCCTTCCTCCGTTACGGAAGAAGACGTGCTAAAGCTGAGAGATGCCAGGTATCTAACCGGCAAAATCTCGCATAGGCTGCCTGCTCAAGGGCAGGTTATTCCCACTCCCAAGCCTGGTGAGAGTGTGGTGTTCGCGTCTCACTTCCTTCGGGGGCTAGGCTTCCCGACGGACCCCTTCACGAGGGGGATCATGTTTTATTATGGGCTGGAATTTCACGACTTGACTCCGGAGTCCATCCTCCACATCTCATCGCTCATCGTGTGTGAAGCCTTCCTCCGCATTACTCCTCACTTGGATTGTGGCTTAAGACCTTCAAAGTAGAGCCAAGATGATCGAGGGCAGCAAAGGGAGTGCGGAGGCGCTGTTATAAGCAAGAATGCTGACGCTTCATGGCCCGAGGGCTTTTTCCAAGAGGAGTTCAGCTTATGGCAACGAGAGTGGTTTTATATCACAGCTCCCAGGGGCACCAAGTGGGTGGCACCACCTGCCTTTCGCTTGGGTCCCCCGCCGCAGCTAGCGTCATGGGTCAATAAAGGATTTAACTGGGGGCCGTCCAAGGACGTGCCCTTGTTGCAGGGCCGCATTTGAGATCTCCTAGAAAGAGACATCAATTTGGTCGTAGTGACGCAGGTCATGCTGATTTGCCGCACCCTGCCCTGCAAACGTCGCCCCCTGTGCATGTGGGAGTTTAATCCGGAGGGACCACGAGCCCTCCAACATTTTACGGGCGTGACGCCCATGGAGATGTACAAATTGTTCTTTGGATCACAAGCACTGTGTCCGGACTCGACCGAGGACGCAAGTCTGAGCTGCAACCGCCCGGATACTCAAGTAAGTAGTCCTGTACCCGGACACGCCATCCGTATGTTTATCATAAAATTGCCCTTAAATGAGTTGTCCCTTAAACAGGAGTGGATAGCGAAAGCAAAGCTAATCAGGTGTCCGGCCCCCCTCCCTGAGACCACGCCGGATCCCGTGTTAACCAGGATGCTGGAGGTTGCACCTTTGGAAGAAGGCGAAGGGGGGAACAAGGAAGCTACCGCCTCCCCGAAGGAGGCTGTTAGGAAAGGAGGAATTGAGAATCCATCCATCCAAGGGAAGAAGAGGACCGCCTCTGAAGACCCGGAGACCATGGTCTCAAAGCGGGGAAGAAATCTTCGTCGAGGGTCTGCGCCGGAGATGCCTCGGGACGCACTATGCCCCGAGGGGATCAGCCTGGCCAATGAGCCGTAAGTAGAGAGGGAGTTTTAAAATAAGAGACATCCTGTTCTATTTCGAGGAAGATAACCAATTTTTACCTTGTAGTTCGGATCTCAGCCCTTCTCGCAGAGCTCATCTTCGTGGGATCTTCGCCCGGAGATGATGGAGAGCGGAACGCCTCCCCTGCCGCATCGCTTTGTAGGCGGGCGACCTCGAGGTGTCGCCACGGAGGGTTTCTCGAATCCGCAGGCCGGAAAGCGATCGATGGCTCCCAAAGCCCTCCATGTCCGCCTTGAAAAAGGCCATCGGACGAGTCCGCACCGTCCGGTGCACGGTCGGAGGAGTGAAGGATCTGCTCGGGCGGCGTCTATTCAGAATAACACCGCATTGATGGGCACGGTGATTGAAAATATTTCATCCGCGGAGAGCGGGTTGCACGAGGCCGTCGAGTTTATCGACAGGTTTTGAGGTACGCGAAATGATGTACCTCTTGACAGTTCCGCATAAAAAGATGTGCCTCAGATAGATAGTAGCCCTCGAGACTCGCGCGTTGTCAAAAATGACAGCGCCGAGGATCAAAATCCTGTGTATGATATGTCGCTTCCTATGTAGGTGGCGGCGTCCGTGGCTAGCCGGACCGATGAATTTGTCGAGCTAAAGCGGCAACTTGACGTGGCAGATGCCGACATCGCTTGTCAACAAGCGGCTTGACGAGTCCCAAGGTATGTGATTTCTCGCGGACACCGGTAAGGGGCTTGATGCCCATGCCTTACAACATGTATGCTTGATGCGGATGGTGCCGCTGCCATGGAGAACCTTTAGGCGGAACTCGCCCGAGCCAAGGAGCAGGCCAGAAAAGTGATGCGGCTGCCTTTAAAGGCGGCCAAGAGCCGAAAGTCGAACAGGCTGCTCACTATCAAGCAAGAAGGAAATGGCCGAGATGGCTGTGAAGTTGAAGAATGCTGCCGACCGCTGCAAGCTTCTTGAAAAAGAAGATCGGGCGGAACAGAAGGACCTGGAGAAGGCCACTACCGAGGCCAAGGATGCTCGCTCTGCAATGAGAGCTATGAAGGAGGAGCTACGTCAGGCCGGAGATATTGCGGCCGGAAAGCCCTTTATGCTGCGGATGAAGTTCGGGGATCCTAAACATGCTCAATTGGACCGGTTGTGGAGTACGGCGGATACTTACCTGGACTTGGCGGCTAGTGTTGCGGACGCGGCCAAACACTTCCGAGATCAAAAGGATCACGAAGTGGAAAAGCTTTTTTGGTCGCAGTTCCACAATCCAGAGCACCCACTTACATTAACCGATCGTTTGGCCGCATGGGCGGAGCTGAATAGGTTATCCAGACTCGCCATGAAGTATGTCGTGAGTCATCTGTGGCCGGAAAGGCCCGAGCCGAAGAGTTATTTTAGCTTGGTGCAGCAATTCCTTGGTGCGGTGTCGCATGTCAATGCAATGAAGAGGTCAGCGTGCATAGAGGGTGCGCGGATGGCTCTTGCCCGTGTCAAGACATACTGGGCGGAGATGAAGGCCATCGATGTTGCATCCCAAGATTCGGACGGGAGCCGAGTACCTGCCGAGCACTATTTTCAGGTTCTGCAGGGCGCTCGTTTAATAGAAACGCAGTGCTCGAAGGATATTATGTTCGAATAACATGTATTATTGTAAACCAATGTTTCGAGGGAATATAAAAGCTTTTTATACTTGTGCCTTCAAGAATTAAAATACCTCATGTGCGGCCGTTAATGTATATGTATATATAACACGAAGATGGCGTTCGTCGGCTTCAGCCCCCACGCATATAATGCGCGGGTGTTCGCAAAGCGATTTTCACACTTGATCCAACGCCTTGGTCCTATAAAGGAGGTGATAGCGCAGCTTAACTAGGCAACCGGACTATAATGCTTTATCACTCTCACTTAGCCATAGGAGTTTGACGGTGGGGCTACTATATAGCCCCCAGGGCACCGCGCTTCCAATTCGGGCGCGTGTGTGCCTGGCCGGGAAACGGCCCTTCGTTAATGCGGAGGAATCCTAAAGATTCCGGCGGGTCATCGAGTGGTTGACCAGTCTCACGCTATATCATGACAGTCAGTTTCGGATTTCTCATCGAGGTGCTCGCTTTGGCGAACCGGGCACAATCGCAGAGTTCTCCGGTGCCGCTTTAGCCGATAAAGCGGAACGTAAGGCAGCAAAACACGGAGCCGGCAAACCCAACATTTGACCAAAGACATGATTCGGAGCTGGTGCATATAAGGCCAAACTCGCGACGCCGAACACTCCCTAAGGTATTCGGTCTTTATGAAAAACGGGTTGTAGAACGCCCTTAGTAATAAGCCCCTGGTGTCCAGGTACGCGCAAAATTATGACGTGGCCACATGCCAAGACGCCAGCCTCCACCTTGGTTATAGCAAGAAACCGGGGGATGTGTATCAACAAGAGACAGTAAAAAGGTTTACGCAGGGTCTTAATCTAAAAACAATCCTTGGAACGGGTCCCTACTGCACGTCTGCGCCTGTGTCTCCATTGTGCCGTATCCTGGACGGGCATAGCACGGTATTCATCTGTAAAAGAGAGGAACTTAGTTGAAAAAGATCATGCAAAAATGTACGTTATATTAAATAAACAAAGTACAATTCAAAAAATAAATAAAATTGAGCTTTATTGTCTCTTGTTGTATATGCGCGGAGCCCGTCGTACGGGGGTATGCGGCTAGTAAGCCCTTGTATGTTTACGCCGGACTCATCTAGCCATGTCCGGGGTCTGAACGACCTGTGTAGGTGCTTTGATTAGTGAAGCCGGTTTAGTGTGTGGCTGTCAAGGCAGCCGCACAATCTTCCGCGCTCGAAGAACACTCGATATTTCCCTTTAATGAGATGATGCCTCGAGGACCAGGCATTCTAAGTATAAGAGATGCATAATGCGGCATGCGTTAAAGCGGGTGAAAGCTTCGTGTCCCAAGAGTGCTTGATAGCTACTTGTAAATGGGGCGATGTGGAAGGTTAGCTTTTTGGCGGAAGTTGTCGGGTGAGCCGAACATAACTTCTAGCAGAGAGAGCCCGCATAATGGGCATCCGGGCTGGCGTTACCCCTTGAAAGGAAGTGTTGCTATGGCTAATTGTTGTTGGGTCTATCCCCATTTTATGGATTGTGTCCTCGATATAGCAGGTTTAGATCATCGCCGCCGTCCATTAGGACTTGTGTAAAGTGGAGTCCGTCAATTATCGGATCTAATACCAAGGCAGTCCAGCCTGCATTCGGATACTTCTAGAGTAATCCTGTTGGTGAAGGTGATTGGTTTTAACAACTAGTGGCGGGACTCCTCGGGATAGGCCGTATGGC
Source organism: Aegilops longissima (assembly GCA_021605205.1). Taxonomy (NCBI): domain Eukaryota; kingdom Viridiplantae; phylum Streptophyta; class Magnoliopsida; order Poales; family Poaceae; genus Aegilops; species Aegilops longissima. The sequence goes on from CM038679.1 coordinate 48,859,059, forward strand.
GGTATCTCTATAGGCGCCACTATGTTTTTCCCTTTGTCACGTGAAGTGAGTTTACTATTTTGACTTCTTGTGGGAAATTCTGTTGTTTTCCGTGCTCGCTTGTGGGGTTCGCTATCGTCCTCGCTTGGTGTGTCGAGCCCTTGTGTTCGCATTGAGTTTGCCGGATTGCTTGAAGACCCAACAATTTCGTGGGTATGGTTTGCGTGCTTCCCGAGTATCTGTGGATTTGACATATCTTGTCCAGATTTTGTTTATGTTAGATAGCTCATCCCTGTTATCCTTGAGGGGCAGCTTTTTCTGATTCTACCGAGAGCTTTTGAATCCGGCGTTAACTGCCGTGCTCTTTGGGCTATTTCCCTTGGTCCGACGCTGGTCCTTGCTGCGTCGCGGTTTCCCGTTTCCATCTCTAACTTCGGATGTACTTGGGTCGATGGTACTGCATCTTGCCAACCAGCTATCCTCTCCTGCGCAAAAGCGGGTCATGAGGCTTGTTAATGCGGCCATTGTTCTTGGCTTTTCTTGGCTGAGGTGTCTGGCGAGCCATTCGTCTCGAACGCTGTGTTTGAAAGCTGCTAAGGCTTCGGCGTCCGGACAGTCGACTATCTGGTTCTTTTAGTAAGAAATCTGTTCCGAGTTTCCGGCTGACTCTCGGGTTGTTGAGTTATATGACTTAAATTATCGCATCCGGAGGTCGGACATAGGTCCCTTGAAAATTTGCCCGAAAAGCACCCTCGAACTCTTCCCAACTTCCGATGGTGTTTTCGGGAAGGCTTTTAAGCCAATGTCGGGCTGGCCCTTTGAGCTTGAGGGGTAAGTATTTTATGGCGTGGAGATCATCTCCTCTAGCCATGTGTATGTGGAGGATGTAGTCCTCAATCCAGACTCCAGGGTCTGTTGTTCCTTCGTATGCCTCTATGTTTACGGGCTTGAATCCCGCTGGAAATTCATGATCCAACACCTCATCGGTGAAACATAGGGGGTGTGCGGCACCCCTATATTTGGGTGTACCGTGATATTCAGATACTTGATGCGTTGCATTGCTTACTAGAGCTTGCTTTCTTGGCCCGTAGATAGATCTGGCTGGGCCATCTTTTTGATGCGAATCCTTGTACGGATCGCGTGCCGGCTTGTGTGCGGCGCCATTTGCCGCACTATGTTGGCCATGGGGTCATTTATCCGACCGGGTGGCTTCCTTATTTTTTGATTGCGGAGGCTCTAAGGCCTCTTCATCAAATTCCGGCAGTAATTTTCGCTCAGATAGCTCTTTGTGCGGCGATCGTCGCCAGATTTGTCTCATGTGTTGAGTACTTTGCTCCATCTAATTCTGAGTCCATCTTCCGCTGTTTTGAGCTTCCGTTTCTGCTTTTTTAGGCTACGCGCAGTGGCGATGAGCCTTTTCTGGAGGTTCTTCTGCTCCAGCAATCTGTCCGGCGTGAGGTCGTCCGGACTGTTATCTTCGCCGGGGACGGGTTGTTTATCCAAGTTGCCCTATTCGGACGGTTGCTCGATGGCATGTTCGCTCGTCCGCCGGTTCGCCCTGCTCTATGGCTGGGTCTGTATGGCTGTTGTCTCTGTCGAGGTGGGGTTTGGAGCGGCGCTTACGCCGCCGCTTTGACTGCTTTTCGAGGGAACGATCCCTCGTTGCATCCCTTTGTTCCTCGTCGTCATTTCTTTTAGGTGTGTCCACCATGTATACATCGTGAGATGGGGTGGTTCTCCAGTGCCCTATAGGCGCTGGTTCCTCTTCGTCTCCTACATCGTCATCCATACCGTCGATGTCTTCGGAGTCGAAGTCGAGCATGTCGGTTAAATCATCGACAGTGGCTATGAAGTGGGTGGTGGGTGGGCTTTGAATTTCTTCGTCGTCCACATCCCGACCTTGCTGACCATAGTTCGGCCAGGGCTTCCCTGATAAAGAGAGAGATTTTAATGAATCCAGAATGTCGCTGAAGGGCGAGTGCTGAAAGATGTCCGTGGCGGCGAACTCCATGACCGGCGCCCAATCGGATTCGATTGGCAGGGGCGCGGAAGGTTCGGAGTCCGGAGAGGAGTCCGGCACCTTGGAGTCGCGGGCTTCGCAAAGGACAAAGCTGGTGTTCGGCTCGATCGTCATAGAGATTGCAGCCCCCGAGGCGGTGTCCAGCCACCCGTCCCCGATTGGCGCAGCCGGCTCCGAGCTAAGGGTCGGAGCGGACAACGGTGCGGCCTCCGTGGCACCGCTCGCGGCAGAGCTAGATCATGCCCATCGTGACAAAGGCGGCGCGCTTGGTTGTGGCTCGAATCCGTCAAGATCAAGTCTCTCGCGGACGCCACCGTAGTTCAAACTTCCAAATCTGATCCGATGGCGGGCGTAGCTTTCGATCCGCTCCAGATGGCCAAGCGAATTGGCCCGAAGTGCAAAGCCGCCGAATACGAAGATCTGTCCGGGGAGAAAAGTCTCACCTTGGACCGCGTCGTTGTTGACGGTCGAAGGAGCCATCGGGCCTAAAGATGACGAAACAGAGGAACTCTCAATGAAAGCACCAATGTCGGTGTCAAAACCGGCTGATCTCGGGTAGGGGGTCCCGAACTGTGCGTCTAGGCGGATGGTAACAGGAGACAAGGGACACGATGTTTTTACCTAGGTTCGGGCCCTCTCGATGGAGGTAAAACCCTACTCCTGCTTGATTAATATTGACGATATGGGTAGTACAAGAGTAGATCTACCACGAGATCAGAGAGGCTAAACCCTAGAAGCTAGCCTATGGTATGATTGCTGTCCGTTCTACGGACTAAAACCCTCCGGTTTATATAGACACCGGAGAGGGCTAGGGTTACACAGAGTCGGTTACAATGGGCGGAGATCTACATATCCGTATCGCCAAGCTTGCCTTCCACGCCAAGGAAAGTCCCATCCGGACACGGGACGAAGTCTTCAATCTTGTATCTTCATAGTATAGGAGTCCGGCCAAAGGTTATAGTCCGGCCATCCGGACACCCCCTAATCCAGGACTCCCTCAACTGGTGCAAGCCAGTTTTGCATGTGCAGAATACTCGTGTTAAACTTGACGAGCATAGCATATGCAGATATGGCCTCGGAACACTGAGACTGAAAGGTCGAACATGAATCATATAGTAGATATGATCAACATAGTGATGTTCACCATTGAAAACTACTCCATCTCACGTGATGATTGGACATGGTTTAGTTGATTTGGATCACGTGATCATTTAGATGACTAGAGGGATGTCTATCTAAGTGGGGGTTCCTAAGTAATATGATTAATTGAACTTTTTTTAATTTATCAGGAACTTAGTCCTGATAGTTTTTGCATGTCTATATTGTTGTAGATCAATGGCCCGTGCTACCGTTCCCTTGAATTTTAATGCGTTCCTAGAGAAAGATAAGTTGAAAGATGATGGTAGCAATTACACGGACTGGGTCCATAACTTGAGGATTATCCTCATTGCTGCACAGAAGAATTGCGTCCTGGAAGCACCGCTAGGTGCAAGGCTCTCTGCAGAGCAATGCATGACGTTATGATCGTCCGCGAGCAAAGCTGATGACTACTCGATAGTTCAGTGTGCCATGCTTTACGGCTTAGAATCGGGACTTCAAATATGTTTTGAACGTCGTGGAGCATATGAGATGTTCCAAGAGTTGAAGTTAATATTTCAAGCAAATGCCCGAGTTGAGAGATATGAAGTCTCCAACAATTTCTATAGCTGCAAGATGGAGGAGAATAGTTCTGTCAGTGAACACATACTCAAAATGTCTAGGTACCATAACCACTTGACTCAGCTGGGAGTTAATCTTCCTGATGATAGTGTCATTGATAGAGTTCTTCAATCACTTCCACCAAGCTATAAAGGTTCGTGATGAACTATAATATGCAAGGGATGACGAAATGATTCCCGAGCTCTTCGCAATGCTAAAGGTTGCGGAGGTAGAAATCAAGAAGGAGCATCAAGTGTTGATGGTTAACAAGACCACTAGTTTCAAGAAAAAGGGCAAAGGGAAGAAGGGGAACTTCAATAAGAATAGCAAGAAAGTTGCTACTCCCGGGAAGAAGCCCAAGTCTGGACCTAAGCCTGAAACTGAGTGCTTCTACTGCAAAGGGACTAGTCACTAGAAGCGGAAGTGCCCCAAGTATTTGGCGGATAAGAAGGATGGCAAAGTGAAAGGTATATTTGATATACATGTTATTGATGTGTACCTTACTAATGCTAGTAGTAGCACCTGAGTATTTGATACTGGTTCTGTTGCTCATATTTGCAACTCGAAACAGGGGCTACAGATTAAATGAAACTTATTGGACTCCCCCTATGGCGTGCGCCCCTCCTGGCCGCCGGCCTCCTCCCTCCCTCCTTTATATATAAGGGCAGGGGGCACCCCAAAGCACAAAATACAATCTCTTAGCCGTGTGCGGTGCCCCCTCCATAGTTTAACACCTCGGTCATATCGTCGTAGTGCTTAGGCGAAGCTCTGTGCTTGTAATTTTATCATCATCGTCGCCACGCCGTCGTGCTGACGGAACTCTCCCTCGTCCTCAACTGGATCAAGAGCTTGAGGGACGTCATCGCGCTGAACGTGTGCTGAACACGGAGGTGTCGTACATTCGGTACTTGGATCGGTAGGATCATGAAGACGTTCAACTACATCAACCGTGTTACTAAACTCTTCCTCTTTCGGTCTACGAGGGTACGTGGACACACTCTCCCGTCTTGTTGCTATGCATCTCCTAGATAGATCTTGCGTGATCGTAGGAATTTTTTTGAATTACTACGTTCCCCAACAGTATGCACATACTCAGAGTAATTGCAATATGAACTCTCCATCCATTGCAAATGGAAAAGAAACTTATTATAAAGAGTGCTACGCTATACTAAAACCATTATGGAGGATCACAATTTAGTTTTTTTGAACACATGGCATCTGATACAACCTGTGAAAAGATCTTTCCATGGTTGGTTGTACACAACTTATATTCTGAACATATACTGTCAACCCCATTAAGCTAAAGTTTTGTGATCCATGTAATGTTTGGGCACACATATAAGGTGCAAATTAGGCTGCGAAGGCATAATCGACCGTATTTAGTAAATCAATACAAATATATTTGAGGCACAAATCAAGCTACAAGCTGGCATTTGGATTGGTCTGAATGGACAGTACTTTAGAGAATATTACCTTTTGTTATAATAGGCAATAAAAGTCAATAGCCCTTACATTATCATAGCTTTTCTTGTGTATTTTCAGGTGCCTAAATGGCCACGTAGAATGCTTGTTCTGCTGGTCAAGGCTCAGGGACAAGTGCGATGTTTGTTCTCATGCATGATGCTATCTTTCGCGGAACATTGCACTGGAAAAGATTGTTAAGTCAATAGTCCTTCTGTCCGTAAAGCATGTATCTCTGGTAAAAACCAACATCAAGATTTTTTTTAATATTTTCTTTCTATAAAGCGTTGTAATAAGCACACATGTCAAGCAGGTTAAAAGTTATCCATATCTGTGAAGCATTTTAGCAATCACTTGACGTGGGTAAGTTATTGCACTGATAAAACAAAACAGTGGGGAAGGAATGGGCAAGGAAGGAGATAACCTGAGAGCTTAACTCATGGCCGGGAGAGTGCCAACTGCAGTTGTGTTCAATGATGGTGAACCACTAATGGGAGAGACTGTTGTGGTGGTGCTCCGGGAAGAGAATTTTAGGCACGAGATGCAACGATGAGGGCACAGACCTTGCAAATGTGCTGGTTAATGGTGTTGTTCCAAGAAACATTTTCACTGCTCACCTTTCCAGGGCGATCCTCAATGTGGTGGCATCTTTTGGCACTTGGAGTGAAGGGTATGGTCTGCCTCCAATCTCTGTCCAGGTACCTGCCCTGGTGATCCATCTTGAGACTACTAATGCTATTATTGTTGTCTCCATTCAGTTCTCCTCGCGCATTATTGCTCGCCCGCCTGCTAGCTCATATGTTATTATATCTGAATTGCCTGAAGATGAGCTTGAGGATGGGGAGATCCCTCCAGAAACACCTATCCGACCTGTATCTGCTGCTGGTGCATCTGAGGTACAGGTTCAGACTTCTGTGGTTGGGGTTGACGAGCATTCAATCTTGGAGGCTATGAATATCCAGCCTGTTGTGGAAATTGTTGCTCCTGATAATTTGTCTTTGGCGCCACTGACTGATTCAATTGATGGGCCTGACTTCTCTCTCGGTGGCCCAAGTGGGCCTGTTTCTGATCTTGGCATGTCCCAAGTGCTCTCACCCACTATTGGGCCTCCTGCCACTCGTGGTCGTCGTTCCAAGGCCCATGCACATCTCCTTACCGCTGAAGTTCGACGTAGCACCAGATCAACCTGCTATGATGGCTTTAGAGCTGCTGCGATTTCAGATACTTGCCACACTAATTCTAAGGTTAAACCCAGACTGACCCCATCTGCAGCTTCGAGCTCTTCTTATGGAGGTGCTGAACTTCCACCGCCAACCTCAATTCCCACATTGTAGGACATTGGCATCAATCCTTGTGTGATCCCCCCATATGAGTTGACTGAAGCTGCTCTGCTTTCTACTCATTCTAAAGCCACCCAACCTGAAGATGCTGAAGTGGACTTGGCTCCTTCTAGCGAGGGACCTGCCTCCTTTACCTGATTTACTTCTGCTTAATGCCTCTTTTGTGTAATTGGAACATTTTATGTTGGAATTTGTGTGGTCTTAATTCAGACAAAAAACTATTAGCCCTCTCGAACGCAATTTCTTCTAGTGGTTGTTCTATCGTCCGTCTTCAGGAGACAAAAAAATATATGATCGACTTAGCTTTTATTAAGAGGTGTTGCCCAAAAAGATTTGATAAGCTTGCTTCTGTCCCCTCGAGAGGGGCTTCTTGGGGTATCCTCACTGTGTGGAACAGCTCCATTTTCTCTGGTGATGTCATGTTGTCTACTGATTTTGCTCTGGCCGTTTGCTTCACCAGCACTCTTTCGTCCCAAGCATGGACTCTGTATAATGTATATGGCCCCTGCACTGGCCCTGAAAGAGAAGTTTACACAAGCTGGCTCTATGATCTTGACATTCAATCACAGGAAGATTGCCTTCTCATAGGTGATTTCAACTATATACGAGGGCCAGAAAACCGTAACAAGCCAAGGGGTGACCTTAATGACATGGCCACTTTCAATGATGTCATCAGAAAACATAATCTAATTGAATTACCTATCAAGGGTAGGGCTTACACTTGGAGCAACATGCAACAGGATCCCCTCCTCGAACAGCTTGATTGGTTTCTCACATCACTTGATTGGATGCACACCTACCCTAACACCCTTGTTAAACCTCTGTGCAAACCTGTTTCCGATCATACTCCCTGCGTGGTTAGTATTGAGACCAAAATTCCTCGGGCAAAGCTCTTTCGCTTTGAATCTTATTGATTGCTTCATCCTAGCTTCATGGACTTGGTGAGTAAGCCCATCCGTGCTACAAATGCAGCCACAATCCTCTACAAAAAGTTCAAATCCCTGAGGTAGGCGCTCAAAGTGTGAAGCAAGTCTATCCCCCGTCTAACCATTGTGATTGAGAACTCCAACCACGCTCTTGCACATGTGGGTGAGTTGGAAAACTTGAGGCTGCTACGTCTTGAGCTTGCGTTGGTTTTCCTTGAAGAGGAAAGGGTGATGCAGCAATAGTAGCGTAAGTATTTCCCTCAGTTTTTGAGAAACAAGGTATCAATCCAGTAGGAGGCTCCTCAAAATTCCCACGCACCTACACAAACAAACAAAGAACTCGCAACCAACGCAATAAAGGGATTGTCAATCCCTTCACGGCCACTTGCAAAAGTGAGATCTGATAGAGATAGTATGATAAGACAAATATATTTTTGGTATTTTATGATATAGATTGGAAAACTAAAGATGCAAATAAAAGTAGATTGAAAGCTTATATGATAAAAGATAGACCCGGGGGCCATAGGTTTCACTAGTGGCTTCTCTCAAGATAGCATAGTATTAGGGTGGGTGAACAAATTACTGTCGAGCAATTGATAGAAAAGTGAATAATTATGAGATTATCTAGGCATGATCATGTATATAGGCATCACGTCCGCAACAAGTAGACCGACTCCTACCTTCATCTACTACTATTACTCCACACATCGACCGCTATCCAGCATGCATCTAGAGTATTAAGTTCATAAGAACAGAGTAACGCATTAAGAAAGATGGCATGATGTAGAGGGATAAACTCATGCAATATGATATAAACCCCATCTTTTTATCCTCGATGGCAACAATACAATGCGTGCCTTGCAACCCCTGCTGTCAATGGGTAAGGACACCGCAAGATTGAACCCAAAGCTAAGCACTTCTCCCATGGCAAGAAAGATCAATCTAGTAGGCCAAACCAAACTGATAATTCGAAGAGACTTGCAAAGATAAATCAATCATACATAAAAGAATTCATAGGAGATTCAAATATTTCTCATAGATAAACTTGATCATAAACCCACAATTCATCGGATCTCGACAAACACACCGCAAAAAGAGTTTACATCGAATAGATCTCCACAAGAGAGGGGGAGAACATGGTATTGAGATCCAAAAAGAGAGAAGAAGCTATCTAGCTAATAACTATGGACCCGAAGGTCTGTGGTAAAATACTCACAACTCATCGGAGGGGCTATGGTGTTGATGTAGAATCCCTCCATGGTCGATTCCCCCTCCGGCGAAGCGCCGGCGAAGGCTCCAAGATGGGATCTCGCGGATACAGAAGGTTACGGCGGTGGAAATTGTTTTTCGTTGGCTCTCTGGATGTTTTCGGGGTACGTGGTTATATATAGGAGGAAGAAGTAGGTCTGTGGCCACCTGAGGGGCCCACGAGACAAGGGGCGCGCTCAGGGGGTGGGTGCGCCCTCCTATCTCGTGGCCGCCTCGGCTGCTTCTTGGCTTGCAATCCAAGTCCTCTGGATCACGTTCATTCAAAAAATCACGCTCCCGAAGGTTTCATTCCGTTTGGACTCCGTTTGATATTCCTTTTCTTCGAAATACTGAAATAGGCAAAAAAACAGCAATACGGGATGGGCCTCCGGTTAGTAGGTTAGTCCCAAAATTGATATAAATGTGTAAAATAAAGCCCATAAACATCCAAAAGGGGTAATATAATAGCATGAAACAATCAAATATTATAGATACGTTGGAGACGTATCAAGCATCCCCAAGCTTAATTCCTGCTCGTCCTCGAGTAGGTAAATGATAAAAACAGAATTTTTGATGTGGAATGCTACCTAGCATAATTCTCAATGTAATTTTCTTTATTGTGGCATGAATGTTCGGATCCAAATGGTTCAAAATAAAAGTTCATATTGACATAAGAAATAGTAATACTTCAAGCATACTAATCAAAGCAATCACGTCTTCTCAAAATAACATGGCTAAAGAAAGTTATCCCTACAAAATCATATAGTCTGGCTGTTGCTCTATCTTCATCACACAAAGTATTTAATCGTGCACAACCCTGATGGCAAGCCAAGCAATTGTTTCATACTTTTGACATTCTCAAACTTTTTCAATCTTCACGCAATACATGAGCGTGAGCCATGGATATAACACTATATGTGGAATAGAATGGTGGTTGTGGAGAAGACAAAAAGGAGAAGATAGTCTCACATCAACTAGGCGTATCAACGAGCTATGGAGATGCCCATCAATAGATATCAATGTGAGTGAGTAGAGATTGCCATGCAACGGATGCACTAGAGCTATAAGTATATGAAAGCTCAACAAAAGAAACTAAGTGGGTGTGCATCCAACTCGCTTGCTCACGAAGACCTAGGGCATTTTGAGGAAGCCCATCATTGGAATATACAAGCCAAGTTCTATAATGAAAAATGCCCACTAGTAAATGAAAGTGACAACATAGGAGACTCTCTATCATGAAGATCATGGTGCTACTTTGAAGCACAAGTGTGGTAAAAGGATAGTAGCATTGTCCCTTCTCTTTTTTTCTCTCATTTTTTTCTTTTTTTCTTTCTTTTTTTTCTTTTCTCTTTTTTTTTCTTTAGCCTTTTTTTGGCCTTTCTCTCTTTTTTTTCTTTTTTTTCTTTTTGTAAAGTCCGAAGTCTCATCCCGACTTGTGGGGGAATCATAGTCTCCATCATCCTTTCCTCACTGGGACAATACTCTAATAATGAAGATCATCACACTTTTATTGATTTACAACTGAAGACTAGAACAAAATATGACTCTGTATGAATGCCTCGGCGGTGTACCGGGATATGCAATGAATCAAGAGCGACATGTATAAATATTATGAAGGTGGCCTTGCCACAAATACGATGTCAACTACATGATCATGCAAAGAGCAATATGACAATGATGAAGCGTGTCATATAAACGAAACGATGGAAAGTTGCATGGCAATATATCTCGGAATGGCTATGGAAATGCCATAATAGGTAGGTATGGTGGCTGTTTTGAGGAAGGTATATGGTGGGTGTATGGTACCGGCGAAAGTTGCGCGGCACAAGAGATGCTAGCAATGGTGGAAGGGTGAGAGTGCGTATAATCCATGGACTCAACATTAGTCAAAAGAATTCATATACTTATTGCAAAAATCTACAAGTCATCAAAAACAAAGTATTACGCGCATGCTCCTAGGGGGATAGATTCGTAGGAAAAAAAGACCATCGCTCGTCCTCAACCGCCACTCATAAGGAAGACAATCAATAAATAAAATTGTGCTCCAACTTCATCACAAAGCGGTTCACCATATGTGCATGCTACGGGAATCACAAACTTCAACACAAGCATTCTTTAAATTCATAATCACCCAACTAGCATGACTTTAATATCACTACCTCCATATCTCACAACAATTATCAAGTATCAAATTGATCATAGCACCCAATTCACTTTCTATGATAGTTTTTATTATACCCAACTTGGATGCCTACCATTCTAGGACCAATTTTATAACCATAGCAAATACCATGTTGTTCTAAGAGACTCTCAAAATAATATAAGTGAATCATGAGAGACTAGCAATTTCTACAAAATTAAGCCACCGCCGTGCTCTAAAAGATATAAGTGAAGCACTAGAGCAAAAACTATCAAGCTCAAAAGATATAAGTGAAGCACATAGAGTATTCTAATAAATTTCAATCAAGTAGGCTTCTACCAAAAGGTGTGTACAGAAAGGATGATTGTGGTAAACTAAAAAGGAAATACTAATATCATACACGATGCTCCAAGCAAAACACATATCATGTGGCGAATAAAAATATAGCTGCAAGTAAAGTTACCAATGAACGAAGACGAAAGAGGGGATGCCTTCCCGGGGGCATCCCCAAGCTTAGGCTTTTGGCTACTCTTGAATATCTTGGGGTGCCATGGGCATCCCCAAGCTTAGGATCTTTCCACTCCTTATTCCATAGTCCATAAAAGCTTTACCCAAAACTTGAAAACTTCACAACACAAAACTCAACAGGAAATCTTATAAGCTCCGTTAGTGAAAGAAAACAAAACCACCACATAAGGTACTGTACTGAACTCATTATTTATTTATTTTAGTGTTAAACCTACTTTATTCCAACTTCCTTATGGTTTATAAACTAATTTACTAGCCATAGATGCATTGAAATAAGCAAACAACACACGAAAAACAGAATCTGTCAAAAACAGAACAGTCTGTAGCAATCTGTTACTAACGCAAACTTCTGGAACTCTAAAAATCCTACAAAAATAGGAAGTCCTGGAAAATTTGTCTATTGATCAGGAGCAACAAGAATCAACACAAAATCACGTTTCTGTGATTTAAAAAACTAATTTCGTGCGTGCAAAGTTTCTGTTTTTCAGCAGAATCAAATTAACTATCATCGTAGGTTATCCTATAGGTTCTACTTCGCACAAACACTAATTAAAACATAAAAACACATCTAAACAGAAGGTAGATGCAAAATTTATTACTAAACAGAAACAAAAACAAAAAACACAAATAAAATTGGGTTGCCTCCCAACTAGCGCTATCGTTTAACGCCCCTAGCTAGGCATAAAAGCGAAGATAGATCTAAGTAGTGCCATCTTTGGCACTCAATTCATAAGTAGTTCGCATGATAGATTCATAAGGTAATTTGACTTTATTTCTTGGAAAGTGCTCCATGCCTTTCCTTAATGGAATTTGGAATCTAATATTCCCTTCCTTCATATCAATAATCGCACCAATCGTTCTAAGGAAAGGTCTACCAAGAATAATAGGGCAAGAAAGATTGCAATCTATATCAAGAATGATAAAATCTATGGGCACCAAATTTCTATTTGCAACAATGAGAACATCATTGATCCTTCCCATTGGCTTTTTAATGGTGGAATCCGCAAGGTGCAAATTTAGAGAGCAATCATCAAGATCATGGAAACCTAGAATATCACATAAAGTTTCGGAATCGTGGAAACACTAGCACCCAAATCACACAAAGCAAAACACTCATGATCTTTAATTTTAATCTTTATACTAGGTTCCACTCATCATTAAGTTTTCTAGGTATAGAAACTTCCAAATTAAGTTTTTCATCATAAGATTGTATCAAGGCATCAATGATATGTTTGGTAAAAGCTTTATTTTGACTATAAGCATGAGGAGAATTAACAATGGATTGCAACAAGGAAATACAACCTTCTAAAGAACAACTATCATAATCAAATTCCTTAAAATCCGAGATAGTGGGTTCAATGCTATTTAAAGTCATGACCTCTCCAACCCACTTTTACCAAATTTAGCATCAAGATCTAAAAACTCTGAATTATTGGGACGCCTTCTAACTAAAGTTGACTCATCTCCAGTCCCATTATTATCAAGATTCACATTGCAAAACAAATATCTAATAGGGGACACATCAATAACTTTAATATCTTCATCATTATTTTCATTGAAACTAGAAGAACACGCCTTTACAAAGCAATCTTTCTTAGCACGCAATCTAGCGGTTCTTTCCTTACACTCATCAATGGAAATTCTCATGGCTTTGAGAGACTCATTGATATCATGCTTAGGAGGAGTAGATCTAAGTTTAAGAGAATCAACATCAAGCGAAAGTCTATCAAAGTTCCTAGCCAAATCATCAACTTTGAGCAATTTTTCTTCAAGCAAGGCATTAAAATTCTTTTGAGAGATCATAAATTCTTTCACACTATTCTCAAAATCAGAGGGCATCTTATTGAAATTACCATGTAGGAATTTCCATAATTATTAGAGGAATTACTAGGGAACGGTCTAGGATTAAAGTTTCCTCTATAAGCATTGTTTCCAAAACTATTCCTACCAACAAAATTCACATCCATAGATTCATTATTATTCTCAATCAAAGTAGACAAAGGCATATCATTGGGATCAATAGGAGCACTCTTAGTAGCAATTTCATAAGTTCATCCATCTTTCCACTCAAAACATTAATTTCTTCTATAGCATGCACTTTTTTACTAGTAGATCTTTTGGTGTGCCATTGAGAATAATTAGCCATAATATTATCAAGAAGTTTTGTAGCATCTACTAACATGATTTCCATAAACGTGACTCCCGCGGCCGAATCTAAAATATTTCTAGAAGCAAAGTTCAAACCGGCATAAAATTTTTGTATGATCATCCATAAGTTCAAACCATGAGTAGGGCAATTGCGAATCATCAATTTCATTCTTTCCCAAGATTGGGCAACATGCTCATGATCTAGTTGTTTAAAATTCATAATATCGTTCCTAAGATTGATGATCTTAGCGGGAGGAAAATATTTAGAGATAAAAGCATCTTTGCACTTGTTCCAAGAATCAATACTATTTTTAGGCAAAGATGAAAACCAAACTTTAGCATGATCTCTAAGTGAAAATGAAAATAACTTCAATTTAACAATATCATTATCCGTATCTTTCTTCTTTTGCATATCACACAAATCAACAAAGTTGTTTAGATGAGTAGCGGCATCTTCACTAGGAAGGCCGGCGAATTGATCTTTCATAACAAGATTCAGCAAAGCAGTATTGCTTTCACAAGACTGAACATCATTAAGAGGAGCAATTGGAGTACTAAGGAAAACATTATTATTGGTATTGGAGACATCACACAATTTGGTATTATCTTGCGCCATGGCAACAAGTAATCCAACACACAAGCAACAGAAAAAGGCAAGCGAAAAAGAGAGGAGAAGATTGGGAAAGAGAGGGCGAATAAAACGACAAGGGTGAAGTGGGGGAGAGGAAAACGAGAGGCAAATGGCAAATAATATAAATGCGAGGGAGATGAGTTTGTGATGGTTACTTGGTATGTATTGACTTGAGCGAAGACCTCCCCGGCAACAGCGCCAGAAATCGCACGTTGGCGGGAGGTCGAATCTTGACTTGACTTGGTGGAAGCCTCCCCGGCAACGGCGCCAGAAATCCTTCTTGCTACGTCTTGAGCTTGCGTTGGTTTTCCTTGAAGAGGAAAGGGTGATGCAGTAATAGTAGCGTAAGTATTTCCCTCAGTTTTTGAGAACCAAGGTATCAATCCAGTAGGAGGCTCCTCAAAAGTCCCAAGCACCTACACAAACAAACAAATAACTCGCAACCAACGCAATAAAGGGGTTGTCAATCCCTTCACGACCACTTGCGAAAGTGAGATCTGATAGAGATAGTATGATAAGATAAATATATTGTTGGTATTTTATGATATATATTGGAAAAGTAAAGATGCAAATAAAAGTAGATTGAAAGCTTATATGATAAAGATAGACTCGGGGGCCATAGGTTTCACTAGTGGCTTCTCTCAAGATAGCATAACTATTATGGTGGGTGAACTAATTACTGTCGAGCAATTGATAGAAAAGAGAATAATTATGAGATTATCTAGGCATGATCATGTATATAGGCATCACGTCCGCAACAAGTAGACCGACTCCTGCCTGCATCTACTACTATCACTCCACACATCGACCGCTGTCCAGCATGCATCTAGAGTATTAAGTTCATAAGAACAGAGTAACACATTAAGAAAGATGACATGATGTAGAGGGATAAACTCATGCAATATGATATAAACCCCATCTTTTTATCCTCGATGGCAACAATACAATACGTGCCTTGCAAACCCTGCTGTCACTGGGTAAGGACACCGCAAGATTGAACCCAAAGCTAAGCACTTCTCCCATGGCAAGAAAGATCAATCTAGTAGGCCAAACCAAACTGACAATTCGAAGAGACTTGCAAAGATAACTCAATCATACATAAAAGAATTCAGAGGAGATTCAAATATTTCCCATAGACAAACTTGATCATAAACCCACAATTCATCGGATCTCGACAAACACACCGCAAAAAGAGTTTACATCGAATAGATCTCCACAAGAGAGGGGGAGAACATGGTATTGAGATCCAAAAAGAGAGAAGAAGCTATCTAGCTAATAAATATGGACCCGAAGGTCTGTGGTAAACTACTCACAACTCATCCGAGGGGCTATGGTGTTGATGTTGAAGTCCTCCATGGTCGATTCCCCCTACGGCGGAGCGCCGGAGAAGGCTCCAAGATTGGATCTCGCGGATACAGAAGGTTACGGCGGTGGAAATTGTTTTTCGTAGGCTCTCTGGATGTTTTCGGGGTACGTGGGTATATATAGGAGGAAGAAGTAGGTCGGTGGCCGCCCGAGGGACCCACGAGACAGGGGGGCGCGCCCAGGGGGTGGGCGCGCCGTCCTATCTCGTGGCCGCCTCGGCTGCTTCTTGGCTTGCACTCCAAGTCCTCTGGATCACGTTCGTTCCAAAAATCATGCTCCCGAAGGTTTCATTCCGTTTGGACTCCGTTTGATGTTCCTTTTCTTCGAAATACTGAAATAGGCAAAAAAAAACAGCAATACGGGCTGGGCCTCCGGTTAGTAGGTTAGTCCCAAAAATGATATAATGTGTAAAATAAAGCCCATAAACATCCAAAAGGGGTAATATAATAGCATGAAACAATCAAAAAATTTAGATATGTTGGAGACGTATCAGAGGCCTCTGAAGATCCCTGAGATCAACTTCCATAAGATTTTGAAAACCCATCTCCTTAGACTGCTTGATTATCAAAAACAATAATGGAAGAAAAGATGTACCATCCGGTGGGTCAAATTCGAGGATGAGAACACAAAGTTTTTTCAAGCAGTTGCTACTGAGCGGTATCGTAAAAACAACATCACCAACCTCCAGACCGTTGATGGGCTCATGGTGGATGATCACATGGGAAAAGAAGCCCTGCTCTTTCAAGCATACACTGATCGCCTAGGCACCTTGACCCCCACCACAATGAAATTTGATCTGCCCAACTTAATCCGCCCTAGAGTGAATCTTGATCATCTCACCACGCCTTTAACCACTGAGGAAATCGACAAAGTCATTCTTGAAATGCCCGCAGATTGTGCCCCGGGCCCTGATGGTTTCAGTGCTCTCTTTCTCAAAGCCTGCTGGCCCATTATCAAGAAAGATTTCTACTTGTTGTGCGAGCAATTTTATGTGGGTAATCTTAATTTACAAAGTATTATTGATGGTCTCATTACACTCATACCGAAGAATAGATCCCCGACCACAGTCAATGAATACAGACCGATTACCCTGCTCAACTGTTGCCTATAACTCATCACCAAGCTCCTCGCCAACAGGTTGCAGCAAGTTATCCTTAAGATCGTGCATCGGAACCAGTACGGTTTCATCAAAGGTAGATCTATCCAGGACTGCCTCGCCTGGTCTTTTTCAGTATATCCATCAGTGCCAAGCCTCCAAGAAGAAAATTGTCCTCCTTAAGCTTGACTTTGCTAAAGCATTCGACACGATCGAACATGAGCCAATGATCAATATTATGATACACATGGGGTTTAATGACAAGTGGCTCTCTTGGATATGCTCCATCTTCTCCTCGGGATGTTCTTCAATTCTTTAAAATGGGGTTCCAGGTCGACAATTTCATTGCCGTCGTGAGGTCCGACAAGGAGATCCCTTATCCCCGTTGATCTTCGTGCTCACAGCTGACCTATTACAATCTACAATCAATGATGCTTACAGGAGAGGCTTAATTCATCCGTCCTTCCCCGACCGTGGTGGCATGGACTACCCAATTATCCAATATGAGGACGACACATTACTTCTCATGCCTGCGTGCCCAACCCAAGCCGCAGTCATTAAAGGCATCCTTGTTGATTACGCAGATTCTATTGGTCTAAAGATAAACTTTCATAAATCCATGCTTATTCCAATCAATGTTGATGATGAACTCACGGTCAGTCTGGCTGCTATCTTCGAGTGCTCGGTCGGCTCGCTGCCATACACATACCTTGGCTTGCCTATGGGCACGTCTCGCCCCACAATTCAGGAGCTCATGCCCCTCATCAGCTCGGTGGAACACAACCTGACATCTACGCTCTCGCTCATGTCCTATGCTGGAAAGCTCACTCTACTGAACTCAATGATCACATCTTTGTTGATTTATGCTATGTGTACCTTACAGCTCCCACCAAAATTGATTGAAATGTTGGACAAGATCAGGCGTCGTTGCCTCTGGATCAAGAAAACTGACCAAGGGGAGAAATGTAATTCCTTGGCGGCTTGGGATATGGTCTGCAAGCCCAAGAGCAAAGGTGGTCTTGGGGTTTTAAATCTTCGAATCGAAAATGAAGCGCTGCTCATGAAGTTCCTGCATAAATTCTATAACAAATTGGATGTGCCATGGGTGCAACTCACCTGGGATGCTTACTACACCGACAAGATCCCGCATGCCTCGGATCCGATTGGCTCGTTTTGGTGGCGTGATATTCTCAAGCTCACTCCCATGTTTAGAGGGGTTTCGAAGGTCGGTGTTGTGTGCGGGTCCACCACACTCTTCTAGAAAGATTTATGGTCCCACGAAACTCTCATGCTCTCACATCCACGAGCTTTCTCTTTCACAACTCTCGAAGATGCTTCGGTCAAGGATTTATTGCGGGTCAGATCAATCTGTGAGGCCTTTCACCTCCCCTTGTCCCCGCAGGCCCATGCAGAAATTCAGGACATTCAAATCAAGACCACCCAATTTCAACGTTTAACGGCTACTTCTGATGTGTGGCACTATGCTTGGGGCAAGACGATTTTCAAGTCAACTGATTATTACAACTTCTACTTTCGTGAGCTCCAGACACATCCGGTCTTCAAGTGGTTGTGGAAATCTAAGTGCACAATGAAAATTAAGGTCTTCGAATGGCTTCTCTTTAATGACAGGCTCAATACCCGCAACATGCTCAAGAGGAGGCATTACAACATTGGGGATGACCATAACTGTCTCTTGTGTCGACTTAATATCGAAGAAACGGTCGATCACATGATCTTCACCTGCTCTTTTAGCAGTCAATGTTGGGCCCGCCTAGACTTGGACTAGGAACCGTTCTCCGACCGTTTCCAAGCCATCCAGGACAAAAAAGAGAAGCCATGCCACGAAGATGTTGCTGGAAAAAAATTCATCGCTGTGTGGAGCCTGTGGAAAGAAAGAAAGAACAAACACTTCCGAGTTGTGGTTCCCACGTTGCAATCCTGGCTCTCCAGATGTATTAGGCTGGTCATAGTGGGGAGTAACATATACTAGTATCATGCATATGATACTAGTGTATAATACTACCTTCATAGTGCATAGTAACATAAAGTAGTATCATAGATGATCATATTTATTGCCATGCATGACACAAAGTAGCATAGCATTTAACATGATATGGTATCTACCTATGTTACTCTAATCCTTTCTCTCTCCTCTTTAATTATGTGCCACATAAACATGTTTGCTAGTCCCAAGTGCATGTTACAAATTATGTTACCTCCACTATAGCCAGCCTTAGAGATTTTGAACTTCTCCAGCATAGGGTCAAGGAGGCACGTAGGCCTCTAGTGCTATATTTTGTTAGCTCCCTTACTTAGCTGCTCGTTGTAATACACCACACCCCCTACCCCAAAGGATTAGGGCCTCCCCCCTTTGTACCATGTAACTTGTACAGTGAGTTGTGTTCTTAATATATTTACACAGTAGGAGCCTTTCCTACTGTTTACCGGTCAAAAAAACTGATGGGGACGGCGAGAACGGGATGCAGCTGTGGAGTGGTCCCCCGGGACCGGACTCTGGCCAAACTTAGCCTCCCAAATGGCCAGACGACCTTCGGCGACGCCTCCTTTTCAGAGGAGCCAGCTTCCGTCTCAATTCTCACAGTGGTTTTGTGATAATTTGTGTGACGGCTTGATCGAGGCCGACAAGTAGAGAGAACGGAAGCGCCTATGTCGCATGCTGCCCTTCTGAATCCTGATGATGTGCCTTCCTGCTACGTAGGGTTGTTGCGCCAAGTTGTCACGGAGCCCTCCTACCTCTCCGCCTTCCCCCCAGCTGCCGCCACAACCAGCTTCACCATCGTCCGCGGATGGCCGCTGGCCTCCCCGTCCTCCGTCACAGCGCCTCAGATAGCCTTCCCGTCCTCTGCCACGGTCAGATCTCAAGGACGGGAGGCGAGATGGCACATTACTGTATCTACTGGACCTCGTTCACGACCATGGCAAGAGCGGGAGCTGCAGGGCCTCGCGACATCCGGTTGGTGCACCTCCCGGCACCACCAGCATCATCTGTGGATCTTCCCCGGGCTTGTGGAGAGGAGGTTGTTTGAGGCCGCATAGTGCGTGGGGCGTCGACGTTGCAGAATCAGGCTGCGTCAGGGATCGCGTAGAACAAGGCATCCTGGATCGCAATATGTGCATGCGTGGGCCATCCTGGATCGGGAGAAAAGGAAAACACACTAAAAAGGTGGAGCCGACCGAACGAAGAAGCGAAGACGAAAGAACCAAACGACGTACCATGACCTACCATCACAACCGCGGACTTCCCGTTTAGAAATAGAGATTTCCTCAGAACCCGTTATTTGTTTTCTGAAAATCTATTATTTGTTTCCTAAAACAAGTTGCATTAATGAGAGAGATCAATTAATTCGGGTAAGTTAGGAAAGTTAGATTCGTGATCTTTTGTACGTTAGAAAAGTGTTGATTTTTTGAAAGAAAAGAGTGAAGGAAAAAAATAAACCAATGGATAAGAAACCAGTGGAAGGGCACGGTGGGAGGTGGGACAAAAAATGGGGAAAAAATAAACCGTACCAGGCTACCAAGTGCTCCATTAGGAGTAGAGACTTAGTGGGAAATTTTTCTACATCAATGACTACATGTACTATATTTGTGTTACAACATCACATGTTTGCGCTTCTTTTTTCTACTGTGCATGAGGTTGATATGTTTTTATATGCCTGTTGTTGTCGATTGATTTGAAAAAACTGTTGACCCGATCAAAACATGAACTAATTCCAAATTTAATGCCTCAATGAAATGGGAGAGCTTCAAAATTAGGGACTGTAGCGAATTAAAAAATAGAATGAGAGAACTCAGTAAGAAATTGTTGACTCAGTCAAAATCCAATGATTAAATTTTAAATTGAACACCTCAATTGATTACGAGTCCTCTAAACTTAAGGAGCATAGTATATTAGATAGGTAGATTCCCTGCGTCCATTGCTTGATTTTATGGGGAGAGGGATGGTTTCACTGCTAACTCACGCGCACCGTTTCGCTTAGGGCGGTGATGATTGTCTTACTTGTGAAGATTCTGGAACGCAGAAGTTGTGCCAAAACCCCGTGAGGATTTTGCTTTTGGAGGCTTGTCACTCCCCACTTCGGTGTTCACAAGTCGCACTGCATGTTCATCACTTGTCGTAACCTACGAGTTTTTTCTTTTTCATAGATTCGTTCTTTTCAAAATGATTTATCTTTTCAATCATGCTTCAACCCTCACATTCGTTTTCACCGTTGCATTTCTCCCATCGACGTCTTTGAAACTAAATCTCATGATAATAGGTTTTGACAAACTTTTTTCACGAAACCTGCCAGAAATTTAAAAAATGAAACTGAAAAAAAAAACAAAAAGTCCGCCATACAAAAAAAACAAAGCCCAAAAACAGAATTGCGTTTCTCACTTTTGGGCAAACAGGTTGTACTTCTCGCATAAGCAAAGTTGTGCTTCTCACGGAAGCACATGTTTAGTTTTCTTTCTTTTTTGGTGGAAGCACAATTGTGCATTTTTAAACCGAACCGAAAAACCATACTCAAAATAAACCGAACCAAACCGAATTTATTGTTTTTATGGTTTCTGGTTTCGATATGGTATGAACTTTTGATACCGTTTCAAATTTCGGTTTTTATGGTATATACCGAAAAACCGAATGGTTAACCGAATAAACCGAAATAAAATATATTTATATTTCTTGAGGCAAACAATGATACAAATACTCATTTTTCTTGTATAGGAGTAAAATTTCCTGCAAAGAACATCTCTTTTTTCATGTAATGTAGTATTTTTTTCACTTACAAAAATGCTAATCATGTCCATAACCTTTCAAGGTATGAATTGAGGCATGCATATATACTTATATAAAGTTATATACCATTTGTATTAAAAGAGTATGTGTTTTGAATTATAAATTTGTAAAATATAGTATGCCATTTTCAAATTCGCGTCAACTTTGATTATTATGGTATATACCGAAACCATACCGAAATAATTTGGTATATACCGAAACCGAACCGTATTTTAATTTCATACCGTATAAACCGAAGTATTAATACTGTACAAACCGGAAAACCGTATAAACCGAACTATGCAAACCGAATAAATCGAACGCACAGAGTGAGCCGCCATACAAAAAAAACAAAGCCCAAAAACAGAATTGCGTTTCTCACTTTTGGGCAAACAGGTTGTACTTCTCACATAAGCAAAGTTGTGCTTCTCACAGAAGCACATGTTTAGTTTTCTTTCTTTTTCGGTGGAAGCACAATTGTGCTTCTACCTATACCTTTCAAAAAGCACATATGTAAAAGCACAACTATGCTTGTTGTGGAAGCACATGATGTGTTTTCCCTTTTTTGGTGGAACCACAGTTGTGCTTTTCCCTTTCGGGGAGCACATGATGTGCTTCTTGTGTAAGCACAGGTCGTGCTACCGACAAAAGTAAGGTTGTGCTTCTCTGGCCGTGCTTTTTCCTTCTTTTGAAAAGAACAAATGTGCTTCTCATGGAAGCACATATTGTACTTCTCAAATAAAAGTGTTGCTTCCCGATTTTTTTTTTTACCAAAACCTAGGAAAAATCAAGAAAAACCAGAAAACTTACCCCCCCCCCCCAAAAAAAACCAAATAAATTCCAAAATACATGCATAAATAAAAGAACAAAATTCCGGGTATATGCCTAGAGAGCAACATGTGGCAGCGGCTGGACGCACAACTTGGCATGCTCTCAAGCCAAAAAAGTAACCTTTGGAGCCCTTCAAAAGGTAACCTCATTAGTTGTTCCCCATCCTGGCTCTCCTTTTTTTAGGGGTCACCACCACACTTTATTTAACTCTCAATAATGTTTGGTACAAATAAAACATTAGGAGTGGTAGATAACCAAATATGTCGTCCAACGGCAAGAGAGGCCGAAGCTTTAGCCAGATCATGGGCTTCGAAATTCAATTCCTTTCCTACATGCACAACTTCAGGTTTGCCGAACATCAGCATCCTATTCAAGATATCCCTGATAATAGTGGCAGAAGTACCCATAAAGTCTCCCTGTAAATGATTCACGGTGGCTACACAGTCCGTTGCTACTTTAATCCTCTGGATGTGATTGGTGGTGATTTTAACATTCTTCAAGAAACTTGTGATTAGAACAAAGACTTGCACCAATCTCTACACATGGATAGATTTAACTCTATCATTCGGAATCTTAACCTTAGAGAGATTCATATGGGGGGAGGAAGATATACTTGGACTAATAAATAGAGACACCCTACCCTTGAAAAGTTAGACAGGATCCTAATGAGCCCTGAGTGGGAAGATTTGTTCCCCTTGCTCACGGTTCGTAAGCTTGCGAGAGACGTGTCTGACCACAACCCCTTGTTGCTTTCATCCAATCCGGTTGAGAAAAAACCTCTTCATGGGAGAGAGTTCAGATTTGAGTTGAGTTGGTTAAAAAATGAGGAGTTTTATCATAAAGCTAAAGAGATCTTGGAACAACCTATGTACTCGGTGGACCCTATTAATATTTTGAATATCAAGCTGAAACGTGTTAAAAAATACTTTAAAGGCTGGGGGTCTCATGCCTTTGGGCACGCTAGGAAGATAAAAAAGTGGATTAAACAAGAATTGGAGAAGATGGAGAAAGAAGAAGAAAGTGTCCCCCTGGATCCAGAAACGTATGAGAGGAGGACCATCCTTCATGCTGAGCTTTATGAGATACTTGTTGATGAGGAGTTGTTTTGGTTACACTCAAATGAGAGGTGGCTCCTGAAAGGAGACCAGAACACCGCTTATTTTCATCGGATTGCCAATGGCAGAAAGAGAAAAAACACCATTCACTCCTTAGATGATGGGGCGAACATCATAGAAGGGACCAAGAACCTGCTAGATCATGCAACAGCTTTTTATAAAACCCTGTTTGGCCCTGCGAGGGGGAATCTGTTCCATATGTCGCCTGATGCTTGGTCTAGTAATGAAAAACTCACGAAGGAGGACAATGATATTCTCACTGATGTTTTTACTAAGGAGGAGGTGAAAAAAAGCCTTGTTTAGTATGGAAAGTAATAGAGCCCCGGGCCCGGATAATATCCCTGCTGAGTTTTATAAGCATTGCTGGGACTTTGTAAAAAAAGACATTATGCGGCTGTTTGAAGCATTCTATGATAACACCCTAGACGTGGCTCGGCTGAATTATGGTATTATCACTCTAATACCAAAAATGAGCGGAGCGAGGAAGATTCAGCAGTACCGCCCCATTTGTCTCCTTAGATGCCCATACAAGCTGATCACTAAGGTTTTGGATAACAGAGTGGCTATCTTTGCTGACAAGTTGATTAGCAAACATCAAAATGCCTTCATAAAACACAGAAACATTATGGATGGAATCCTTACTCTCCATGAAGTGTTGCACCATACCCATCATAAGAAAAAGGTGGGGATTGTACTTAAGCTGGATTTCGAAAAAGCCTATGATAAGATAAATTGGGAATTCCTCCTTGAATGTCATCAGAACCGGGGCTTTGGGCCGACTTGGTGCGGCTGGGTAGAGAAGATTCTTCAGAATGGCACCCTGAGCATTAAGCTTAATAATGAAACATGGCCTTACTTCCAGAGACACAAAGGGGTTCCTCAAGGCGACCCGTACTCCCCCTTTCTGTTTAACCTTGCTGTGGAAACCCTCTCAATGATGGTTACCAACGAACAAAAAGAAAAGATGTTAACTGGCCTCGCGCCGGATCTGATCGAGGGAGGTGTTGCAATCTTGCAGTACGCTGATGATACGGTAATCTGTTTTGAGCATAATAACGAGGCTTCTGTCAACCTGAAGCCGTTACTTTACATGTTTGAGCTTATGTCAGGGCTAAAGATCAATTTTATGAAAAGTGAGATCCTATGTGTTGGGGGAGATGATGAGATTATATCTTTCTATGCAGATTTGTTCAATTGTAGTATCGGCCACTTCCCAATGAAATACCTTGGGGTGCTGGTTAGTTTCTCGAACCTCCGTATTCTAGACTGGGATTTTATGGACGAAAGATTCCTCAAATGTTGTGAATCATGGATTGGCAATGCAGCCTCTTTGGGTGGGCGTCTTACCCTTCTTAACTCATCCTTAACTAGCATTGTGTATTACTACATGTCCATGTTCCTGCTACCTAAAGGGGTGCTTGGTAAGCTGGATAAACACCGCAAGCGCTTTTTTTGGAAAGAACATGAGGGGCGTAAACGTTACCATCTGGTTAGGTGGCCCAGAATTTGTCGATCAAAAGAGAAAGGGGGCCTGGGGGTTAAAGATTTGCATAAACAGAACATTAGCTTGCTCACCGAATGGTGGTGGAAGCTGGAGACCCAACAAGGGCTTTGGCAGGAGGTGATTCGGGAAAATACTTCAAAAAAGATACGGTGGCATCCATTAAAACCAGATTTGGGGATTCCCCTATCTGGAAAGCTATCATGAAGGTCAAGGAGTATTATATGATTAGCAGAAAAGTAATTTTGAATTCTGGCAATCTTGCCAGGATGTGGTTGGATCCTTGTGGCGAGGAGCAACCGTTGTGTGTCCAGTTCCCTGTGTTATTCAATGTGTGCAATGATCAAGAGATAATTGTTGCTAAGTTCAGGGAGAATGTGGATGTGAACTTCTTTAGAAGAAGACGCCACCCTACTCTCCTTGACCAATGGAGAGGGGTGCAAACCAGGGTGAGGGCTTGGCCCCTTTCTAGTGATCCTGATCAGGTCGTCTGGTCCCTGGGGAAGAAGAAGAAATTCACTACCAAGTCTGTTTATGATCACTTGGAGAGGACCATTACAGGGTGCAATTTCAAATGGATTTGGAGAGCAAAAAATCTCCCTTAAGATTCAAATTTTTTTGTGGCATTTGTTTGAGATTCATCCCGACCGGGGATGTCATGAGTAGACGTGGGTGGCTGGGAAGGCTGGTGTGTGCCTTCTGTAATGAGAGAGAAACCTCTAATCATCTTTTCTTTACCTTCCCAGTTGCTAGAGTCATGTGGAGGACAGTGGGGTGTGTTTTGGGTACGGATAGATGCCCAAATAACCTGTGGCAATATTATGCTTGGTGTTATTGCTACCTTCCTGATGGGGAGAGGTTTTATACCTTTGGCCTGGCCGCGCTATGTTGGGCGATGTGGAACTGTCGTAATAAAAAAAATTGAGTTCAAAGAGTTGAAATCCCCTTTTGATGTGATATACTCTGCTTGTGGATATATCTCTTATTGGGCAGGTTTGCTGTCAAGCGAAGATCGGGAGGCGATGGAGCGTGGATCTAAGATGCTGAAGGTGAATGCCTCGAACATGATGAGAATCTGTGCAGCACCAAGAGATGCGACGCGAAACGGGTGAAGGAGGAGATTGAGAGCAGATGGCTCATGGATGCGACTTCTTCCATCTTTGCACTCTTCTGGCTCCCCTGTGTCCTTACTTGCCGCTTGAAGTTTATGTTGCGTTTGAACTGGTTTGGTCGTCTGTAAGTCTCTTGCTCCTGTGTGAGCTTTTGGGTGTGGCCTATCTGATCAGGCTTGTAAAAGCTGAAACTTCTTAGAGTGTTTGGAGTTGTTCAAGTGCCACTGGGTTTTTGCCCCATAGTGAACTGCTCGATGACGGGTGTTCATTGTGGGTTTCCCAGTGGTGCGTTGAACCCGCTTCCCCTTTCTAGGTTTCCTTGTTGGTCGTGTTGAACTGTTGTTATTTCCGTTATGAAAGTAATGGAAAGGGGTAATGCCCGGTTCAAAAAGAAAAAGAGAATGCTTCAGGGCAAGCATGAGCTTCTAAAACTTCTGGATTCGTGGGGCCATCAAACACTGTAATGGAAGCACCCAAATAGTTCCCCTGGTCATCGCGGCATAAAGCTGCACTTGCTCCTCTGTCATTGTTTCTGGACAGTGTCGTGTCCACGTCGATTTTTGCTACACCCACTTCACTCTTCAGCCAATGTTTAGCAGCTACGTTGCCTGATTTTCCCTTGTTGTTTCTTCTCCTTACCAAGCAGTAAATCAAGGTCAGCAAGGAACCTCTGAATAAAAGCAAAAGTGGTCAGTGGGCTTTGAAATATTTCCTCATGTTTCGCCTTTCGTCTCGCCCACCAAATAGCCCACAAGGTAACTAGGATCTTTGCAAATTCCTTCTCAGATAACGAATTCTGCATTGTTGATAGCCACAACCTTGCGTCATGAAATGTACAGGCGATCACGTGTTAAACCAGCTCATTATCAATCAATGCCCAAACACACTTTGACAACTGACAGTCAATGAGTGCGCGACGGCAAGAATCCGATTCAGCATTGCACAGGAAGCAAAGCTTCCGTCTCAGAGATATGGCGATACTTAAGAAGCTCGCCCGTCGGAACAGAATTTTTTGCCAGCCTCCATGCAAAAATTTTGACCGTTCCTGGTACCTTGGCCTTTCAGAGTTTCTGCCACTGAATTTGAGTTTGCACGAGTATCCGACGTACTCGCTCGTTACTCTAGCCAGTCCTCCCTTCTTCTCTTCGTATCAACTAATATGCGATACGCTGATCGGACCAAAAAAGACCCAGAACGCTCGTAGCGCCAAGCCCACTGACGGTGTCCTGGACTAGGGGGTACTCACCACGTCGTCCCCCAATCGGTTAGATTGGGCCGAGGACCCCCAGGGCCGCATACTCATGGGTCAGTCCGGACAGGTGCCGCATACAAGGAAGATTCCACAAGACTTGGTGATCAAGACAAGGACTCCTCCCCCACCGGCGTATTCGGCTAGGACTCTTGTTATCCTAGGCCTCTGGTACATTATATAAACCAGGGACAGGCTAGTCGACAGATAGACAACATACAACAACCATACCATAGGCTAGCTTTTAGGGTTTAGCCTCCTTGATCTCGTGGTAGATCTACTCTTGTACGACCCATATCATCAATATTAATCAAGCAGGAGTAGGGTATTACCTCCATCGAGAGGGCCCGAACCTGGGTAAAAACATCGTGTCCCTTGTCTCCTGTTACCATCCGCCTAGACGCACTGTTCGGGACCCCCTACCCGAGATCCGTCGGTTTTGACACCGACATTGGTGCTTTCATTGAGAGTTCCTCTGTGTGTTCGGCAAAAGGTCGATGGCTCGCCTGCAGATCAACTGCGACTTCGGCATCTTCGTCACCAGCTTAACTGGTCACCTTGGTTCGACCAAGGGCTGCGCCCTACCTCCGATCGTCATGTTCGGATGAGGGCCTTCATCAACATCAACTCCGATCTCTATCAAGATCATGGAGGAATCATCCAGGGAGCCCGGGGCTCAACGTCAACATTGCCCTCGAGGCATCAGTCTTTTTTTCGGACAGCGGACTTGTGTCCGCCGCCACCGCCTCCTCAAGCATCGTTTTAACGATTGCTTCAGTGGAATTGTGCGGAATTGAGTCTACAACAACCCTAGAAAATTTCGTCGAGTTCCGATGGAGGAATCTCTGGCAATCTCCGATATACCAGAGCCGCATTGAATCTGGACGAGAATCCGGACGAGTTTAGGGCGTGGTGTCCAGCTTCTAGCTCGGACTTCCTTTGAAAGATCCAACCGTTCATCGGCAGCGGAATTCCTATATCTACCACCCCTCAAAATTTCAGCTCGATCCGACCGTCCAAACTCCGGGAACCTTCCGATTAGTGCATCACTTTTCGGATCTGTTTTCTGCGCGAAAACGAATCCGACCCGAGTTCGTCTTTTTTATGAACGGGATTTCGGACATCCTTTCTGAAGAAAGTTTTGTATGGGGTATTGTGTTTTGTTCCCGAACACATCCCACTAACTTTAAGATCTTTTGAACATGATCTTCAACATCATGCTGGTGTCAAACCAGTCCGTCAATATTGCTCCACGGCTGCCGACCTGCGCTAGACACGTCGCCACTTTTTTGAGCCAAGCTCAACTTCTTCGGATCATCATCTCGGCAAGCCGAACAAGAGTCCAGCATCACGAAGGATAAATCATCACCAACATCGCCGCCCCACGGATTACACGGAGCGGGCATACCGGCATCGCCGCACGGTCGCTTCATCAAGCCGGCATCGACCACGTCACGACCTGCATCGGCAGGGCCGCACTATTGCTTCTTCAAGCTGGTGTCCATCACGCCGACCTACTTCGACATCTCGGCTGGACCGGGGGCTTCGCCATCTCTTCATCAACCTACTCCGGACACTTCGGCGTCACTAGCCGACCAGGCAATGGGTCTATCAAATGGTGGCCGCATTAACGACGATTGCATGGTGGTTCGGTCAGTTTCCGTACATAGTCTGGCGAACGCCGCATCCGGAACTCGAACCGACCTGTGAATTCAGGCCTTGCCATGCCTTTACCGCATCATGTTGGAAATATGCCCCAGAGGCAATAATAAAAGCATTATTATTATATTTCCTTGTTCATGATAATTGTCTTTTATTCATGCTATAACTGTGTTATCCGGAAATCATAATACACGTGTGAATACATAGACCACAATCGTCCTAGTGAGCCTCTAGTTGACTAGCTCGTTGGTCGACGAGATAGTCATGGTTTCGACTATGGACATCGATGTCATTGACAACGGGATCACGTCATTAGGAGAATGGCGTGATGGACAAGACCCAATCCTAAGCATAGCACAAAGATCGTGTAGTTCGTTTTGCTAGAGCTTTTCCAATGTCAAGTATCTCTTCCTTAGACCGTGAGATCGTGTAACTCCGGATACCGTAGGAGTGCTTTGGGTGTACCAAGCGTCACAACGAATCGGGTGACTATAAAGGTGCACTACGGTATCTCCGAAAGTGTCATTGGGTTGACACGGATCGAGGCGAGATTTGTCACTCCGTATGACGGAGAGGTATCTTGGGCCCACTCGGTAGTGCATCATCATAATGAGCTCAAAGTGACCAAGTGTCTGGTCACGGGATCATGCATTACGGATGCGAGTAAAGTGACTTGCCGGTAACGAGACTTAACGAGGTATTGGGATACCGACGATCGAGTCTCGGGCAAGTAACATACCGTCGACAAAGGGAATAGTATACGGGTTGCTTGAACCCTCGACATCATGGTTCATCCGATGACATCATCGAGGAGCATGTGGGAGCCAACATGGGTATCCAGATCCGCTGTTGGTTATTGACCGAGAGCGCCTCGGTCATGTCTCGCATGTCTCGAACCCGTAGGGTCTACACATAAGGTTCGATGGCGCTAGGGTTATTAGGAAGACTAGTATGTGATTACCGAATGTTGTTCGGAGTCCCGGATGAGATCCCGGACGTCACGAGGAGTTCCGGAAGGGTCCGTAGGTAAAGATTTATATATGGGAAGTTGTCAAACGGGCCCCGGAAAAGTTTCGGGTCATATCGGTATTGTGAAGGAGCCACCGAAAAGGTTCCGGAGGACCACCGGGAGGGGACACCCCTCTCGGGGGGCCACTTGGGCTGCGTGGGAGGCAGCCAGCCCCTTGTGGGCTGGGCGCACCCCCTCCCCTTGGGCCCATGCGCCTAGGGTTGAGGGGGGAACCCTAAGGGGGGCGCCCCCCTTGCTTGGGGGGCAAGCCCCTCCCTAACCGCCGCCCCCCCTCTAGATGCATCTAGAGGGGGCCAGCCCCCCTCCTCCCTTCCCCTATAAATAGAGGGGTGAGGGAGGCTGCATGCACAACTTGAAGGCGCAGCCCTCCCTCCCAACACCTCTCCTCCTCGCGTGCGCTTGGCGAAGCCTGCCGAGAGGCTGTGACTCCACCATCATCACGCCGTCGTGCTGCTGTTGGAGCCATCTTCCTCAACCTCTCCTTCCTCCTTGCTGGATCAAGGCGGAGGAGACGCCCGTACCATACGTGTGTTGAACGCGGAGGTGCTGTCCGTTCAGCGCTTTGGTCATCGGTGATCCGAGTACGACTCCATCATCACCATCCCTCGAAAGCTTCATACGCGATCTACAAGTGGTATGTAGATGCAAACTCACTCCCTTGACTCGTTGCTTAGATGAACTCATAGATGGATCTTGGTGAAACCGTAGGAAAAATTTTAATTTTCTGCAGCGTTCCCCAACAGTGGCATCATGAGCTAGGTCTATCGTAGTTCTCTATTGCAGTAGAAACACAATTTAGTTGTGGGCGTGGATCTTGTCAACTTACTTGCCGCTACTAGTCTTATCTTGCTTCCGCGGTATTGTGGGATGAAGCGGCCGGACCAACCTTACACGTGCGCTTCGTGAGACCGGTTCCACCGACTAACATGCACTAGTTGCATAAGGTGGCTAGCGGGTGTCTGTCTCTCCCACTTTAGTTGGAGCGGATTCGATGAAAAGGGTCCTTATGAAGGGTAAATAGAAGTTGACAAAATAACGTTGTGGTTATTCATAGGTAAGAAAACGTTCTTGCTAGAACCCAATTGCAGCCACGTAAAAGATGCAACAACAATTAGAGGACGTCTAGCTTGTTTTTGCAGCAATTGTCATGTGATATGATATGGCCAAGTTGTGATGAATGATGAATGACATATTGTGATGTATGAGATCATGTTCTTGTAATAGGAATCACGACTTGCATGTCGATGAGTATGACAACCGGCATGAGCCATAGGAGTTGTCTTTATTTTTGTATAACCTGCGTGTCATTGAAGAACGCCATGTAAATTACTTTACTTTATTGCTAAACGCGTTAGCCATAGAAGTAGAAGTAGTCGTTGGCGTGACAACTTCATGGAGGCACAATGATGGAGATCATGATGATGGAGATCATGGTGTCATGCCGGTGACAAGATGATCATGGAGCCCCGAAGATGGAGATCAATGGAGCTATATGATATTGGCCATATCATGTCACTACTATATAATTGCATGTGATGTTTATTATGTTTATGCATCTTGTTTACTTAGAACGACGGTAGTAAATAAGATGATCCTTACAACAATTTCAAGAAGTGTTCTCCCTAACGTGCACCGTTGCTAAAGTTCGTCGCTTCTAAGCACCACGTGATGATCGGTGTGATGGATTCTTACGTTCACATACAACGGGTGTAAGACAGATTTACACACGCAAAACACTTAGGGTTAACTTGCGAGCCTAGCATGTACAGACATGGCCTCGGAACACGGAGACCGAAAGGTCGAACACGAGTCGTATGGAAGATCGATCAACATGAGAATGTTCACCGGCGATGACTAGTCCGTCTCACGTGATGATCGGACACGGCCTAGTCGACTCGGATCGTGTATCACTTAGATGACTAGAGGATGTCTAATCTGAGTGGGAGTTCATTTAAATAATTTGATTATATGAACTTAATTATCATGAACTTAGTCTAAAACTTTTGCATAATATGTCTTGTAGATCAAATGGCCAACGCTCATGTCAACTTGAACTTCAACGCGTTCCTAGAAAACCAAGCTGAAAGATGGCGGCAGCAACTATACGGACTGGGTCCGGAACTTGAGATCATCCTCATAGCTGCCAGAAACAATATGTCCTAGAAGGACCGCTAGGTGGCGCTCCGTCCTGAGAACCAAGACATTATGAATGCTTGGCAGTCTCGTCTTGATGATTACTCCCTCGTTCGGTGCGGCATGCGTTACGACTTAGAACCGGGCTCCAAAAGCGTTTTGAGCATCACGGAGTATATGAGATGTTCAAGAGCTGAAACTAGTTTTCCAAGCTCACGCCCGGTCGAGAGATATGACATCTCCGACAAGTTCTATAGTTGTAAGATGGAGGAAAATAGTTACATCGGTGAGCACATACTCAAGATGTCCAGGTTGCACAACCGTATGATTGACTGAATATTAACCTCCACGATGAGGCGGTCATTGACAGAATCCTTGATCGCTCCCACCAAGCTACAAGAGCTTTGTGATGAACTACAATATGCAGGGGATGGTAAAGACCATTCTGAAGTATTCTCTATTTGAAGTCAGCAGAGGTTGAAATCAAGAAAGAACATCAAGTGTTGATGGTCAATAAGACCACTAAGTTCAAGAAGGGCAAGGGCAAGAAGAACTTCAAGAAGGACGGCAAGGAGGTTGCTGCGCCGGTAAGCAAGTTGCCGGGAAGAAGTCAAAGAATGGACCCAAGCACGAGACCGAGTGCTTTTATTGCAAGGGAAGGGTCCTTTGAAGCGGAACTGCCCCAAATACTTAGCGGATAAGAAGGCCGGCAACACCAAAGGTATATTTGATATACATGTAATTGATGTGTACCTTACCGATTACTCGTAGTAACTCACCGGTATTTGATACGGTGCCGTTGCTCATATTTGTAACTCACAGCAGGAGCTGCGGAATAAGCGAAGACGGCAAAGGGCGAGGTGACGATCTTGGCGTCGGGAATGGTTCAGTCGATGTGATCGCCGTCGCACGCTACCTCTTCATTTACCTACGGGATTAGTTTTGAACCTTAATAATTGTTATTTGGTGCCAAGTTTGAGCATGAACATTGTATCTGGATCTCGTTTAATGCGAGATGGCTACTCATTTAAATCCGAGAATAATGGTTGTTCTATTTATATGAGAGATATGTTTTATGGTCATGCTCCGATGGTCAATGGTTTACTCTTAATGAATCTCGGCGTGGTATTACACATGTTCATAGCGTGAATACCAAAAGATGTAAAGTTGATAACGATAGTCCCACATACTTGTGGCATCGCCGCCTTGGTCACATTGGTGTCAAGCGCATGAAGAAGCTCCATGCTGATGGACTTTTGGAGTCTCTAGATTATGAATCATTTGACACATGCGAACCATGCCTCATGGGCAAGATGACCAAGACTCCGTTCTCCGGAACAATGGGCGAGCAACCAACTTGTTGGAAATCATACATACCGATGTGTGCGGTCCAATGAGTGTTGAGGCTCATGGAGGATATCGTTATGTTCTCACTCTCACGGATGACTTGAGTAGATATGGGTATGTCTACTTGATGAAACACAAGTCTGAGACATTTGAAAAGTTCAAGGAATTTCAGAATGAAGTAGAGAATCAACGTGACGAAAGATAAAATTCTTACGATCGGATCGTGGAGGAGAATATTTAAGTCACGAATTTGGTACACACTTAAGAAAATGTGGAATCGTTTCACAACTCACGCCGCTGGAACACCTCAACGTAGCGGTGTGTCCGAGCGTCATAATCGCACTCTATTGGATATGGTGCGATCTATGATGTCTCTTACCGATTTACCGCTATCATTTTGGGGATCGCTCTAGAGACAGCTACATTCACTTTAAATAGGGCACCGTCTAAATCCGTTGAGGCGACACCGTGTGAATTATGGTTTGGGAAGAAACCTAAGATGTCGTTTCTAAAAGTTTGGGGATGCGATGCTTATGTCAAGAAACTTCAAACTGAAAAGCTCGAACCCAAGTCGGAAAAATCGTCTTCATAGGATACCCTAAAGAAACAATTGGGTATACCTTCTACTTAAGATCCGAGGGAAAGATCTTTGTTGCCAAGAACGGATCCTTTACGGAAAAGAGTTTCTCTCGAAAGAAGTAAGTGGGAGGAAAGTAGAACTTCGATGAAGTACTACCTCTTGAGCAGGATAGTAGTGCAGCTCGGAAAATGTTCTGTGATGCCTACACCAACCGAAGAGGAAAATAATGTGATGATCAAGGTACTTCGGATCAAGTTGCTCTTGAACCGTCAGGTCCACAAGGACACGTTCCGCACTGCAGTGGTACGGCAACCCTGTCCCGGAAATCATGTTGTTAGACAACGGTGAACCTTGAACTATGAAGAAGCGATGGCGGGCCCAGATTCCAACAAATGGCTAGAAGCCATGAAATCCGAGATAGAATCCATGTATGAAAACAAAGTATGGACTTTGGTGACTTGCCCGATGATCGGCGGCGATAGAAAACAAATGGATCTTTAAGAAGAAGACGGACGCG
This sequence comes from Aegilops longissima, assembly GCA_021605205.1. Classification (NCBI taxonomy): domain Eukaryota; kingdom Viridiplantae; phylum Streptophyta; class Magnoliopsida; order Poales; family Poaceae; genus Aegilops; species Aegilops longissima. Next base: position 48,893,493 of record CM038679.1, read on the forward strand.
GATGGTAATGTCACCATCTATAAAGCTCGACTTGTCGCTAAGGGTTATCGGCAAGTTCAAGGGATTGACTACGATGAGACTTTCTCTCCGTGGCGAAGCTTAAGTCCGTCCGAATCATGTTAGCAATTGCCGCATACTATGATTATGAGATATGGCGATGGGCGTCAAAACAGCATTCCTTAACGGTTATCTTAAGGAAGAGTTGTATATGATGCAGCGGAAGGTTTTGTCGATCCTAAGAACGCTAACAAAGTATGCAAGCTCCAGCGATCCATTTATGGGCTGGTGCAAGCATCTCGGAGTTGGAACATTCGCTTTGATGAGATGATCAAAGCGTTTGGGTTATATGAGACTTATGGAGAAGCCTGTGTTTACAAGAAAGTGAGTGGGAGCTCTGTAGCATTTCTCATATTATATGTAGATGACATACTTTTGATGGGAAATGATATAGAATTCTTGGACAACATTAAGGCCTACTTGAATAAGTGTTTTTCAATGAAGGACCTTGGAGAAGCTGCTTATATATTAGGCATCAAGATCTATAGAGATAGATCGAGGCGCCTCATAGGTCTTTCACAAAGCACATACCTTGATAAGATTTTGAAGAAGTTCAAAATGGATCAGTCCAAGAAGGGTTCTTGCTGTATTGCAAGGTGTGAGATTGAGCTCGGCTCAATGCCCGACCACGACAAAAGATAAAGAAGAGATGAGTGTCATCCCTATGCTTCAGCCATAGGATCTATTATGTATGCCATCTTGTGTACCGGACCTGATGTAAACCTTGCCGTAAGTTTGGTAGGAAGGTACCAAAGTAATCCCGCAAGGAACACCGGACAGCGGTCAAGAATATCCTGAAGTACCGAAAAGGACAAAGGACATGTTTCTCATTTATGGAGGTGACGAAGAGCTCGTCGTAAAGGGTTACGTCGGCGCTAGCTTCGACACGATCTGATGACTCTAAGTCACAAACCGGATACGTGTATATGTTGAATGGTGGAGCGATGGCTGGTGCATTTTGCAAGCGAAGCGTCGTGGCGGGATCTACATGTGAAGCGGAGTACATGGCAGCCTCGGAGGCAGCACATGAAGCAATATGGGTGAAGGAGTTCATCACCGACCTAGGAGTCATACCCAATGCGTCGGGGCCGATCAAACTCTTCTGTGACAACTTGGAGCTATTGCACTTGCCAAGGGCCAGGTTTCACAAGAAGACAAGGCACATCAAGCGTCGCTTCAACTCCATCCGTGAAAATGTTCAAGATGGAGACATAGAAATTTGCAAAGTGCATACGGATCTGAATGTCGCAGATCCGTTGACTAAACCTCTTCCACGGGCAAAACATGATCAACACCAGAACTCTATGGGTGTTCGATTCATCACAATGTAACTAGATTATTGACTCTAGTGCAAGTGGGAGACTGTTGGAAATATGCCCTAGAGGCAATAATAAAAGCATTATTATTATATTTCCTTGTTCATGATAATTGTCTTTTATTCATGCTATAACTGTGTTATCCGGAAATCATAATACACGTGTGAATACATAGACCACAATACGTCCCTAGTGAGCCTCTAGTTGACTAGCTCGTTGGTGACAGATAGTCATGGTTTCGACTATGGACATCGGATGTCATTGACAACGGGATCACGTCATTAGGAGAATGACATGATGGACAAGACCCAATCCTAAGCATAACACAAAGATCGTGTAGTTCGTTTTGCTAGAGCTTTTCCAATGTCAAGTATCTCTTCCTTAGACCGTGAGATCGTGTAACTCCGGATACCGTAGGAGTGCTTTGGGTGTACCAAGCGTCTGGCGTAAGCGGGTGACTATAAAGGTGCACTACGGTATCTCGAAAGTGTCATTGGGTTGACACGGATCGAGGCGAGGATTTGTCACTCCGTATGACGGAGAGGTATCCTTGGGCCCACTCGGTAGTGCATCATCATAATGAGCTCAAAGTGACCAAGTGTCGGTCACGGGATCATGCATTACTGATGCGAGTAAAGTGACTTGCGATAACGAGACTTAACGAGGTATTGGGATACCGACGATCGAGTCTCGGGCAAGTAACATACCGTCGACAAAGGGAATAGTATCTGGGTTGCTTGAACCCTCGACATCGTGGTTCATCCGATGACATCATCGAGGAGCATGTAGGAGCCAACATGGGTATCAGATCCGCTGTTGGTTATTGACGGAGAGGGTCTCGATCATGTCGCATGTCTCCCGAACCCGTAGGGTCTACACATAAGGTTCGGTGGCGCTAGGGTTATTAGGAAGACTAGTATGTGATTACCAAATGTTGTTGAGTCCGGATGAGATCCCGGACGTCACGAGGAGTTCGGAAGGGTCCGGAGGTAAAGATTTATATATGGGAAGTTGTCAAGCGGGCCCGGAAAAGTTTGGTCATATCGGTATTGTGAAGGAGCCACGGAAGGTTAGGAGGACCACGGGAGGACACCCTCTCGGGGGCCACTTGGCTGCGTGGGAGGCAGCCAGCCCCTTGTGGGCTGGGCGCACCCCTCCCTTGGGCCCATGCGCCTAGGGTTGAGGGGGGAACCCTAAGGGGGGCGCCCCCCTTGCTTGGGGGGCAAGCCCCCCTCCCCTTGGCCGCCGCCCCCCTCTAGATGCATCTAGAGGGGGCCGGCCCCCCTCCTCCCTTCCCCTATAAATAGAGGGGTGAGGGGAGGGCTGCATACACAACTTGAAGGCGCAGCCCCTCCCCTCCCCAACACCTCTCCTCCTCCGCGTGCGCTTGGCGAAGCCTGCCGAGGGGCTGTGACTCCACCATCATCACGCCGTCGTGCTGCTGTTGGAGCCATCTTCCTCAACCTCTCCTTCCTCCTTGCTGGATCAAGGCGGAGGAGACGTTGCCCGTCACTGCACGTGTGTTGAAGCGGAGGTGTTGTCCGTTCAGCGCTTTGGTCATCGGTGATCCGATGCGACTCCATCATCACCATCCCTCGAAAGCTTCCGCACGCGATCTACAAGTGGTATGTAGATGCAAACTCACTCCCTTGACTCGTTGCTTAGATGAACTCATAGATGGATCTTGGTGAAACCGTAGGAAAAATTTTAATTTTCTGCAACGTTCCCCAACACATCACGCCGCCGCCCTGCATCGACATTGACTTCGGCGCCAGGCCATATTTCTTTTATTACTCACTTTGCATAAATTATTTATTATGCAACGATTTTTTTAATTATCATTATTACTATTATCTCCGGTTTGCACTATTTTTTGTGCACAGGAAAATGATCCGGGGACTTCGGCGTCACTCTGCAGGTCTGCATTGACCATGCTATGTCACCACTTCGGAGTGCCGAGCTCTTCGCTCCGCCACCTCGGACCGGCTTGGGGGATGGAACCTTGTCCCGCATCAAGCTCGGACCGCATCGTCAATACCGAACACATTAACCAGCTAAGTTGCCTTCATGCTCAAATTTTAAATTTCTAACTTGTGTTCGGTTCGACCAAGCATTATACTTTTTTGGAAAAAAGTTGCTTGTAAAAATTTTCCTTATCGAAACTTTGTTACAGACACACTTGACGTGCTACCGCGCTCATTATACAGGGGCTTCTTTAATGAAGCTTATTAATTCGGGCTTTATGCCCAACACATGTGTCACACTTCCGCATGTACCTTTTATTCACCATTATATGCATCGATATGACTTAAGTTTTGGCCAGGCTGGGTTGCTGGCTCTGTGCTACCCCTCGTTCCCAATTGTTCGGCTAGGTGATAAAGGGAGCACCTCTCGATTATTCTTGCGGGTCGATCGGATGTGTGCCTCGGTGGGTGAAGCCGAAAGCTAAGCGTTCTTAAGGGAATACTCGGTCGGTGAACTAAAGATGATTTCTTACCTATTCATTTACCTGCCCCGGATGTTTTTCTGCTCTTTTCTTGATCGGACATGCACTTTAGGGCATGCCTCCGAGAAAGGAACCCCTAACGGAACTATTCTCCCGAAAGATGTTTCTTACTAACCATGTAATATAACATAACTAGTTGGGCACTTATGCGATAAAGCACTAATGACCCCTAAATGCGGTCTCCACGCATGCCCGGTTTTTATAACCGCGGGGGTATTCGGACACCTCGAACTATTGGGTCCAGAGGTTGAAGCAAAAAGGTCGCTTCGACAAACAATCTACAATCCGGCTAGAAGGCATTTTACATGTCACCTTACATTATATAGTCAACTTTTACCCAAGTCACTTGGGGCTCTTATGTTTATTTGAGCGTTTTATACTAAGTGTTTTTCTTCTTAGTCGTTGCAAAGTTTTTTATTCATCACTCCTTTTTTCGACACGAGTGTGCGGTCACTAGCCGGGAGCCTAATTTCTCTCTCAAAACCGCTAGAGTTTAATTTTCCAAACTGGCCTAATGAGAAGTACTCCGCCTTGGGATGGGAGGCTGAAGCCGTGGCTGACCCGCAGAAGTCTCGAGATAGGATGTGTCATGTTAAAGCACAGATGAAGCACTTTTTTTCCAAAGTCAATTTTGGATTGGCATCAAACACTTGATCTTGTTGGACGTCATGTTTTTCTTGGCGTTTTTGGTTTTCAAGCTTTTGGCACTTTTAAACTATTTGTGTGTTTTCAGCACAAGTCTTGCGATCTGCAACGCCGGACACCTTTAGAGATTCGGCAAAACATTCTCGGATATTGCTATATATGCATCAGTTTCAATTGTGTCTTGGTCAATAGTTGGGTTGCCCGGCTCCGCGCTTGCCTCCTACGTTCCGCTTTGTTGGCTAGGTGTGCAAAGGAGAACCACTGCGATTGTGCTTCCATTTCGCAGGTCAAGCACCTCGATGGAGAAAGCCGGCTGGCTGTCACAATAGGTGTAAACTGGTCAGCGATCCGATGACTATATTAAATATTGGGCCATTCATAAAATTTGCGAAGTGTTTCCGGCTTAACCTCATTGTTGCGAACACTACCGGGGCTAATGGCTGGCCTCCCAAACTAAATCCTCAATATTTTGCTCTTACATTGGAGCTGAGGTTTCATGATCATGCTTAGCATGACAACCCAAAGAAAGGAACCGATAAGCGGGGCTATTTTCTTTGGAAGACATTTCTTACATTAAGCAGTAATATAACATATCTCTCTGCGTACCTTTGTTTATAAAACCGTATGGCCAGATTGCCTTGTTTGTCATAAATCTTTGCCCTCATAAAGGCTTTATAAAGTAGGACAAACACTCCTCGACTCTTGGTGAGGAGGTTGAAGCCGATGGTCGGTCAACAAAGTGTTGTACAATGCGGATCCGAGCATTAATGGCGTAAAGTACTTGGATACATAGAGTCATTACACATAATTGGTGATTTTACTATGGATATCAATCCTTAATTGACCACCCGTGCCGCATTAAGGCTCGAGAACTCTTGGGCTTGGGCTTATTATTTACAAATATTAAAGGGCACATCAATCCCCGATGCGGTGTTGCCACCCGACCAGTGTCTCGGGGCTCTTGCATTGCTGTTCTATGCGAGAAAATTTTAAGTGCAATGTCTGAGTTTTCGAGGAGATTTTGATCCTCGGGTTGGTCGGCCGCACCCAACCCGAGTCTCGAGGACTGAGCACGCTGCTTTTGTGTCCGAAGTATTCTGCGAGCTAGGACTTGATCCTTAGGCCGATTTTGCAAATCAACACGAGTCTCGGTGACTACGGGGATCAGCGGTCTTATGTCATCCTTCATGTGCATCTCGGGTTTTAGACCGATACGCACCTTGAGGGCTACTGGCTATATATCTCGTCATAGAATAAATTGCATCAATAAAAAATATTGACAAAAATTGGCCCACATTCAGGGTGGTGCACCACCTCGGAAGCAGTCCGGCATAAAGCTCGGACGCTAGTGGCTAGCTCCATAGAGGGCATTTCCGGCATTAAGCTCGGCTAAACTTCTTTGAACGAAGGTGATTTACAACACCTCGGATACAGTCCGGCGTTGGAGCTCGGATACATAGTCTGGCGATAGAGCTGTGAAGCAGTCCGGCGTTGGTGCTCGGCTGCAAAAGATACCTCGAATGTAGTCCGGCGTTAGAGCTCGGACACAAGAGGACACTGCCTCCCGGGAATAACTTCAAACCCGAGGCGTGGCATAAAAATAACAACGCATTGATAAAGGCCGGAAACTTAAAGGGGCTCCTCGGATACCCGACGTATAAACTCGCCGAATGCATTTCGGCGATCCTCAAGATCGAAGATGAGAAGATTTGTTGAACCAGTTTTCAAGACCGGCAACCGAAGATGAAGATCAGTTCGGAAGAATCGAGGCGTCCTTAACTTGAAGACCGGTTCGGGGGCTCTTGACGGTGTCTGGACTGGGGGTACTCACCACGTCGTCCCCAATCGGTTAGATTGGGCGAGGACCCCAGGGCCGCATACTCATGGGCGATCCGGACAGGTGTCGCATACAAGGAAGATTCCACAAGACTTGGTGATCAAGACAAGGACTCCTCCCCCACCGGCGTATTCGGCTAGGACTCTTGTTATCCCTAGGCCTCTGGTGCATTATATAAACCAGGGCCAGGCTAGTCGACAGATAGACAATATACAACAATCATACCATAGGCTAGCTTTTAGGGTTTAGCCTCCTTGATCTCGTGGTAGATCTACTCTTGTACTACCCATATCATCAATATTAATCAAGCAGGAGTAGGGTATTACCTCCATCGAGAGGGGCGAACCTGGGTAAAACATCGTGTCCCTTGTCTCCTGTTACCATCCGCCTAGACGCACAGTTCGGGACCCCCTACCCGAGATCCGCCGGTTTTAACACCGACACCCACCAATCACCTGAAGCTTTTTTTAGAGAAAAGACATACGCCCGACTTTATAAATAAAGCCAACAGGCAGAGTCACGACACAACCATCCAGACAACACAGAAGTAGAGCAGCAGTTAAGAAGTACGAATACGTGGCACCCAAGCCAATCATGGCATGCAGGCCAGCCTTGAAACCAAAAGAACAGTATACTAAGCCATCGCCCTAGATCGCTGCAGCAGGTAAGAAGCCGTAGACCTCATCTTAGATAGCATGTCGTCGAACGCCTCAAGGTCCACTTCCTTAGTCAATAATCTCCACTGTTGCAGAAAGACATTGGCTTTAAATAAGCAGCTCACAGGGTTAGCCGGAAAGATGTGTTCAATAGTAAACTTGTTCCTAGTAGTCCACAGCAACCAACAAATCGCTGCCCAGCCAACCCAGACACTACTAGGAAAAGGCATGCTAGTGGCGCACCAGTTTTGCCTTCTAATGGCGCACTACTGGTGCGCCACTAACATCACGCCATTAGAATTTTTTTCTAATGGCGCACCACATATCGCCATTAGAATCTGGTGTTCTAATGGCGCACCACGTAATCTCGCCATTAGTATTTCCACGGTCGCCACTATTATCTGCTATACTAATAGCGCACCACATGGTAGTGCGCCATTAGTAACATTTTTTATTTTTTATTCGTTTTTCTTAATCTCAGGTCACTATTTCACATGAGATATCAACACATATATATACAACAAGCATCCATATAACAATCATATCTAACACACAAGTTTCATCATATATACATACATAGCCAACACATAGTTCCATCATTACATATTACAAAAGTTTCACATTGTTCATCCAACACCGTTATCCATCAATTCACAAAAGTTTCACATTGATACAAAATAAAAACACAAATGGAAAAGAAGCACTCCATCCATGCAAGCTTCCATGAATTAAATCAAATCTGCAAAATGATAAACAAGAAGTTAGAAGAAGAAGAAGAAGAAGAAGAAGAAGAAGAAGAAGAGAAGAAGAAGAAGAAGAAGACTAGAAGAATACTAGAAGAAGAATAAGAAGAATAAGAAGAAGACTATAAGCTTATTATGTAAACTTGATCATTTTGTGCTAACATAAGTTATTTCGGAGCTAACCTATAGGAAACTAAGCATATAAGCTCTAAGTTAGCATATTAGAGCCAACTTAGGTAAAATGAAGCTAACCTATGTCATTTTGGAAAAGAAGAAGAATAAGAAGAAGACTATAAGCTTATTATGTAAACTTGATCATTTTGTGCTAACATAAGTAATTTTGGAGCTAACCTATAGGAAACTAAGCATTTAAGCTCTAAGTTAGCATATTAGAGCCAACTTAGGTAAAATGAAGCTAACCTATGTCATTTTGGAAAAGAAGAAGAATAAGAAGAAGACTATAAGCTTATTATGTAAACTTGATCATTTTGTGCTAACATAAGTTATTTTGGAGCTAACCTATAGGAAACTAAGCATATAAGCTCTAAGTTAGCATATTAGAGCCAACTTAGGTAAAATGAAGCTAACCTATAGGAAACTAAGCATATTAGAGATAACATAGGTAACTAAGTATATATATATATCATTTTGGAGATCTGACATACCTGACATAGTTCAGTTCTCATTGTTCTTCTCCTTCTCCTTCCTCAACCTGATGCGCCAAGAGCGGCGAGGCGGTGGAGGCAGTGGGATGTAGTCTTCTACCACAATTGGCGTGGTCATGTCGCCCAGCTGTGGGATCGCCGGCGCCACCACCGGTGCGTGGTCATTGTCGAGCACCACCACCATCGCGAGGCACCTTGAGGCGGGGCAGGCACGACCATCGCTAGGTCATCCTCAGCCACCTCCATCTCTTGCCCATGGTCAGCCACCACCATCTCTTGCCCATGGTCAGCCACCACCATCTCTTGCCCATGGTCAGCCACCACCATCTCTTTCCCATGGTCAGCCACCACCAGCGCTAGGTCATCCTCGGCTGATGCCCATCGTCATCCTGCAGCTCCTCATCCCCTCTGCTCCTCTTCTCCGCCTCCAGTCCGGATCATCCTTCTTGTTGTCTTTGTTGCTGCGAGAATCATTTGTTCTTGTCGCTAAAGCAGAATCGTTGTTGCTTTTGCTACAGCCATAATCATTCTTTGCTTTGGTTTGTAGCTTGATGTCGCTCTTCTGCTGCTACCATTACTGTCCAAATGCAACAATGACCGTTAACAATCGATGTGAGACAAATCCAAATGTAGAGGAATAAGAAGAGGCGAGCGTCTTGGCATCATAAATCGTCGGCAGAGCGCATCGACACATAGTCGTGTTGAACACCTTCACGATGAGCATGGTGGTGGCGTCGTCGTACACGAAGAAGGAAGTACCCCAGCCGCGGGTCGTGAGCGCGGAAGAACTTCTCCCACCCACGATACAAGTACATGTGGCCCTCCTTGATCACCAACTCCACATCCCACGCCTGTGTAACCTGCTGCTTGGCGTGTCGCGGCTTCACATTATTGGCGGATCTTCACCCGGCATGTTCATAAAAGCTGTCGGGCAGCCTCTGCAGTTTGGGACAATGAGTGATGTAGCAAACAACAAATATCATAATGAGATGGGTGAAGGGAGATCTCTCGTTTTATATACTGCGTCATGGATGATCTTGAAGTCCCAAGTATGATCTTGAAGAACTCGAAGCATCCAACTCGTCTTCTTGATTGTGGCGGAGCGGCGGTGGCTGCTTCCCCCATCTACAGTAAGCAGCAGAAGAGACCAATTAGTACCCTTACAACAGATGATAAAACATGCATGATAACACGCTGTACTGAAAATCCAATTGTACTGGACTATAAATTAGGGTAACAATGACACAGAAGATGGGAGCACCTAGTACACATTAACAAAACAAAAAGGTACCACGCTTAAAAGGAAAGACCACTTGGCTCTATTGCCACCTATGGTTTAATGCAGCAAGAATGGCGGGGCAGTTGATCCTACTTAACTAAGTACTAAGATACCCCGGCCCATGCATTAGTCGCAAGTACCCCATATGTCCTATTTTTAGCAAAGTCATGCTAAAATTCATGGAAAATTTCAGCATGACCTTTGCTGAAAATAGGACATATAAATACCAATTGCCGGAGCGGAAGTTAATCGACATTCCGGCAAACTCAAGGAACCTCTCGGGTACCTGCAAATTCATCACGACACAATGGTGGAGACAAAACCCAACAACTTTACAAGTCTTTCACAGATTTGTTTGCAAGTTACGATATGTAATAAAGATGAGCCTCAATGCTGATTTGTTTGCATTGTTTTAGGAGTATAAACTGAGTATGCAAACTGGATATACACTGAATTTAAATAAATTTACAGAAAAATACCATGTGCTTGTGGGTGTGGTGTCCTATTTGCAGAAAAATACCATGTGTAAGTGGAGTGCAGTGTTCTGCGAAGCGAGATGTTGATTGGGTTTACGCTCTGAAACTTGCCAATTGCAAAAATCTGCTGTTGTAAAACTCTGTAAATCTACTCTATACAAATCTTAAAAGCAGGTCTACTTCACCTAAAATTCACCTAAGTGCTACTGCAAGCAGGTCTACTTGCTTTTGGTGTGTTCTTGCACAACATGTTTCTCTGCAATGCCACATAAGCATGTGTGCTAAACCTACATCTAACAAGTATTGAGGCAAACAAATATTGCTCCCAACTGAACATTTTCAGTTAAGCTGTAGCAACAAGTATTGGAACACTGTGCTCAAAAGTTCAGTTAACAGTATTGACTACAACTCATTGAAACAAAAAGGGGAGATAATCCTTTTAACCATTCATGAGTTTTGAATGAGCTGGTTACTTGTCAAAAGTTCAATTATGATGCCAAACTAGTTTAATCCCTAGGAATTAGTTGTTAACATAATCACCCAGGGCCCCAACATTAGGCGATAATGAGCTTCTTTTGCATAGTTTTCTACGCGAAAGCGATGCGAAAGGAAAGATTTTATTTTGTTTGCGCCAAACAAGGCCTACTAATGAAGCTCCAACTACGAAGAAGAATCAGACCCTATCCACCAAGATATATTGGCGTATGAGACTGCCATAATCTTGATGAAGTATCTTTGTGCAAAGAACAGGCACAAATTGAAGTGAGCATCTGAAACCATGAGGCCGGCTAAAAGTTTTTGAGCACATCTCCAAGCTACTACTAGAGTTTATCACTTGAATCCATGGACCGTCCAGCAAAGCAAGGCAACCAAGAACAAGATATGGCACAAATCCCTTTCTTATCGACGCAAACTCAGTATAATCTTTTGGAATAAGGCTGTCAAACTCAGCGATATCGAAGGAAACATTTTGCTCGAAGGGCCTACTCTACTATTTAAGCTCCAATAATGAAGAAGAATCAGACCCATCCTCGAAGATATATTATTGGCATAGTATAAAACTGTCATGATCTTGATGAAGTACTGCTGCGGATGTATCATGTTGATCTTGCTATATATCAACAAATCTGCGAGTTGATGATTACACACATAAAACTTGCAATGATGAAGGAAGCACTCATGTCAAATACTAGCATGACTAAAAACTGAGAATTTGATGTCGATGCATAATTTTATCCTCCCCCGCCTTCCATCTACTCGCATCGATGCATACTACCGGTTGTGACAGCATATTGAGAAAGTGCATTCTGCAGAGTGCGGCCACAATGAGGCGAGGCGTGGGTGGCGCCGCGGCCACGCGGCGGCCGTCACAGTGAGCCACGAGCCGAGGGAAGTGGTGGGCGGCACAAACAGCGACTAAACAAGGGAAAAGAGGGGAATCGATGGAGGCGCTCACCCCGGAGCTGGGGAAGGAGACGGCAAGGCCGACGGTGGTCGGGGCAGCGCGGATCGACGCCAAGAAGCAGTGGTCGGTGATGAGGAAGAAGAGGTCGATGCGCTCAATCCTTGATGACCCGACTCCAATCCGTGGACGCAGCTCCTAGGCACGACGACAAAGCACGGGGCGGCCGGTGGCCGTGGTGACTTGGACGTGGGGCCTCCTCTCTGGTGGGCGTGGGGCGGGCCGAGGCTCCAAGTCTCCCGGCCGAGGTTAGGGAGGGAGGCGAGGCGGCGCTTCATGAGGAGGCGGGGCTCGGGGTGGAGGCGCTCGAGGAGGAAGGGGAGAGGCGGCGCTCAAGGGAGGAAGGGAGAGGAGGCGAGGCGCGGGGGCGTGGTGAGACGGAGGCAGCGGAGCAGTGGGGCGCATGGGCGGCTGTGGGGCGTCTGGTTGGGGTCGATCGAGGGAATCTGGCGAGGGAGGAGGAGGCCACAGTCTGAGGCGAGTAGATGGAGGGAGGGTTCTAATGGCGCACCTCCCGTAGTGCGCCATAAATGCGACTATTCTAATGGCGCACCTCCCACAGTGCGCCATTAGAATTTTGTTTTAATCTAGCCCGTTGGTGGGGCTATATACCACTGACCCTATCTCCATCAGAACCCGCCCACTAACCCAACTGGTCAACACGCAGCACACACACCAGGAGGTCTTGGGTTCGATTCCCAGGCTCCCCAATTTTGATTTTTATGCATTTAAAATGCTGTTTGATATTTATTTGTGTTTAAATATGTTCAAACTTGTTTAAATCATAACAGCAATATTTTTTTATAAAAACAGTAATAATTTTTTAAAAATATGTTCAAATTTGTTATTTGAAAATATTTATGAATATGAAAAAATATTCATATGGGGGGATGGTGCGGTTGGTCGTCGGCAGCGGTGGAGTGGGGAGGTGCGGGCGGGGGTGTGTGGTGGCGGTGGAAGCGGGGAGGTGTGGGGGTGCTCGGCGGGGGACGGATCGGCAAGGTGGGATAGCGATCGAGATGGAGGGGGATCGAGATCGAGTGTCCATGAAATTTAAAAACATTCATGAGTTCAAAAGGTGCCCATGAAATACAATCGAGAAATGAAGGCTACAATTTAAATACAATCGATCTTAGCTAGCTATCTGTTCACAATCTTCTTGCCCTTATTTTTCGTAAATGGAGTTCTTCTCTTGAACGGACGTCCTTTAGGTAGGGTGGTCCTGCTTCTTCTTGTGGTGTATGCTGATACTTCATCGTCGTCGTCATGTTCCATCTTCGGGTCGCCGTACTTGTCGAAGTCTTGCTCATTGGCGACTCCATCCATTCCGATGATCTTCCTTTTGCCTCTCCTCACGACAACACGACTGGGCTTTGGCGGGTCGGTAATGAAGAAGCATTGGTCCACTTGGGAAGCCAGTACCCATGGCTCATTTTTCGCGGTGACGTTTGCGCCCATGATCTTGGATTTAACCGGGTATAACCATGGTGGTGAAATACCGGTCTTCTTTTATGGCGCTCTTGGCCCATCGACACGGAACATCGGGACCTTCTCTCCAGTAGCTCAGCTCCCAGATCTCCTCGATCCTTCCGAGATCTGTCCTTGTCGTTACGGTGTAGGATTCCATCTTACCGGAGTTACGATAACCATCGCTCTTCATGTCCTTGTCCTCGATGTAGAATGTGTAGCCGTTGATATAAATGCGCCTCATAGGTCATCGAGGTTGTGCTCGGTGCCTGTGACAAAGCGAATATGAGTTGTTCTTCGCGGAAGAATCCTCATGTAAAAGATGCTGACGAAGCTTCTGCTTGAACCAACGCGTGAAACATGAGTTGTGCTCTTTGATTATATCTCCGTCCAGTCCTCTGTTGGCCTCGGTCATTGTCGTCTTCTCAATAAAGGTTTTGTGCTCTACCACCCAAGGATCGACCACGTCTATGTGTTGTAAGCGCGACTAGGTTTGCTCTTTCAAAGTCGGTGAGTCGACCCTCGAAGTCGACATGCATTTCGCGGCGACCCTCACGGTGACCCCATCTAGCGAGCCTGCCGAGGTGCTGTTGATGGGCAGACCAGCAGGGTCCTCGATGCCTAGATAATTAGATGCGATGGGAGATGCACTCTTTGGTCGAAGCCCTGGCTATGCTTCCTTACGGGCGTGACATGTTGCGAGCGTATCCTTTGATGACACCATTCATCCTTTCGAGCGGCATCATCTTTGTGCGAGGAGCGTCGGCCGAGTTGGATGATATCCTCCACGATATGGACCAGCAGATGCACCATAACGTCGAAGAATGCGGCGGAAGTACATCTCAAGCTCGCATAGTATCACCACGATCTCTTCTTGTAGCCTTCGAGTTGCCTCCGTAACCGACTTAGAGATGGCGTCGAAAAAGTTGCATAGGCCAAATAGCGTTTCACGGACGTGCGCATCCATGATCCCACGGTTGCAGCTGGAAATATCTGCGTCATCAGCATGTGACGATCATGAGACTTCATCCCTTGAACTTATGCTTATTTGGGTCTAGGTATCTGCTTATCTTCCTGCGTAAGCGTAAGGAAGTTTTACTCCTCGAGGCGGTGAAAACTGATCGATCTCCTCGACTTAGAGTGAAGCACGTGGGAGGTAGTCATTTCGATCTTCTTGGCCTTTTTGCCTTTGCGACGACTTTCCGTGTCCTGCTTCGCCTCATCATCATCATGATCATTAGCGTGAAGCTCCTCCCTGATGCCCATTGATTTCAAGTCTGCCCTTACTTTCGGCCCATCTTTGGTCCTCTCTGGCATGTTGAGCAGGGTACCAAGCAGATTCTTGCACACATTCTTCGTGATATGCATGACATCAAGGCTGTGAGGCACACAGTGGATCTTCCAGTACGGCAAGTCCCAGAAAACAGACCTTGTTTTCCATACCTTCAGCAGCGGCTCTGGCGCCTTTCGCTTCTTTCCTGGCTCTGGCGCCTTTTGGTTCTTTCCCTGCAGTGGGCAATCTTTCCAATTTTTCAACAGCTGGTCTATTTCCTCGCCGCTCCTCGTACACGGCGTTTCGGGGTTCGATTTCACCATCGAACAGATCCTTGCGTTTCCTCCACGGGTCATCGTCGCGAAGCCACCTTCGATGTCCCATGAACACGATTTTGAAGACCGGGATCTCTATCTAGCTGGCGTCGTTGTGTCATCCATGCACAGACGCATCCAGAAAATCCGTGGACCACCTGCCCTTGAGATATCCGTAACCGAGATAGTCGTGCACCGTCGTGAGCGGTCACGACTCTCATAGGGAAATATTCTTTACGTGCGGCGTCCCACGTATTGGTGGCGTTTTCCTGGCGTGTCTAGCTCCTCTTTCGGCAGCCCCGGTCTGATTGATGTCGTTCCTGGTTGTTTCGGCCCTTCAATTAGCATACTCATGTGAATGTACTTCCTCTTCATGCACAACCGGGGAAGGTTGTACATCCACACAAACACAGGCCAGGTGCTATGTGTGCTTCTCGGCTGCCAAGCGGATTGACTCCATCGGTGCTCGCGCCCAGCACGATGTTCCTTGGATCCTTCCCAAATTCTGGGTGTTCAAAGTTCAACGCTTGCCACTGGCTCCCATCCCTAGGGTGACTCAGCATCTTGTCTTTTTTATTTATCTGCGGACCATTTGCGTCATCTTCTCGCTTCTTCTCCTCCCTATCCGCGTGCCAACGCATGAGCTTTGCTACCTTAGGGTCCGCGAAATACCGCTGCATACTAGGAGTGATCGGAAAGTACCACACCACTTTTCGAGGAGCTTTCTTCCTCTTCTTGTATCGAGTGACGCCGCACACCGAACATATGGTAGACTCTGCGTGCTCATCTCGATAAATGATGCAATTGTTCATGCACACATGGTATTTCACGTGCGGTAAATCAGAGGACACACGATTTTCTTTGCCTCCTCGAAACTGGTCGGGCACTTGTTCCCCTTGGGAAGACGTTCGCGCCAGAATGACATGTTCTCGTCGAAGCATGCGTCGGTCATTTTGTGTTTTACCTTCATCTCGAGCCATGGCGTTACTTTGGCGGGTATCCTCGGGCCTGCATCCTTCATACAATGGAGTAACGCGTCTATCTCCAATTGATCCAACTTGGCTTTCTCTCGGCGGCAGCTCTTGCGTTATCCGTGCGCTTGAGAAGCGACTCTTGAACATGAGGGTCCTGCACCCAGCCCATCGATGGTCCATCGTAAATGCGCTCCGCGGCATCTTCATCTTCATGATCATGCCCTTAATGCGCTCCGGCATCTTCCTCATCATCATGTCCTGCATCTTCTACATGATGATTGTATACAACATCACCGTCGTGATCATGTCACGGAGATTCTTCGTCTTCTCGCCCTTGAGTCTTGCTCATTTCTTGCCGCCCGACCCCCATGGGCGACTTCATAGTCATCTTCATCACCTTGCCACCGATAGCCATCCATGAAACCACGCAAGAGCAGGTGGTCCCGCACCTGCCGGAATCCGGGTCCACAATAAGGCTCTTGACTTGCATCTTCGACACGGACATCTTATCTCCGTCTCGTTCTTTTGAAGCATCTCGGCCTTTGAAGCTCAAAAACCTATTCACGATGCCTTCGGTCATCGTGCGGACCATGGTCGCTGCATGAGGTAGAGCAAAACGATATTTTAGAACCAAGAAAATTGTTGGCATGACTTTCCCTAAAAATAGGACCAAAAAGAATGCATAGTGCCAAAGTTCTCGCCGAAACGGAAATGAATCAACATTCCGGCAAAATATTGGCAACTATCGCATTTCAAATACCGGTACCTGCAAACACAAACATATATGCAACACCACAAACATATGCAACACCACGAACATACATAGATCTAGCTATAGGCCACAAAAAGTGCATGTGCACGTTGTTGGTGAGGGAGAACAACATAAAGATAGCTTCCCCCTTACTTACCTATCAAAAAAGGTAATTTAACCACTTAATTTGGATGAATCTATGGTGCAAATGAGGTGAGGAGGAGGAGGCAGCGAGACAAGCTTGAAGGGGAGGTGGAGAGAATGAAGTGGGGAAAGTGAGTGGGTAGGTGGGCTGTCCAAAATATCTTGTTGGTCCAGGTTACTAATGGCGCACCACCCGCAAATCGCCATTAGTAACCCTGATTACTAATAAGCGCTTTTGTTATGGTGCGCCATTAGAAGTTTTGCAAAAAAATAAAAAAGTATATATTCTAATGGCGCACGGTGGCACAGTGCGCCATTACTAGTTTAAACTAGTAATGGCGCACCCTGCCATGATGCGCCATTAGAATCTTTGGAAAAATAAGGAAAAAAATTTACTAGTGGCGCACCGTGTGCATGGTGCGCCATTAGTGTCTTCCACACTAATGGCGGACCTGCACATGTTGCGCCACTGCTATATAGTAGTGGCGCACCACATGACAGGTGCGCCATTAGTGGCCATCCCATGTATAGCCCTTTTTGTAGTAGTAAGAACACCCTCTTAGTCCGACCGGATAAGGAATTAAGACAACGCCGCAGGTCCTCGAAGGAAGATGGGTTCCAATTAACATGAAGCCAATGTATAATACAACTCCAAAGAAATTTGGCCATCGAGCAATGAAAAAAAATGTGCTTGGTGTTTTCAACTGTCCCACATAAAGCGCATCTATCAGAGCCCGGACCGTTCCTCTTCCTAATTTTATCAGCCGCAGGTAATTTACGACTGAAAGCTTGCCACATGAAAATTTTGAACTTAGGAGGAATGCGGGCCAACCAGATATCCTTGAATTTCACTGTATGGGCGCCAGAAATAAGTTTGGCGTACGCAGACTTGACTGAAAAGCGACCAGAGGAGGAGTGAGGCCAGACTACCGAGTCATCTTCCTCTGAGAGCAAGGGGAAGCAGGCAGTAAGACGTTGCCAATCATCCAACTCCGCAGGAGAAAGGGATCGCCGGAAGTCAAGGTCCCAATTGTTAACCGAGAGCTCAAAAATAGAGATCTCCGGAGCACAGCAGTACGAAAACAAGGTCGGGAAGGCCACCGCGAGGGTGGTGTCTCCTACCCACCAATCTAACCAAAAGCGAGTGGACTTGCCATTCCTAACTACAAACTTAACGAGGGACTGAAAGATCGGGCGGACTTTAACAAGCTGACGCCAAAACTGGGAACCACCCAAGGATGAGGCGAGCATGGGGCTCGAGGAAGGGAAATATTTAGCCTTGAGAAAAGATAGCCAGAGGGGGCGCTCCTCGAGTGACATTATTTTCCACCACCATTTTATCATAAGGCACTTGTTCATGACCACCCGGCTTCCGATCTATTCACCACTACCCGAATCCCCACCACCATCTGGACTGACGGCTCACCACTGTTGCATCCAACAATGCCCACTCTACCATTATTGTGGCCCTTCTTACCGTCGGCGGAGTAGTACAAGGTCCACGTTCCCATGGTTGTCGGCAACCCTCAGCATACCATGACTACCTCTAAAGTCACCGCCGGAGGACGCAGGTTTCAACAGCCCTGCTGCCTCCGTCTTCATCGACGGGGCAAGTCACCCTCCCGCAACTCATCGACACCCGTAAGGTGTTCGACCGTTTGCCCGGCCCGGCCGAGGCTCGTCCATGCCCACCGCTGTATAGTGAGGTAAGGGCTGATCACTCCAAAGGATCATGTCAAAATGTGTGATTGGACAACTCACATTCAACTCCAAAATAATTTCATTGAGCATATGTGGACTCACATAGAAAACCAATAGTTATGGCTACTCCTTTTCTCCCAATGTACTATTTGCTACCCTCTCCGTCCCATAATATAAGACGTTTTTTGACACTACATCCAGTGTCAAAAAACGTCTTATATTATGGGACAAAGGGAGTACACTTTGAAATTTATTTGGTTTGTAAACTACTCCCTCCATCCCAAAATATAAAAATGTTTTTGACACTTTGCTAGTGTCAAAAACATTCTTATATTTTCAAACGGAGGGAGTATATGATTTCCATTTGTTTGTTTAATAATGTGCAATTTGATTTGTTTGTTATTTATTGTGCATGATATAATTCAAAAGACTAAATAAAAAATTCACATCCGTTTGAATCAGTGCGTTGGGGTTGGCCTTACCAAGCAGACCGCTTGGTATTTTTGTTAGTCATGATACCAAATTATTGCGTCATCTAATAAAAAGTAAATTTGCGTTGCGAAGGTGACGAAACTCACGTTGCACGGGTCTTCGAGGTCCCGCCCTCTCGTGTTCAGAATCCGATGCTCAAAAGCCACTGTTGCCATGGCACCATCCATCGATCCGTTGCACATCTCTTCCACCACAGCTTCCGTTGCCCAGAAATTAAATATTATGCCTAATAAAACTAAAGATAACGAAGAAATCTGGACTCACATAGCCGTTGCGGGATGCCGTCTCCATCCCCCTCACCAACGGCTCTATTGCCCCCACCGCCCGCTCCACGTTGACCGCTTCGACCATTAAAACCCTCCTTCCCTCTCGCCCTTCTCCCCACACCCCCAAAATCCCCCATCACCCCCCAAACCGCCGCGCACATCCATCCATCCATCCGCTTCGTCCCCGGCCACGGCCCAAACCCTAGAGACCGACAACCGCCGCGCGAGCAGCGAGACGGAGAGGAGGAGACCGGCGCCATGAACGACCTCATGACCAAGTCCTTCATGAGCTACGTCGACCTGAAGAAGGCGGCCATGAAGGACCTCGAGGCGGGCGGCGACGAGACCGAGACCGAGCTCACCCAGGCCGGCGGCGGCGGCGCCACCGACGAGCGCCTCAAGGGCTTCTTCAAGGAGGCGGAGGCGGTGCGCGAGGAGATGGCGGCCATCCGCGACGCGCTCGCCCGCCTCCACGCCGCCAACGAGGAGGGCAAGTCGCTGCACCAGCCCGACGCGCTGCGCGCCATGCGCGTCCGCGTCAACGCCGACATCGTCGCCGTGCTCGGCCGCGCGCGCGGGATCCAGCGCGCGCTCGCGGACATGGACGCCGCCAACGCCGCGCAGCGCAGGCTCTCCGCGGGCTGCCAGGAGGGCACCACGCTCGACCGAACCCGCACCTCCGTCACCGCGGGGCTCCGGAAGAAGCTCAAGGACATCATGCTCGACTTCCAGGCGCTGCGCCAGCGGATGATGTCCGAGTACAAGGACACCGTCGAGCGCCGCTACTACACGCTCACCGGGGAGGTCCCCGAGGACGAGGTCATCGAGCGCATCATCTCCGAGGGCCGCGGCGAGGAGATCATGAGCGCCGCAGTCGCCGAGCACGGCAAGGGCGCCGTGCTCGCCGCGCTCAACGAGATCCAGGACCGCCACGACGCCGCCAGGGAGGTGGAGCGCAGCCTCCTCGAGCTCCACCAGGTGTTTCTCGACATGGCCGTCGTCGTGGAGTCGCAGGGGGAGAAGATCAACGACATCGCGCACCACGTGAGCAACGCCAGGGACTACGTCCACTCCGGCAACAAGGAGCTCGGCAAGGCCCGCGAGCACCAGCGCGGCAGCCGCAAGTGCCTCTGCATCGGCATCATCCTGCTGCTGCTCCTCATCCTCATCGTCATCGTCCCCATCGCCACCAGCCTCAAGAGGTCCTGAGCAACCACACCACACCGGAGTTTGTGACGATGATCATCTGGACACCTGCATTTGTGTCTATGTTGTTTCCATTTCGTATTCTACTGCTTCATTCGTTGATTTCTGCTCCCCCCGAATGTGTCTCTGTGTCGTCAGGATTTAGCTGATGATGAATAGTACACCGTATATCTGTTCAGTTAATTTGCAGCCCTGAAAAATCTGTTGATTGATTCTGTGCATGAGTTGAGATTTGGTGCATGGATTTGTTGCTGTTGCAGTAGCCTGCAGATTTATTGTGCTTGCATCTGGGGCCTGAGCACCCTGCAGCGTTAAATTCAGAACATAGCACAAGATCGGCTTCCTATCATCATTTTCTTCTTTTCTCATTTGATGATCCAATTGCTGAAAGGAGTCACAAGGATATTATTATAGAACTTGATATGGTGCTTGTATGTCATGCTTGCTGCTGGGGCAGAAGCAGAGACAACAGGGCCAACAGGGATGTGATTCTGTCCAATACCAATATTTTGTTTTCTGATATCCGTATACTATCCAGATTTCTTTGTACGCTGCTTTATTTTTATTTATTTTGTGTGCTGATTTCTTATTCTCAGTTCACAAGTAATTAGCACGAACTATGAAGATCATTTGTCACTTTGGTATCTGAATTTTCAGTCCTGTTTTCTGTAACATTACAAGTAAGAATTATTGGCTATCAAGAATCTGAGGTTTCATCTGAATTACTGAATACAGATGCAGCTCTCCTTTGTCTTCACTAATTTCCTCGGTAGGTTCCTGTTTAGGGAGCAAAGAAATCCTGCTATCCTCGTCCAGAGATAGACCATTTGGCACCAACGAATCAGCTGTTGAGTACAAATAATGTGGGAAGTTCTTCTTTGGCGATCACGATGTGTCCGTACATATGGTTGAAAGGATCGCGTTGATAGTGTTTCTACCAATGCATCTGTTGAGGTAACAGCTGTCAATTAATTACAACTTGATTTCGGTGTCGATGTTTAGTGCGAGTGTAAATTACATGAGGAAGTGAGAAGCTAATGTTTTCTTACAGTTAACAGATAGTTGTCCTTGTTGATCTGATTTCTTTTGGAAGATCATGCTGTCTATGATCTGTGCTGTCTTCCCATATTGTATCCTACTGCTGCTTCGTTATTTTTGTGCCCGAATGTCTCTGTATCGTCAGGATTTAGCTGATGATGAATACTAGTACACCGTATATCTTTTCAGTTAATTTGCAATCCTGAACTGCCGATTGATTCTTAAATCTGTGCATGAGGGGTGGCATTTGGTGCATTAAAAATGCAATATGTTGCCATTTGAGTAGTAGCAGTATACAATCTTTAATGTTGTGCTTGTACTAAGCTATGGCTATGTGTCTTCCATGTCACACTTACTGCTTGCGCAGAAACACAGGCAACAGGGAGAACAGAGATGAAATAGGTTGCTTTAGCCAAGCACCAGTGAACTTTACTGACTCAAGTAGATTCAGTCCAATACCATTATTTCATTTGTGTTATCCGTATATTTTAAGAAGTGAACTGATTTACTAAAGTTCAATATGTGCATTTGTTTGTACTTGGTAGAATTACTGCTTTCTATCATGAGTTCACAAGGAAGCCTGATTTTTGTGGGTGATCGAATAGCACCAACTTAAATCCTTAGGAAGTACAAGTATGCTATGAAGATTTATTGCCAGTTATATGCATCTGAATTTTTAGTTCTGTTTTCTGTAATATTAATATTACAAGTAAGAATAGATATTGGCTATCAAGAATCTGAACTTTTATCTCATTTATTGAATACAGATGCCGATCTCCTCCATTTTTAGTTCAGTTAATTTGCAGCCCTGAAAAACTGCTGATTGATTCTATGCATGAGATGAGATTTGGTGTTAAGACAGATTCGGTGCATGGATTTGTTGTTCTTGCAGCAGGCTGCAGATCTGTTGTGTTTGCTGCTGGGTCCTGATTGCCCTGGAGTGTTTAAATTCAGAACATAAGTGAATGATCACCGTACCGCAGCCACCCGGCTTGGCACAAGATAGGTAAGCAGTTATCCAATTCATTTTGAATAACTGTTTGTTACATCTGCGGAAAGGAGTCACAAGGATATTAGGACTGGTGTCTTGTACTAAGCCGTTGTTGCTTTAGCCAAGAATAAAAGAACTTTCCTCATTCAAGTGGATTTAGTCCAACGCCAATATTTCTGTAGTTTGCACTACCCGTTTATTTAACAAGTGAACTGATTTACTGAAGTTGAGTATCCATATTTGGTTGCGGGATTGCTAATTTCTTATTCTCGCTGTTTTTAGGAATGGGAGGAGTTTCTGGATGATTGATTTGCACCAACCAAGTTTCCCTAGATGATTGCACCTTGGAAAGTGGTATCTGCTGAATATGAAGATCACTTGTGAGTTCTGTATCTGTAATATTATAAGAAGCAAGGGAAAACTTTGTTTTTGCCATTCTAGATTTTGCCAACTTTACTTATGCCACTCTAGAATTTGACATTTTTTTTTGGCACTCTTAGCTTTTGACAATATATCACAAATGTCATTCTGTTACACATCCGTCAGTTGACTGTTTATTCTAGCTAGTTGACCAGAAAAAAACCTGTCAGTACTTGCAAAAATGACATAAGTTGCCCATCCTAACTTGTGGGGCCACTTCGCTAGTGACCTATACCCAGAGCTCTACACAGTACGCACACCAAGTAAAAGAAAAAAAATCTACACACACGGCTCACGACTCCAACCACACACCCGTCCCCATCCCAATGACCTAAGCCACATCCATCCATGGGGCCGTGTCTTCATTCCTCGCCGTCCGCCGCCGCCGCCGCCGCATCCAGACCCCGCCATCCGGCGCCGCGTCCGTATTCCCCGGCCCAGCGCCGCATTCAGACCCCGCGTCCGCATTACTTCTGGCCTCCCCTCTGCGGCGCTTTGCTCTGGCCTCGCCGACGCAACCCGCATCTCCAGTCTCCCCTCGGCGGCGCCATGCTCTGGACTCGTCGATGCTTCGCGCACCTCCGGCCTCCCCTCCTCAGCACCCTTCTTCGACCTCCCTCCCCAACGCGGTCCACACCAGCAACCTCCCTTCCTCCCCCTTCAGCAGCTCCCTTGAGGTGAATCAATCACAGGGGATGAATGGAGTCGCGCCGTCGGCCATGGCGGCAGGGGCAGCCTAGAAGACCTCAAACCTGCTGGTTCCTCTCCCTGATGGGCAAGTTCTCAGTTCCTCAAATACCTTCTGAAGCATTGGTGTGTAACATTTGACCTGCTAGAAATAAATTTCTTTTTATGCTCCTGCTGGTTCGTTAGAGTTTGATCTGTTCTGAATTCCTCAAATATTTGCTGGTTTGTCTAGTTGTACACATGCCCTGGTCCGTGAGTGCATAACAAGAACAATTAGGGATTCTTGAGATCTGATTGTTAAGCAACTAGTTTAATAATTCCCATCAGATGCAAGCAGATGGTCCGTTTAATTTTTTTTAAGGAAGTTGCTTGTAGGGGATATTGCAACCAGAAGCTAGTCTGGTCATTACACGGGCTGCTTATAATAGCAGTAAAGTTCTGCCTTCATACACTAGTTCATTCACTACTAGTTAGATCAATGGAGTAACCTGTTATGACATTTGCATTTTTAATGTATAAGGTCATGGCATTTGTGCATATATGTCATACATACACGCAGATTGCATAGTGTAGCACTAGATCAGTAGCAATGTGGAATCCCTGATAATGTAGTATTAGTAATTCTCTCTCTCTCTCTCTCAATAGTAATGGAACAGTGCAGAAATAAGATAATGGAACAGTGCAGAAAAAAGATTGTTTTGATCAGTTTCTATAAGCACAGATTTTTCATGTCATATATGTTGATCGCTTAGCTAGCTATCCTAATTCCACACTTCTCTGATTTCCAATTTGTGTCAATACAGGTCAGAGCTGCCACCTTATAAGCTGATTGTGACATATGGGGCGCATTCTTACAAGAATTACAAGGGTGACCAGTGCACCATGTCTTCTTGGAGCTGGGACATCCGTGGAGAGAGGCAGATGGTCATATTTGATATAAGAGCTAAAATAGCAAATAAATTAGTACGCGGACTTCTAAAAATTATGCAAAGAACAAAAGAACCAAACAATGTCCTCCGTCGAAGAGCACAAGAAGCAAAGGGAGGTCGTGAACCTTGTTGTGCAACTACATGTTATTTTGTGGAGCACTATGCAGACTAGAACCTTGCTGTGTAGTTGTGTAGCTGCTGCAACTACATGTTATTTTGTCGAGCACCATGCATATGTGAGAACCTTGCTGTGTAACTGCTGCAACTGCATGTTATTTTGTGGAACACCATGCATATATATGTGAGAACCTTGCTGTGTAACTGCTGTAACTACATGTTTTTTATGCATATGTGAACGTGTTGTGTAGCTGATGCAACTATCTTATTGTACTATGTTCAGCTTGTGTGGAGCTTGCCTTTTGGGTGGTCCATATGCATGTGAACCCTTGTTGTTCAGATTAGATGATGGATTTGTACTCCTATGAAATAATTTGTTCATATTTAGAATGTCTTAACCTCTTTACTATGCTGCATGCTGGTCATGATGTTATAACTGTGCTTATTTCTGGTCAAATGGTGTAATTATGTGTGATGTTAGATTTTCAAATAGGCCATGCCAAAATTTCTAACCCATCAGCTAATAATATAGTGAATTTAGACTTTACTCTAATGGCAAAAGTAATATTTGGCAAAAACAAGAGTGGCAAAAGCAAAACAAATAACCAAGGGCAATATGGTCTTTTCCCTGCTCTTTTTGGTCAAAACATCCATTGACCTAACAGAATGGCATTTGTGATATATTGTCAAAAGCTGAGAATGGCAAAAGCAATATGTCAAATTCTAGAGTGGCATAAATGAAGTGGGCAAAAACTAGAGTGGCAAAAAAAAGTTTTCCCAAGCAAGAATGGATATTGGCTATCAAGAGTCTCAACTTTTATCTCATTTATTGAATGCAGACGCAGCCTTCACTTCTTTCCTTCCACATTCCTGTTAAGGAGGCAAAGGTAACTCTGCTATCCTGGTATACAGATAGAATAAAAATACAATACAATATTTGACTACCAATGAAACACATAGAATTAGGTTTTTTTTTAGAAATGGAGGAGGACCCCCGGCCTCTGCATCTGGACGATGCATGTAACCACTTTATTAATTATTCACATAAGACCTTACAGAGTCATACAACAGTAAGTCTGAAGCCACCGTCTAGGCAACAAAAGTGTCGCTACTTGTCGGTGTCAAAACCGGCGGATCTCGGGTAGGGGGTCCCGAACTGTGCGTCTAGGCGGATGGTAACAGGAGACAAGGGACACGATGTTTTTACCCAGGTTCGGGCCCTCTCGATGGAGGTAATACCCTACTCCTGCTTGATTAATATTGATGATATGGGTAGTACAAGAGTAGATCTACCACGAGATCAGAGAGGCTAAACCCTAGAAGCTAGCCTATGGTATGATTGTTGTTCGTCCTACGGACTAAAACCCTTCGGTTTCTATAGACACCGAATAGGGTTAGGGTTACACAGTAGTCGGTTACAATGGTAGGAAATCTACATATCCGATCGCCAAGCTTGCCTTCCACACCAAGGGAAGTCCTATCCAGGACAAGGGACGAAGTCTTCAATCTTGTATCTTCATAGTCTAGGAGTCGGCCAAAGATGATAGTTCGGCTATCAGGACACCCCTAGTCCAGGACTCCCTCAAGTAGCCTCGAACCAGCTTAAATGATGACGAGTCCGCCAAGATATTGTCTTCGGCATTGCAAGGCGGGTTCCTCCCGAATACTTCATAGAAGGTTTTGAACACAAGGATAGTGTCCGCTCGCAAAACAAGTTCCACATACTACCGTGAGAGAGAATAACTTTTGCACAGATCTGCTGGCGTATTCGGCGTGACATCACACCACGGCCGAGCCTTTATCCGAATCGGTTTTTACTGTTCCACCTTAGTGCGTTTAGCGAGGCGGTTTCCTTGGCACGTCTTATCAAAGCGGAGATCGTGCCCCCTTATTCCGGGATTCCCATCAATACGGACGTGGGTAACCCATCCGCGCCATCGATTCTGGCGCTTGGGAGATAAGCGAGTTTTACCAGTGGCGGGGACGATAGCCGTCTCAGTCCATATAAGGGATAAGGATCCACCTTTTCACCTCGCCTTCTTCCTCCTTTGCTCATCCATTTCCGTGCACTCGAGCTCCAGCGCCCGATCCGCACACCCCACCTCAACCTTCTCCAACTATGTGCGAGCGGAGGCAGTGGATGGCCTCCTCCGTCACGGAGGGCACATCAAAAAGCTGCGGAAGGTCGGATACTTGTCCAATGACATCGCGCACCGGCTACCCGACGAGGGCAGCTCATTCCACCCCCAGGCCCCATGAGAGGGTGGTGTTCTCACCCACTTCCTCCATGGACTAGGTTTTCCACTTCACCCATTTGTCCGGGGCTCATGTTCTACTACGGCTGGATTTCCCAATCTGGCCCGAACTTTATCCTCAACATCTCGGCGTTTATCGTCAGTGTGCGAGGCCTTCCTCGCATCCAGCCCCACTTCGCTTATGGTGAAGATCTTCAATGTCAAGTCGAAGGTAGTGGCGGCCGCCAAGCGGAGTCGAGGCGCCATGGTTGGCAAGATGGCCAAAGTCCTATGGCTCGAGGGCTCCTTTGTGGAGACCATAAAGGTGGCAATCGGGTGGTTCTACATCACCGAGCAGCGCGACTCTCAATGGGCGGCGGCCCCGAATCCGATCTGGCTTTCCCCGCGGCTCACATCATGGAAAGAGACGGCCTGTCGTGGGGTGATTCGGACGAGCTATCCGGACTCCAAACCTGCGTCCAAACTCGGCGGACAAGAATCTCGAGCTTGTCAACGTTATCCGGTGATGCTCATCCGCCGGATTCTCCCATGCCAACAACGGGCCTTCAAATTGTGGGAGTTCGATCCGGACTGACACCCAACTCTGAAAAGGCTCTTGACACTACGTGCGAAGATGCGGAAGGTCTTGTTCAAGGGCGCCGAGGCTCCACATCCGCCATCAAGAACGCGGATTCAGCTCGTAGCGTCAAGCCAGCGAGGTAAGTTATTTTACCCTTTATGGGACTCTTTTTCATAGTTTGACTCTATGCGGGATCTAAAACTCCCTAACCTTTGACAGATCGGTCAAGGCGTCCGGATAGGTTAATTGTCCGCCCTTTGCCGGAAGACCAGCGGACGCCCGATTGACGGGCTGCTGGCTCGGCACCTCACGTGGTGCGGAGAAGAAGGCCACGGAACTCAAAGGAGCTCCGGTGCAGTCTTTGTCGGACTCACCGCCCGACAACTCGGCGGAATCCTCCTCCGAGGAAGAGGAGGAGGAAAAAAGCCTCTCCCGGTGGGGAGAGAAGAAAGGAAGGCCGCCTAACCGGGAGGCCGGAGGGTCAAGAAAGGGAGGACCCTTCCTCCGGACTTCTCCACCAACGCCGACAACGACGAGGAGGAGTGGCCAACAAGGGCCAAGCCCTGGCGAGATCGTAAGTGTCCGGACTCGGAATAGTTCATGACTTTTATTTGTCGCATAGTGTCTTCTAACGCGAATATGACCATGCAGCCCACCCGACGATGAGCTCGCCCGCTTGCCGAAGCGGCTCCTGGGTTCGTCGGATGTGAATAGCACTTCACTTCCGACCGCCTCCCTCGTGTCGCCGACGACGCCGTGGTGGAGTCCCGAAAGGGCCCAGCCAGAGGAGGTGGTCCCGAGGCGCCGCAAGGCGACCTCCGGACTCCGGCGCAAAGGGCGAAACCCGTGAGGGCTCTAAGTCCGCCCTGTGCGGACTCAGATCGGAACCTTCGGTGGTTCGAAGTCCGGCAAGCGGCCCCTTCGTAAGAAGGGTAAGACTCTGACGCCGGTGACCTCCGGCCCATCCGGAGGCACCGGATAGCTTGCTGGAGGTGCTTAAAAGCGCCTCCATCGACGAGGAGCACCGCCTTTGTTATGAGTGTGGTGATCCGAGAAGTTCGATCCGCCAAGAGCGGGCTGACTAAAGCTCTGTACCGACCTTCTAACGAAGCTTTGAGGTATGTTTAGAATATGTAAAAATATTACCGCATAGACAGTAGCCCTCGATGCTTAGTTCGTGTTGGGAAGAAAAGCCGGACCGAGGATCTAAAAATATATACGCTGGAGTCTAACATAAGTATGTCAATATGGGAATGCAGAGCTGCGCTGCTGACCTTTTTGACCGACCATGGAGGTCAATGCATTGAAGCAGAGCCTCGAGCGGTCCGAGAACGAGCTCGGCCTTGCCAAGAAGCAGCTCGAGGACAAGGAAGGTAAGTAATACCTTATTAAAGTAATACCTTATAGAAAGGATTTGGTTGCAAAAATGACAGGAATAACGTGGGTATTGTAGGGGCCACGAACAAGGTGGCGACCCTGAAGGCGGTGTCCACGGCCAAAGCAAAGCGGCCGTAGAGCGCACCGAGCGAGAGAAGCAGGAGGCGCAGTGGAGGAGGTGCGCAAGAGCTCCGTGCTCTCGTGGAAAACACGAGTTTGGACCGTGACTCAAGACTCGAGAGTCTCGAGCTCGCCTCGGCTCTTGAGAGTGCCAAAGCCGCTAAGGCTGAAGCCCAAAAGCCCTCCAAGAAATTGAATCATTAAATAAGATAGCAGCGGGTAAGGCATTCTTTATGCAAAGCAAGCATGTGAAAGTGAATTACCTATTACTTACCCGGATTCGAGCTCTCCAGAGCATTCGCAGATCTGCCCGTAGTGTGTACGATCTTGCGCGTTCTACAGCGCCAAGGAGGGGAGCTCGACGGAGAAGGTGTTCTGGTCTCGGTATGTTGAGGGCGAACGTCCGGTGCCCCTGAGCGACCAGCTGAAGCAGCTGGTCGAGCTCCACAAGGTCGCCGAACAGGCCATGAAGGTGAAGGAAATATGCCCTAGAGGCAATAATAAAGTTATTATTTATTTCCTTATATCATGATAAATGTTTATTATTCATGCTAGAATTGTATTAACCGGAAACATAATACATGTGTGAATACATAGACAAACAGATAGTCACTAGTATGCCTCTACTGGACTAGCTCATTAATCGAAGATGGTTATGTTTCCTAACCATAGACATGTGGTGTCATTTGATTAATGGGATCACATCATTAGGAGAATGATGTGATTGACATGACCCATTTCATTAGCTTAAGCACTTGATCGTTTAGTATGTTGCTTATGCTTTCTTCATGACTTATACAAAGTTCCTGCAACTATGAGATTATGCAACTCCGTTTACGGAGGAACACTTTGTGTGCTACCAAAGCGTCACAACGTAAATGGGTGATTATAAAGGTACTCTACAGGTGTCTCCAAAAGTATATGTTGAGTTGGCATGAATCGAGATTAGGTTTTGTCACTCCGATTGTGGGAGAGGTATCTGGGCCTTCTCGGTAATACACATCACATAAGCCTTGCAAGCATTGCAACTAATGAGTTAGTTGTGAGATGATATATTACGGAACGAGTAAAGAGACTTACCGATAGCGAGATTGAACTAGGTATTGGATACCGACGATCGAATCTCGGGTAAGTAACATACCGATGACAAAGGAACAACGATGTTGTTATGCGGTTTGACCGATAAAGATCTTCAGAGAATATGTAGGAACCAATATGGGCATCCAGGTTCCGCTATTGGTTATTGACCGAGAATGGTTCTAGGTCATGTCTACATAGTTCTCGAACCCGTAGGGTCCGCACGCTAACATTTCGATGACAGTTCATTATGAGTTTATAAGTATTGATGTACGAAGGTTGTTGAGTCCCGGATGTGATCACGGACATGACGAGGAGTCTCGAAATGGTCGAGACATAAAGATTGATATATTGGAAGCCTACATTTGGACATCGGAAATGTTCCGAGTGAAATCGAATTCTCGGAGTACCGGAGGTTACGGAACCCCGGGAACTATATGGGCCATAGTGGGCCTTGGTGGAAAGGAGAAAGGGCCAGCCCTAGGTGGGTGGCGCCTCCCCTTCCCTAGTCCTACTAGGACTAGGAAAGGTGGGCCGCCCCCCTCTCTCTTTCCCCTCCGGTGAATCCTATTCCAACTAGGATTGGAGGGAATCCTACTCCGGAGGAGTAGGACTCCTGGCGCGCCTCCTCTTGGCCGGCCAGCCCCTCCCCTTGGCTCCTTTATATACGGGGCGGGGGCACCCTAGGACACACAAGTTGATCTACGGATCGTTCCTTAGCCGTGTGCGGTGCCCCTTCCACCATATTCCACTTGGTCATATCGTCATGAGCTTTAGCGAAGCCTGCGCGGAGAAGTCATATCGTCGCGGAGCTTAGGCGAAGCCTCGCGTCGGTGGAGCATCATCATCGTCACCACGCCGTCGTCTTGTGGAACTCATCCCGACACTTTGCTGGATCGAGTCCGGGATCGTCATCGAGCTGAACGTGTGCAGAACTCGGAGGTGCCGACGTTCGGTGCTTGGATCGGTCGGATCGTGAAGGCGTCGACTACATCAACCGCGTTGTTATAACGCTTCGCTTTCGGTCTCACGAGTGCGTGGGACGGACCTCTCCTCTCGTTGCTATGCCATCACCATGGTCTTGCGTGTGCGTAGGAAATTTTTGAAATTACTACGTTCCCCAACAAATGGCATCCGAGCCTGGTTTTATGCGTTGATGTCATATGCACGAGTAGAACACAAGTGAGTTGTGGGCGATATAAGTCATACCGCTTACCAAGCATGTCATACTTTGGTTCAGCGGTATTGTGAGATGAAGCGGCCGGACCGACATTACGCCAGACGCTTACGCGAGACTGGTTTCACCGCTCCGAGCACTAGTTGCTTAAAGGTGACCGCGGGTGTCTGTCTCTCTCACTTTAGTTGAACCGAGTGTGGCTACGCCCGGTCCTTGCGAAGGTTAAAACAGCACCAACTTGACAAACTATCGTTGTGGTTTTGATGCGAGGTAAGAACGGTTCTTGCTCAGCCCGTAGCAGCCACGTAAAACTTGCAACAACAAAGTAGAGGACGTCTAACTTGTTTTTGCAGGGCATGTTGTGATGTGATGTGGTCAAGACGTGATGCTATATTTTATTGTATGAGATGATCATGTTTTGTAACCGAGTTATCGGCAATCTGGCAGGAGCCATATGGTTGTCGCTTTATTGTATGAAATGCAAAAGCCATGTAATTGCTTTACTTTATCACTAAGCGAGCGATAGTCGAGAAGCAATAGTTGGCGAGGCGACAACGATGCTACGATGGAGATCAAGGTGTCGCGCCGGTGACGATGGTGATCATGGCGATTGCTTGGCGATGGAGATCACAAGCACAAGATGATGATGACCATATCATATCACTTATATTGATTGCATGTGATGTTTATCCTTTATGCATCTTATCTTGCTTTGATTGACGGTAGCATTATAAGATGATCTCTCACTAAAATTATCAAGAAGTGTTCTCCGAGTATGCACCGTTGCTAAAAGTTCGTAGTACCCGGACACCACGTGATGATCGGGTGTGATAAGTTCTACGTCCATCTACAACGGTGCAAGCCAGTTTTGCACACGCAGAATACTCAGGTTAAACTTGACGAGCCTAGCATATGCAGATATGGCCTCGGAACACGGAGACCGAAGGTCGGCGTGAATCATATAGTAGATATGATCAACATAGTGATGTTCACCATTGAAACTACTCCATCTCACGTGATGATCGGACATGGTTTAGTTGATTTGGATCACGTAATCACTTAGATGACTAGAGAGATGTACGTCTAAGTGGGAGTTTTTAATATGATTAATTGAACTTAAATTTATCATGAACTTTGTACCGATAGTATTTTGCTTGTCTATGTTTCTTGTAGATAGATGGCTCGTGCTGTTGTTCCGTTGAATTTTAATGCGTTCCTTGAGAAAGCAAAATTGAAAGATGATGGTAGCAATTACACGGATCGGGTCCGTAATTTGAGGATTATCCTCATTGCTGCACGGAAGAATTACGCTCGAAGCACCGCTGGGTGCCGTGCCTGCTGCAGAGCAACGCCGAAGTTGTGAACGTCTGGCGAGCAAAGTCGATGACTACTCTATAGTTCAGTGTGCCATGCTTTACGGCTTAGAACCGGGTCTTCAACGACGTTTTGAACGTCATGGAGCATATGAGATGTTCCAGAGTTGAAGTTAATATTTCAAGCAAATGCCCGGATTGAGAGATATGAAGTCTCCAATAAGTTCTATAGCTGCAAGATGGAGGAGAATAGTTACGTCGGTGAGCACATACTCAAAATGTCCGGGTATAATAATCACTTAATTCAGCTGGGAGTTAATCTTCCGGATGATAGTGTCATTGATGTAATTCTCCAATCATCGCCACCAAGCTACAAGAGCTTCGTGATGAACTATAATATGCAAGGGATGACTAAGACAATTCTGAGCTCTTCGCAATGCTAAAAGCATGGAGGTAGAAATCAAGAAAGAGCATCAAGTGTTGATGGTCAACAAGACCACTAGTTTCAAGAAGAAGGGCAAAGGAAGAAGAAGGAAACTTCAAGAACAGCAAGAAAGTTGCTGCTCAAGAGAAGAAACCCAAGTCGGACCTAAGCCTGAAATCGAGTGTTTTACCGCAAGCGATGGACCGGAAGCGGAACTGCCCCAAGTATTTGGCGGATAAGAAGGATGGCAAGGTGAACAAAGGTATATGTGATATACATGTTATTGATGTGTACCTTACTAGAGCTCGTAGTAGCACTGGTATTTGATATTGGTTCATTGCTAATATTTGCAACTCAAAGCAGGACTACGGAATAGACGAGCACGGCAAAGGACGAGGTGACGATCGCGCTGGGAAATGGTTCCAAAGTCAATGTGATCGCGGTCGCACGCTACCTCTACATCTACCTTCGGGATTAGTTTTAGACCTAAATAATTGTTATTTGGTGCCAGATTGAGCATGAACATTATATCTGGATCTTGTTTGATGCGAGACGGTTATTCATTTAAATCAGAGAATAATGGTTGTTCTATTTATATGAGTAATATCTTTTATGGTCATGCACCCTTGAAGAATGGTCTATTCTTGTTGAATCTCGACAAGAGTGATACACATATTCATAATGTCGAAGCCAAAAGATGCAGAGTTGATAATGATAGTGCAACTTATTTGTGGCATCGCCGTTTAGGTCATATCGGTGTAAAACGCATGAAGAAACTCCATACAGATGGACTTTTGGAATCACTTGATTATGAATCACTTGGTACTTGCGAACCGTGCCTCATGGGCAAGATGACTAAAACACCGTTCTCCGGTTGTATGGAGAGAGCAACAGACTTATTGGAAATCATACATACTGATGTATGTGGTCCGATGAATGTTGAAGCTCGTGGCGGATATCGTTATTTTCTCACCTTCACAGATGATTTAAGCAGATACGGGTATATCTACTTGATGAAGCATAAATCTGAAACATTTGAAAAGTTCAAAGAATTTCAGAGTGAAGTTGAAAATCATCGTAACAAGAAAATAAAGTTTCTACGATCTGATCGTGGAGGAGAATATTTGAGTTACGAGTTTGGTCTACATTTGAAGCAATGCGGAATAGTTTCGCAACTCACGCCACCGGAACACCACAACAGAATGGTGTGTCCGAACGTCGAATCGTACTTTACTAGATATGGTGCGATCTATGATGTCTATTTCGATTTACCGCTATCGCTTTGGGGTTATGCTTTAGAGACGGCCGATTCACGTTAAATAGGACACCGTCAAAATCCGCTGAGACGACGCCTTATGAACTATGGTTTAGCAAGAAACCAAAGTTGTCGCTTCGAAAGTTTGGGGTTGCGATGCTTATGTGAAAAACTTCAACCCGATAAGCTTGAACCCAAATCGGAAAATGTGTCTTCATAGGATACCCAAAGGAGACAATTGGGTATACCTTCTATCATAGATCCAAGGCAAGACATTCGTTGTTAAGAATGGATCCTTTCTAGAGAAGGAGTTTCTCTCGAAAGAAGTGAGTGGGAGGAAAGTGGAACTTGATGAGGTAATAGTACCAACTCCCTTATTGGAAAGTAGTTCATCACGTAAATCAGTTTACGTAACAACTACACCGATTAGCGAGGAAGATAATGATAATGATCATGAAACTTCAGATCAAGTTGTCACCGAACAGAGATCAACCAGAATAAAATCCGCACTGAGTGGTACGGTAATCCTATTCGGAAGTCATGCTACTAGATCATGGTGAACCTACGAACTATGAAGAAGCGATGGTGAGCCCAGATTCCACAAAATGGCTTGAAGCCATGAAATCTGAGATGGGATCCATGTATGAGAACAAAGTATGGACTTTGGTAGACTTGCCCGATGATCGGCAAGCTATTGAGAATAAATGGATCTTTAAGAAGAAGACTGACGCCGATGGTAATGTAAGCGTCTACAAAGCTCGACTTGTTGCAAAAGGATTTCGACAAGTTCAAGGGGTTGACTACGATGAGACTTTCTCACCCGAAGCGATGCTTAAGTCTGTCCGAATCATGTTAGCAATTGCCGCATTTTATGATTATGAAATTTGGCAAATGGATGTAAAACTGCATTCTTGAATGGATTTCTAGAAGAAGAGTTGTATATGATGCAACGAGAAGGTTTTATTGATCCAAAGGGTGCTAACAAAGTGTGCAAGCTCCAACGATCAATTTATGGTCAGTGCAAGCCTCTCGGAGTTGGAATAAACGCTTTGATAGTGTGATCAAAGATATGGTTTTATATGACTTTTGGAGAAGCCTCAGATTTACAAGAAAGTGAGTGGGAGCTCAGAGCATTTTCGATATTATATGTGGACGACATATTGTTGATTGGAAATGATATAGAATTTCTGGATAGCATAAAAGGATACTTGAATAAAAGTTTTTCAATGAAAGACCTCGTGAAGCTGCTTACATATTGGGCATCAAGATCTATAGAGATAGATCAAGACGCTTAATTGGACTTTCACAAAGCACATACCTTGATAAAGTTTTGAAGAAGTTCAAAATGGATCGTGCAAAGAAAGGTTTTTACCTGTATTATAAGGTGTAAGATTGAGTCGACTCAATGCCCCACCACAGCAGAAGATAGAGAGAAAATGAAAATGTTCCTATGCTTCAGCCATAGGCTCTATCATGTATGCAATGCTGTGTACCTGACTGACGATGCTTAGCTGTAAGCTTGGCAGGAAGGTACCAAAGTAATCCAGAGTGGATCATGGACAGCGGTCAAGAACATCCTGAAATACCGAAAAGGACTAAGGATATGTTTCTCGATATGGAGGTGACAAAGAGCTAGTCGTAAATGGTTACGCCGATGCAAGCTTTGACATCGATCCGGACGATTCTAAATCGCAAACCGGATACGTATTTTTATTAAACGGTGGAGCTGTCGGTTGGTGCAGTTCTAAACAAAGCGTCGTGGCGGGATCTACATGTGAAGCGGAGTACATAGCTGCTCGGAAGCAACAAATGAAGGAGTCGGATGAAAGAGTTCATTTCCGATCTAGGTGTCATACCTAGTGCATCGGGACCAATGAAGATCTTCGTGACAATCTTGGTGCAATTGCCTTTGCAAAGGAATCCAGATTTCACAAGAGGACCAAGCATATCAAGAGACGCTTCAATTCCATTCGGGACCAAGTCCAAGTGGGAGACATAGAGATTTGCAAAATACATACGGATCTGAATGTTGCAGACCGTTGACTAAGCCTCTTCCACGAGCAAAACATGATCAGCACCAAGACTCCATGGGTGTTAGAATCATTCTTGTGTAATCTAGATTATTGACTCTAGTGCAAGTGGGAGATGAAGGAAATATGCCCTAGAGGCAATAATAAAGTTATTATTTATTTCCTTATATCATGATAAATGTTTATTATTCATGCTAGAATTGTATTAACCGGAAACATAATACATGTGTGAATACATAGACAAACAGATAGTCACTAGTATGCCTCTACTAGACTAGCTCATTAATCAAGATGGTTATGTTTCCTAACCATAGACATGTGTTGTCATTTGATTAATGGGATCACATCATTAGGAGAATGATGTGATTGACATGACCCATTTCATTAGCTTAAGCACTTGATCGCTTAGTATGTTGCTTATGCTTTCTTCATGACTTATACAAAGTTCTCGCAACTATGAGATTATGCAACTCTCGTTTACGGAGGAACACTTTGTGTGCTACCAAACGTCACAACGTAAATGGGTGATTATAAAGGTACTCTCTGGTGTCTCCAAAAGTATATGTTGAGTTGGCATGAATCGAGATTAGGTTTTGTCACTCCGATTGTCGGAGAGGTATCTCTGGCCTTCTCGGTAATACACATCACATAAGCCTTGCAAGCATTGCAACTAATGAGTTAGTTGTGAGATGATGTATTACGGAACGAGTAAAGAGACTTACTGTAACGAGATTGAACTAGGTATTGATACCGACGATCGAATCTCGGGTAAGTAACATACCGATGACAAAGGAACAACGTATGTTGTTATGCGGTTTGACCGATAAAGATCTTCAGTAGAATATGTAGGAACCAATATGGGCATCCAGGTTCCGCTATTGGTTATTGACCGAGAATGGTTCTAGGTCATGTCTACATAGTTCTCGAACCCGTAGGGTCCGCACGCTTAACGCTTCGATGTGAGTTCATTATGAGTTTATAAGTATTGATGTACCAAGGTTGTTCGAGTCCCGGATGTGATCACGGACATGACGAGGAGTCTCAAATGGTCGAGACATAAAGATTGATATATTGAAGCCTACATTTGGACATCGGAAATGTTCCGAGTGAAATCGAATTTCTAGAGAGTACCGGAGGTTACCGGAACCCCCGGGAACTATATGGGCCATAGTGGGCCTTGGTGGAAAGGAGAAAGGGCCAGCCCTAGGTGATCAAGGCCCCCCTTCCCTAGTCCTACTAGGACTAGGAAAGGTGGGCCGCCCCCCTCTCTCTTTTTCCCTCCGGTGAATCCTATTCCAACTAGGATTGAGGGGAATCCTACTCCCGGAGGGAGTAGGACTCCCTGGCGCGCCCCCTCTTGGCCGGCCAGCCCCCTCCCCCTTGGCTCCTTTATATACGGGGCAGGGGGCACCCTAGGACAGACAAGTTGATCTACGGATCGTTCCTTAGCCGTGTGCGGTGCCCCCTTCCACCATATTCCACTTCGGTCATATCGTCATGAGCTTAGGCGAAGCCCTGCGCCGGAGAAGTCATATCGTCATGAGCTTAGGCGAAGCCCTCGCCGGTGGAGCATCATCATCGCCACCACGCCGTCTCGACGGAACTCATCCCGACACTTTGCTGGATCGAGTCCGGGATCGCCATCGAGCTGAACGTGTGCGTAACTCGGAGGTGCCGACGCTCGGTGCTTGGATCGGTCGGATCGTGAAGACGCACGACTACATCAACAGCGTTGTTATAACGCTTCGCTTTCGGTCACGAGGGTACGTGGACGGACACTCTCCCCTCTCGTTGCTATGCCATCACCATGGTCTTGCGTGTGCGTAGGAAAATTTTGAAATTACTACGCTCCCCCAATGTAAGGGCCTCATAGTTCGGTGTGGCCATTGGAAGCCATGCCCGGAGCTACCGGGCTAGTGCAGCGGCTGGTGGACGCTTTGTCCATGGATTGAAGTCATCAAGCGCTCCGTCTGCATTGAAGGTGCCCGTCGGGCCTTGCCCGTGATAAAGTGCACCGGGCAAGCTGGATGCGGAGAAGCTTGTGACGGACGGGCCATCGAAGGGCAAGGAGCATCGCAAGTTCGAAATGTACTATGAGGGCATCTGAAGGGTGCCCGCCAGATAGCGGATGAGTGCTCCAAAGATGTAATTTTTGAATAGACTCGCATTTGTTATCCTCAGACGCTGAAAACTTGTTCATATGCGCTAAGCAACGCTTGTTAATTTAAAATATTACCTTTCGTGTGGCCGTTTATCAAATTTGAGAGATGGCAAGTCGTTGGCTTCAGCCCCCATGCCACGAAAGTCTTTGGGGTGTTCGGGATAAACTTGAGCGCTCTTGTTCCCATTCTTGGGTCCGCCGAGGAGGCGCCAACGAACGTAACAAGGCAACCAGACTTATAGTGCTTGAACACTCTCACTTAGCCATAGAATTCTATAATTTTAAATTTCGGCGAAGCCCCTAGTATTCGGAAGACCGAGTTCAGGGCGCTATCCACACCTTGGCCGGACAATGCCGGCTCATCGCTCTAAGCGGCATAAGTCTTTAGGGAAACGAAAAATCTCTCGAAC
Source organism: Aegilops longissima (assembly GCA_021605205.1). Classification (NCBI taxonomy): domain Eukaryota; kingdom Viridiplantae; phylum Streptophyta; class Magnoliopsida; order Poales; family Poaceae; genus Aegilops; species Aegilops longissima. Next base: position 48,932,063 of record CM038679.1, read on the forward strand.
AGCGACCGGCTCTCGCCCTATCATGACGATCAGTTTTAGCTTTCTCCACTGAGGTGCTCAACCCAGCTCAACCGGGCACGATCAAGTGGTTCTCCCAGCTACCTTAGCCGATATAACGGAACATAAGGTACCAAAACATGGGAGCCGGGCAAACCCAACTATTGACCCAAGACATGATTCGGAGCCGATGCATATAATGCTATAAGTTCGGGGTGCCGCACTTGTGAAAGTGTTCGGACTTATCACACCATACTTTTGGGGTACTTAAACCCCTGGTGTATTGGCCGTACCAAAGTGTACGGGTGCAACATGTCATGAAATGAACATATATATAGATAAAGAAAGGAGTGCAACAATAGGCAAAAGCTATGTATTGTTTATTCAAAATGGTACTGCAATGGAAGAAGTGAAGGAAATATGCCCTAGAGGCAATAATAAAGTTATTATTTATTTCCTTATATCATGATAAATGTTTATTATTCATGCTAGAATTGTATTAACCGGAAACATAATACATGTGTGAATACATAGACAAACAGATAGTCACTAGTATGCCTCTACTAGACTAGCTCATTAATCAAGATGGTTATGTTTCCTAACCATAGACATGTGTTGTCATTTGATTAATGGGATCACATCATTAGGAGAATGATGTGATTGACATGACCCATTTCATTAGCTTAGCACTTGATCGCTTAGTATGTTGCTTATGCTATCTTCATGACTTATACAAAGTTCCTGCAACTATGAGATTATGCAACTCCGTTTACGGAGGAACACTTTGTGTGCTACCAAACATCACAACGTAATCGGGTGATTATAAAGGTACTCTACAAGTGTCTCCGAAAGTATATGTTGAGTTGGCATGAATCAAGATTAGGATTTGTCACTCCGATTGTCGGAGAGGTATCTCTGGCCTTCTCGGTAATACACATCACATAAGCCTTGCAAGCATTGCAACTAATGAGTTAGTTGTGAGATGATGTATTACGGAAACGAGTAAAGAGACTTACCGTAACGAGATTGAACTAGGTATTGGATACCGACGATCGAATCTCGGGCAAGTAACATACCGATGACAAAGGAACAACGATGTTGTTATGCGGTTTGACCGATAAAGATCTTCAGAGAATATGTAGGAACCAATATGGGCATCCAGGTTCCGCTATTGGTTATTGACCAAGAATGGTTCTAGGTCATGTCTACATAGTTCTCGAACCGTAGGGTCCGCACGCTTAAGGTTTCGATGACGGTTATATTATGAGTTTATGTATTTTGATGTACCAAGGAGTTCGAGTCCGGATGTGATCACGGACATGACGAGGAGTCTCAAATGTTCGAGACATAAAGATTGATATATTGGACGGCTATATTCGGACACCGAAAGGTTCCGGAAGTTTCGGAGAAAACGGAGTGCTTGGGAGGGGTTACCGAACCCCGGGAAGTAATGGGCCTTATTGGGCCAAGAGGGAGAGAGAGGGCTGCACCAGAGGTGGCGCGTGCCCCCCATGGGGAGTCCGACTGACTAGAGGGGGGGCGGGCCCCTTTCCCTCTCCCTCTCCTCTCTTTCCTTCCCCTTCCCTCTTCCTAGTAGGATTAGGAAAGGGAGTCCTACTCCTACTAGGAGGAGGACTCCCTCCCTGGTGCGCCTCCTAGGGCCGGCCGGCCCTCCCCTTGCTCCTTTATATACGGGGAGGGGGGGCACCCTAGAACACACAAGTTGATCTTCGTGATCGTTCCTTAGCCGTGTGCGGTGCCCCCTCCACCATATTCCACCTCGGTCATATTGTAGCGGTGCTTAGGCGAAGCCTGCGACGGTAGAACATCAAGATCGCCACCACGCTGTCGTCCGACGGAACTCCTCCCGACGCTTTGCTGGATCGGAGCCCGGGATCGCCATCGAGCTGAACGTGTGCTAAGAACTTCGGAGGTGCCGGAGTAACGGTGCTTGGATCGGTCGGATCGTGAAGACGCACGACTACATCAACCGCGTTGATATAACGCTTCGCTTTCGGTCTCACGAGGGTACGTGGACGGACACTCTCCCTCTCGTTGCTATGCCATCACCATGGTCTTGCGTGATCGTAGGAAATTTTTGAAATTACTACGTTACCCAACAATGGCATCCGAGCCTGGTTTTATGCGTTGATGTCATATGCACGAGTAGAACACAAGTGAGTTGTGGGCGATACAAGTCATACCGCCTACCAGCATGTCATACTTTGGTTCAGCGGTATTGTGAGATGAAGCGGCCGGACCGACATTACGCCAGACGCTTACGCGAGACTGGTTTCACCGTTACGAGCACTCGTGCTTAAAGGTGGCTGGCGGGTGTCTGTCTCTCTCACTTTAGTTGAACTGAGTGTGGCTACGCCCGGTCCTTGAGAAGGTTAAAACGGAGTCTATTTGTGAAGTATCGCTGTGGTTTTGATGCGTAGGTGAGAACGGTTCTTGCTCAGCTCGTAGCAGCCACGTAAAACTTGCAACAACAAAGTAGAGGACGCCTAACTTGTTTTTGCAGGGCATGTTGTGATGTGATATGGTCAAGACGTGATGCTATATTTTATTGTATGAGATGATCATGTTTTGTAACCGAAGTTATCGGCAATCGGCAGGAGCCATATGGTTGTCGCTTATTGTATGAAATGCAACGCCATGTAATTGCTTTACTTTATCACTAAGCGGTAGCGATAGTCGAGAAGCAATAGTTGGCGAGACGACAACGATGCTACGATGGAGATCAAGGTGTCGCTACCGGTGACGATGGTGATCATGCGGTGCTTGGAGATGGAGATCACAAGCACAAGATGATGATGGCCATATCATATCACTTATATTGATTGCATGTGATGTTTATCCTTTATGCATCTTATCTTGCTTTGTTTGACGGTAGCATTATAAGATGATCTCTCACTAAAATTATCAAGAAGTGTTCTCCCGAGTATGCACCGCTGCTAAAGTTCGTAGTACCCGGACATCACGTGATGATCGGTGTGATAAGTTCTACGTCCATCTACAACGGGTGCAAGCCAGTTTTGCACACGCAGAATACTCAAGTTAAACTTGACGAGCCTAGCATATGCAGATATGGCCTCGAACACGGAGACCGAAAGGTCGAACGTGAATCATATAGTAGATATGATCAACATAGTGATGTTCACCATTGAAACTACTCCATCTCACGTGATGATCGGACATGGTTTAGTTAATTTGGATCACGTAAACACTTAGATGACTAGAGAGATGTCTGTCTAAGTGGGAGTTTTAATATGATTAATTAAAACTTAAATTATCATGAACTTAGTACCGATAGTATTTTGCTTGTCTATGTTTATCGTAGATAGATGGCTCGTGTTGTTGTTCCGCTGAATTTTAATGTTCCTTGAGAAAGCAAAGTTGAAAGATGATGGTAGCAATTACACGGACTGGGTCCGTAACACGAGGATTATCCTCATTGCTGCCTGTAAGAATTACGTCCCGAAGCACCGCTGGGTGCCAGCTCTCATAGAGCTGCACCGAAGTTGTGAACGTCTGGCAAAGCAAAGTCGATGACTACTCTATAGTTCGAGTGTGCCATGCTTTACGGCTTAGAACCGGGTCTTCAACGACGTTTTGAACGTCATGGAGCATATGAGATGTTCCAGAGTTGAAGTTAATATTTCAAGCAAATGCCCGGATTGAGAGATATGAAGTCTCCAATAAGTTCTATAGCTGCAAGATGGAGGAGAATAGTTTTGTCGGTGAGCACATACTCAAAATGTCCGGGTATAATAATCACTTAATTCAGCTGGGAGTTAATCTTCCGGATGATAGTGTCATTGATGAATTCTCCAATCATCGCCACCAAGCTACAAGAGCTTCGTGATGAACTATAATATGCAAGGGATGACTAAGACAATTCTCGAGCTCTTCGCAATGCTAAAAGCATGGAGGTAGAAATCAAGAAAGAGCATCAAGTGTTGATGGTCAACAAGACCACTAGTTTCAAGAAAAGGGCAAAGGAAAGAAGAAGGAAACTTCAAAAGAACAGCAAGAAAGTTGTTGATCAAGAGAAGAAACCCAAGTCCGGACCTAAGCCTGAAACGAGTGTTTTACCGCAAGCAAACCGACACCGGAAGCGGAACTGCCCCAAGTATTTGGCGGATAAGAAGGATGGCAAGGTGAACAAAGGTATATGTGATATACATGTTATTGATGTGTACCTTACTAGAGCTCGTAGTAGCACTGGTATTTGATCTGGTTCATTGCTCATATTTGCAACTCAAAGCAGGACTACGGAATAGACGAGCACCGCAAAGGACGAGGTGACGGCGCGTGGGAAATGGTTCCAAAGTCAATGTGATCGCGATCGGCACGCTACCTCTACATCTACCTTCGGATTAGTTTTAGACCTAAATAATTGTTATTTGGTGCCGGCGTTGAGCATGAACATTATATCTGGATCTTGTTTGATGCGAGACGGTTATTCATTTAAATCGAGAATAATAGTTGTTCTATTTATATGAGTAATATCTTTTATGGTCATGCACCCTTGAAGAATGGTCTATTCTTATTGAATCTCGACAAGTAGTGATACACATATTCATAATGTCGAAGCCAAAAGATGCAGAGTTGATAATGATAGTGCAACTTATTTGTGGCACTCGCCGCTTAGGTCATATCGGTGTAAAACGCATGAAGAAACTCCATACGGATGGACTTTTGGAATCACTTGATTATGAATCACTTGGTACTTATGAACCATGCCTCATGGGCAAGATGACTAAAACACCATTCTCGGTTGTATGGAGAGAGCAACAGACTTGTTGGAAATCATACATACTGAGATGTGTGTGGTCCGATGAATGTTGAAACTCGTGGTGGATATCGTTATTTTCTGACCTTCACAGATGATTTAAGCAGATATGGGTATATCTACTTGATGAAACATAAATCTGAAACATTTGAAAAGTTCAAAGAATTTCAGAGTGAAGTTGAAAATCATCGTAACAAGAAAATAAAGTTTCTACGATCTGATCGTGGAGGAGAATATTTGAGTTACGAGTTTGGTCTACATTTGAAGCAATGCGGAATAGTTTCGCAACTCACGCCACCGGAACACCACAGCGTAATGGTGTGTCCGAACGTCGAATCGTACTTTACTAGATATGGTGCGATCTATGATGTCTATTTCGATTTACCGCTATCGCTTTGGGGTTATGCTTTAGAGACGGCCGCATTCACGTTAAATAGGACACCGTCAAAATCCGCTGAGACGACGCCTTATGAACTATGGTTTAGCAAGAAACCAAAGTTGTCGCTTCGAAAGTTTGGGGTTGCGATGCTTATGTGAAGAAACTTCAACCCGATAAGCTTGAACCCAAATCGGAAAATGTGTCTTCATAGGATACCCAAAGGAGACATTGGGTATACCTTCTATCACAGATCCGAAGGCAAGACATTTGTTGCTAAAATGGATCCTTTCTAGAGAAGGAGTTTCTCTCGAAAGAAGTGAGTGGGAGGAAAGTGGAACTTGATGAGGTAATAGTACCAGCTCCCTTATTGAAAGTAGTTCGTCACGTAAATCAGTTTCGTAACACCTACACCAGCTTAGTGAGGAAGATAATGATGAAGATCATGAAACTTCAGATCAAGTTGTCCTTGAACTCAGAGATCAACCGAATAAAATCCGCACTGAGTGGTATGGTAATCCTTTTACGAAGTCATGCTACTAGATCATGGTGAACCTACGAACTATGAAGAAGCGATGGTGAGCCCAGATTCGCAAAATGGCTTGAAGCCATGAAATCTGAGATGGGATCCATGTATGAGAACAAAGTATGGACTTTGGTAGACTTGCCCGATGATCGGCAAGCTATTGAGAATAAATGGATCTTTAAGAAGAAGACCGACGCCGATGGTAATATAACTGTTTACAAAGCTCGACTTGTTGCAAAAGGTTTTCGACAAGTTCAAGGGGTTGACTACGATGAGACTTTCTCACCCGTAGCCATGCTTAAGTCTGTCGAATCATGTTAGCAATTGCCGCATTTTATGATTATGAAATTTGGCAAATGGATGTAAAACTGCATTCTTGAATGGATTTCTAGAAGAAGAGTTGTATATGATGCAACCAGAAGGTTTTGTTGATCCAAAGGGTACTAACAAAGTGTGCAAGCTCCAACGATCAATTTATGGTCAGGTGCAAGCCTCTCGGAGTTGGAATAAACGCTTTGATAGTGTGATCAAAGCATATGGTTTTATCTGAGACTTTTGGAGAAGCTTTGATTTACAAGAAAGTGAGTGGGAGCTCAGAGCATTTCGATATTATATGTGGACGATATATTGTTGATTGGAAATGATATAGAATTTATGGATAGCATAAAAGGATACTTGAATAAAAGTTTTTCAATGAAAGACCTCGGTGAAGCTGCTTACATATTGGGCATCAAGATCTATAGAGATAGATCAAGACGCCTAATTGGACTTTCACAAAGCACATACCTTGATAAAGTTTTGAAGAAGTTCAAAATGGATCAGCAAAGAAAGGTTTTTACCCAGTATTACAAGGTGTAAGATTGAGTCGACTCAATGCCCGACCACAGCAGAAGATAGAGAGAAAATGAAAAATGTTCCTATGCTTCAGCCATAGGCTCTATCATGTATGCAATGCTGTGTACCTGACTGACGATGCTTAGCTGTAAGCTTGGCGGGAAGGTACCAAAGTAATCCAGAGTGGATCATCGGACAGCGGTCAAGAACATCCTGAAATACCCGAAAAGGACTAAGGATATGTTTCTCGATATGGAGGTGACAAAGAGCTAGTCGTAAATGGTTACGCCGATGCAAGCTTTGACATCGATCCGGACGATTCTAAATCGCAAACCGGATACGTATTTTTATTAAACGGTGGAGCTGTCGGTTGGTGCAGTTCTAAACAAAGCGCCGTGGCGGGATCTACATGTGAAGCGGAGTACATAGCTGCTTCGAAGCAGCAAATGAAGGAGTCTGGATGAAAGAGTTCATTTCGATCTAGGTGTCATACCTAGTGCATCGGGACCAATGAAGATCTTACGTGACAATCTTGGTGCAATTGCCTTGGCAAAGGAATCCAGATTTCACAAGAGGACCAAGCATATCAAGAGACGCTTCAATTCCATTCGGGACCAAGTCCAAGTGGGAGACATAGAGATTTGCAAAATAGAGATTTGCAAAATACATACGGATCTGAATGTTGCAGACCCGTTGACTAAGCCTCTTCCACGAGCAAAACATGATCAGCACCAAGACTCCATGGGTGTTAGAATCATTCTTGTGTAATCTAGATTATTGACTCTAGTGCAAGTGGGAGATCAAGGAAATATGCCCTAGAGGCAATAATAAAGTTATTATTTATTTCCTTATATCATGATAAATGTTTATTATTCATGCTAGAATTGTATTAACCGGAAACATAATACATGTGTGAATACATAGACAAGCAGATAGTCACTAGTATGCCTCTACTAGACTAGCTCATTAATCAAGATGGTTATGTTTCCTAACCATAGACATGTGTTGTCATTTGATTAATGGGATCACATCATTAGGAGAATGATGTGATTGACATGACCCATTTCATTAGCTTAGCACTTGATCGCTTAGTATGTTGCTTATGCTATCTTCATGACTTATACAAAGTTCCTGCAACTATGAGATTATGCAACTCCGTTTACGGAGGAACACTTTGTGTGCTACCAAACATCACAACGTAATCGGGTGATTATAAAGGTACTCTACAAGTGTCTCCGAAAGTATATGTTGAGTTGGCATGAATCAAGATTAGGATTTGTCACTCCGATTGTCGGAGAGGTATCTCTGGCCTTCTCGGTAATACACATCACATAAGCCTTGCAAGCATTGCAACTAATGAGTTAGTTGTGAGATGATGTATTACGGAACGAGTAAAGAGACTTACCGTAACGAGATTGAACTAGGTATTGATACCGACGATCGAATCTCGGGCAAGTAACATACCGATGACAAAGGGAACAACGTATGTTGTTATGCGGTTTGACCGATAAAGATCTTCAGAGAATATGTAGGAACCAATATGGGCATCCAGGTTCCGCTATTGGTTATTGACCAAGAATGGTTCTAGGTCATGTCTACATAGTTCTCGAACCGTAGGGTCCGCACGCTTAAGGTTTCGATGACGGTTATATTATGAGTTTATGTATTTTGATGTACCAAGGAGTTCGGAGTCCGGATGTGATCACGGACATGACGAGGAGTCTCGAAATGTTCGAGACATAAAGATTGATATATTGACGGCTATATTCGGACAGGAAAGGTTCGGAAGTTTCGGAGAAAACCGGAGTGCCGAGGGTTACGGAACCCCGGGAAGTAATGGGCCTTATTGGGCCAAGAGGGGAGAGAGAGGGCTGCACCAGGAGGTGGCGCGCGCCCCCATGGGGAGTCCGAATTGGACTAGGAGGGGGCGCGGCCCCCTTTCCCTCTCCCTCTCCCTCTCTTTCCTTCCCCCTTCCCTCTTCCTAGTAGGACTAGGAAAGGGGAGTCCTACTCCTACTAGGAGGAGGACTCCCCCCTCCCTTGGTGCGCCTCCTAGGGCCGGCCGGCCCTCCCCCTTGCTCCTTTATATACGGGGGCAGGGGGGCACCCTAGAACACACAAGTTGATCTTCGTGATCGTTCCTTAGCGTGTGCGGTGCCCCTCCACCATATTCCACCTCGGTCATATTGTAGCGGTGCTTAGGCGAAGCCTGCGCGACGGTAGAACATCAAGATCGCCACCACGCCGTCGTCTTGTGGAACTCCTCCCGACGCTTTCTTTGGATCGGAGCCGGGGATCGCCATCGAGCTGAACGTGTGCTAAGAACTCGGAGGTGCCGGAGTAACGGTGCTTGGATCGGTCGGATCGTGAAGACGTACGACTACATCAACCGCGTTGATATAACGCTTCCGCTTTCGGTCTACGAGGGTACGTGGACGGACACTCTCCCCTCTCGTTGCTATGCCATCACCATGGTCTTGCGTGATCGTAGGAAATTTTTTGAAATTACTACGTTACCCAACAAGAAGAACGATACAAATAGTCCGATAAGAAAGGGATGGGACTATTTAACATGTCCCCCTCCAGGGGTAAGCTGCGGGATGGTATGTAAAAAGGTATAATGATCATAGTAGAGACCACCGACACTCGACGTAGCCGCTTCCCCGGCTGTTGCATCGTGAGTTCGGCAATTCTAGTGCCGGACGGGACTTCGGAAAACGGAGTCCGAAAGTAAGAAAAAGAAGAAAAGAAAAGAATGACACAATCGAGAGCCCACAGTGCGGTTGAGCGCATGCTGGCGTGCGTGGTCGTGCCCTCCCTTATGCCCATGGTATCTCTAGAGCGTAGTTATGTACGCGTAAGTAATCGGCTTCAGTTTCGCGAGGGCTGGGGTTGGGCCGGATTGCTACGCTGCTTTCGGATCGTGCCAGCGGTCTTGTTATAGGTTACTCATGCGCGCTTGACGGTGGCCGGACGTTTAATAGCCGAACTCGAGAATTGCTGTGAGAGGCTGCTTTGCACCTTCGCCGCGAGGGCCGCCGTGTGCTCCTCCGTTCGGAGAGAGCGTTCGGTGTTTCCATTGACCGTGATTACTCCTCGAGGGCCTGGCATCTTGAGCTTGAGGTATGCGTAGTGCGGCACCGCATTGAACTTTGCAAATGCGGTTCGCCCAAGCAATGCATGATAGCCGCCGCGAACGGGACTATGTCAAGATTAGCTCTTCGCCGTGGTTATCCGGGATCCAAGACCACTTCGAGTGTAATCGAGCTCGTATAATTGGCCTCTACTCTGGTATGACGCCTTTAAAGGTCGTCTTTGTGGGTTTAACTTGAGGGTCTATGCCCATTTTTGCGACCAGATCCCGATAAAGCGTGTTCAGTTGCTACCGCCGTCCATCGGGACTCTAGTGAGGTGAAATCCGTCAATGATTGGGTCAAGAACCAACGCGGCGAATCCGCCGTGGCGGATGCTAGTGGGATGGTCCTTCGATCAAAGGTGATCGGGCAGAGGACCATGGGTTGAACTTCGGGCGACTAGCTCCATCGCATATACGCCCCTTAGTGCACGCTTCCGCTCCCTTTTGGGTATGTGGGTTGCGATATCATGTTCACCGTCCACACTTGTGGGGAAGCCCTTCGTCCTCTATTGTTCGGCGGGCTCCTCCTCGTCATCGCTATGCAGCCCTTGTCATTGAGTTCGCATTTAACTTGTCTGTCTGTTTGAAAACCCAACAATCCCTGTTGGTGTGGTTGGCTGGTTTTTCGGGGGTGCCATGTATTTGGCACGAGCGATCGAGTATTCGGTCCAGCTTGGACGGGCCCTGAGTATTTCTTTTGAACGACTTTTTCCGCTGACCGGTTTAGAGCCTCGAATCCGGCATTGATCGCCGATCTTCAAACATTATCGCCGTTAACGCGGCGCTTTGTGCTTGTTGTGACGCGACCGCCATTGCTGTCCTTGGTATCCGAACTACCAGGGTTTTTGGTCAAGTTGTTGCTACGAGCTAGCCAGCTGTCCTCTCCCGTGCAAAAGCGGGTCATGAGCGTTGTGAGGGCTGCCATGGATTTCGTCTTTTCCTGTCCTAGGTGCCGGGCAAGCCACTCGTCGCGGATGTTATGTTTAAAGGCTGCAAGGGCCTCTACATCCGGACAGTCGACGATTTGATTTTTCTTGGTTAGGAACCGTGTCCGTAATTGTCCGCCGATTCTTCCGGCTGCTGAATTATGTGGCTGAGGTCATCGGCGTCGGTGGTCGCACGATGTGCCCCGGAAGTTATCAAGGAATGCGGCTTCCGTGTCCTCCCAACAACCAATTGATTCTCGCGGCAAGCTGTTAAGCCAATGCCGAGCTGGTCCTTTAAGCTTGAGTGGGAGGTATTTGATGGCGTGTAGATCATCACCATGGGCCATGTGGATATGGAGGAGGTAGTCCTCGATCCAAACCGCAGGATCTGTTGTGCCATCGTATGATTCGATGTTTACGTGTTTGAAACCCTCGGGATTTGATGATCCATCACTTCGCCTCGTGAAGCATAGTGGGTGTGCGCGCCTCTGTATTGGGCTATATCACGACGCAGCTCAAATGAGCTTTGTTCATCGTGTTCGCCCGCCGAGTTCTTTGATCGGCGTGACGGTTATCATCATGTGTCGTTGGGCGCCCACGCGATCCGTAGATCGATCTTGTTTGCCTTGCCTTGTCCTCCAATATGTTTCGTAGGTCTGGCGCGTTTCCCAGTGCCTTGGTCGAGTGGCGCCGGGGTGCGGCTTGAATGGAGGGTCTAGAGGCCTCTCTGTCGCGGCCACGGGGTGGCTGGTCGGCCGCATCATGCGCTGGTGATGTAGGTTTTGGTGCTGCTTCCTCTAATTGGGGTAGCAGCCTGCGTTTGGATATCTCTTGGAGGGCGCTCGAGTTCATACTCTTGGTGCAAGGACTTCATCCATCCGTCGACTAGCAAGTCTTGGTCAGCTCTAAGGCTGCCGCTTTTTCTTGAGGCTGCTTGCCGTGGCCATAAGCATGCGTTTGAAACGCTCTGTTGGCAGATCCTCAGCACGACAAATTCGCTGTCGTCGAGGCTTGCCTCATCTTCGGAGGAGGCATATAATTATCGCCCTCCACCTCCTCTCTCGCCGCTCTATCATGAGGGCTGGCTTCTCCCTCCTCCCTGGCCGAATCCCGCTGGAGGGGTTGTCTTCGCACTATCTGGGGTGTTATTATCTCCCGTGCTGTAATCACCGCTTTTGCTTGTGGCGGGATTTAGAGCGGCGCCACCGACGCCGGGCGCTTGGGCTGCTTCTTGGAGGGTCATCCTCCGTTGTTCCATCGCCGTTCCCATCTTTTGGGATGTCCACCATGTATATGTCGATGACGAGGTGGCCTTCCAAGTGCCTCTCGAGGCGCTGGTTCTTGGTCGCTCCAAAGATCGCCGTCCATACGATCGATGTCTTGAGTCAAGTCGAGCATGTCGGTTAAACCATCAACAATGGCTACAAAGTGGGTGGTGGGTGGGCATTGAATTTCTTCGTCGTCTGCATCCCAACCTTCCCGACCGTAGTCCGCCAAGGCTCTCGATAAAGAGAGAGACTTTAGTGAATTCAGGATGTCGCCAAAGGGCGTCTTTGCCGAAGATGTCCATGCAGATGAACTCCATAACCGCGCCCAATCGGATTCGATTGGCGGGGCGCGAGGGTTCGGAGTCCGGAGAGGAGTCCGCACCTTGAGTCACGGTCTTCGCAGCGACAGGATGGAGTTCAGCTCAATCGCCAGAGATCGTAGCCCCGAGGCGGTGTCCAACCACTCGTCCTCGATCGGCGGAGTCGACTCGAGCTAAGGGTCGGAGCGGACGCTGGTGCGGCCTCCGTGACAACTGCTCGCGGCAGAGCTAGATCGCGCCCATCGAGACAAAGGCGCACGCTGGCGTGGCTCGAATCCTTCAAGATCAAATCTCGCGGACATCGACCGTATAGTTCAAAGCTTCCAAATCGACTGATGGCTGCGGGCGTAGCTTTAATCTGCTCCAGATGGCCTAGCGAATTGGCCGCAGCGCAAAGCCGCCGAATACGAAGATCTGTCCGGGAGAAAAGTCTCACCGGACTGCGCGTTGTTGATGATTGAAGGAGCCATCGGGCCTATAGGTGACGATACGCAGGAACTCTCAATGAAAGCACCAATGTCGGTGTCAAAACCAGCGGATCTCGGGTAGGGGTCCCGAATCGTGCGTCTAGGCGGATGGTAACAGGAGACAAGGGACACGATGTTTTTACCTGTGTTCGCCCTCTCGATGGAGGTAATACCCTACCCCGCTGATTAATATTGATGATATGGGTAGTACAAGAGTAGATCTACCACGAGATCGAGAGGCTAAACCCTAGAAGCTAGCCTATGGTATGATTGTTGTTCGTCCCACGGACTAAAACCCTTCGGTTTATATAGACACCGAATAGGGTTAGGGTTACACGAGTCGGTTACAATGGTAGGAAATCTACATATCCAGATCGCCAAGCTTGCCTTCCACGCCAAGGAAAGTCCTATCCGGACAAGGGACGAAGTCTTCAATCTTGTATCTTCATAGTCTAGGAGTCCGCCAAAGATGATAGTTCGCTATCCGGACACCCCCTAGTCCAGACTCCTCACTACTCCTATCCAAATGATGAAGGGATGCCGATAGTCGGGCCTAGTACCAAATGCAGACCTTGCAGCCGCACCTAACATCTAAGACCCGAGGTCCCAACCAGACGCTTCGCGGGTATGGGCACCAACCAGTCCGGCGTGCTTCTCAACCAGACGCTCACGGGTATGAGGTCGCCGCAACCACCGCCAAAGAATCCATCTTCGAGTTGTATCACTGCATGAACCTTGCCCGTCTAGCTACCGCCGACGCCAGACAGCGTTGACCTCCTGCGCGAGTCCATCATCGCACATCAGACGCCTAATCTCCAAAGCGTCGTGCCATCGAGATCCGCCACCATCAATGTGTGTGATGAAGCACCGCTCCTCCTCTTGTCACCTCCAGCCATCACTTGCTCCAAAACAATGCCCCTATGAGGGAACACGCTACTAAGAACGCCATCATCGTCCGATCCGGGAGACCCAGATCTAGGGTTTCCCCCGGAGCATCCCAAACCTGATGAAGCAAACTGCAACGACGATGCCTCGACAAGGGAACGACATCTAAGACACCGCCATCGTCTGCCATGACCGTAGTCGGCGCGATTTTCATCAGCAGTTGCTCCACCAGACATGCGCCGCGAGAGTCGTTGATCCCTTCAACCGGAGTGAACTCCAAAACGATGCCCTGAAGAGGGGTTACGACGCAGAAGCACCGCCATCGCTCGATCCCAAGGAGATCTAGGGTTTCCCCCGGAGTTGTCAGTGCTGTCAAGGACCAGACAAGGGAAGAATCTCTGCGGATCCGCCCAGCTGCAGAGGAGCCGCACCCACCACCGCGCCGATGGCAATCCAGCGACCAAGGCCCATGCCTGGACCCAGATCCGGCCGTGCCACCGTGATGGGATCTAGTCACGCCGCCGCCGTCCCTGGCGACCGCGACGCACCAGACCATGAAGCCGCTTGTTGTGGGGGAAGAGAACCGCCGAAGCGCCGCCACCACCTGCCGTGGCGTCCGCCCGGCGCCACGCCCGGCCGGGGCGCTGCCCGCCAAATTTCAACACGAAGCGGGAGGACCACGAGTTCGCCTGCGGCGGCGACGGAAAGCCGCTGGCCGTGCCCTTGGGCGGCGGCAAAGGAGGAGGAGGAGGAGAGGTGGAGTCCAGCGGCGATGGGATCTGGGAGCCTCCCGGCCGCCACGCGGGGGGCGACGCGGGAGGAACGCGGGTGATTATCCTGACCTGGCCTACCCACGACGGCTCATAGAAGATCAAGATGTTTTCGTACTTATTCTGCTTGAAGGGATGGCGTTGATAGTGTTGCTACCAGTACTGCTGGGTTTTTTTTCGAGACTACCAATGCTGCTGCAGTCAATTAATTACAACTCACACTTGTTCAGTGTCGATGTTCATTGCGAGTTTAGTACCCTATGAGGAGGTGAAGTAATGTTCTTATAGTTCACAGCAAGTGGTCTGATGGGCCGCAGTTTGTCTTTGTTGGTCTGTTTTCGTTTTGGAAAATCATCATGTGAGATTTCTGTTGTCCTATCGAAGTAAAAAAACATGAAGAAAGACTTGAAGTTTAAAAAATAAATTCAGTATTCATTATCCATAATCTTATATGTATTTGTTACTTGTTTGAAATCTAACAACCTCCTTGTCCACAAAATGGTGAATAAATCCACAATTCCTCTGCCAGGAGGTGCAAACTGTTGGTAGGATATAAGATAATTGCACCAAGAAAGTACTAGTATCTTATTAATATGAAGATCATTTGTCAGTTTTATGTCTGAATTATTAGTTCTGTTTTCTGTAATATTGCAAGTAGAGAATACTATACTAGCCATCACGAACCCGAACTTTTATCTCATTTATTCTTGAATGCGGTAAAATGCACTAATATTGCAAGTAAGGAGGCCTGCATCTTCACTTCTTAAGCACATAGAATCAGGTGTTGAACAAATACAATATGGGATGTTCTTTGGCGATCGATCACCATGTTTGTCCTGCTAATGATTTTGAAAGGATTGCTACCAGCTGTTTTGAGTTAACAGTTGTACAACTCACCTTTTTGGTGGGAAGTGCTGCTAATTTTCTTAGGGCAGCTCGTAATAATTTACAGCAAGTAGTCCAACCAGCTCTAGTTCTGGTTTTGTGGAAACCAGTATCTAGACACCCGGACGATCGCAGTCCGCAGAGCCGTCCGTCCGCTTGGATCCGTGGCAGCACAGCAGGCGTGCGTCGCCGAAAAAGGCCAAGCAGCACATGACATTCACTTGATCTTGCTCACCAACTCACCGTAGTTTTGTTTTTTCTCGTGTCAGTTCATCACAGCTCAAAGCACAGCAAAAGGCAGTACTACTAGCACAAATGCACAACGCATGTGTCATGTATGGGAGTTGTTGTGTGAAACAGCACACACGACACGAAATGTTTGTTTGCACTCGTAGGACAGGCATGAAATCGCTGTGTTCCGCCACCGCTGGTGGAGTGGCGCTTTGCTCGCCGCAGCACGGCAGCCACGGTAAAAAGCCTTTTCTCTTCCAAAGAGAGAGAGAAGCACCGCACGGCGGTCCAGCAACGGCTCTGAGCCGTCGCCAGCAGCACGGCATGTGGTAGCCACCACAAAATATAGCCATGTTCTCGTGTCCGTGAATAATCGGGACCGGCTCGTGGTCGTGCCGAGAAAAACGTGACGGACGGCTCGTCGCGCGGCGCGGGGGGCGCGCGCGCGCGAGACGCGGGGACCACATGACCAGCACACGGGATTGGGCGGGCGCGGCACGCAGATTCCTCCGGATGGGGCGTGTGCGGCTGCCGGGGCCGCATCGTGTTCACGCCAAATTCTCTCCCTCGCCTTCACTCCCCTACCTCGACCTCACCTTATCTCCTCCCAGCTGTGGCCTCTCTCGCCTGTGGCCACCAGCAGCTAGCTACTATCAGTATCACCACCGCTCCGGCCTCGCGTCCGGCACTCCTGCTTCAAAACCCCGATTCTTGTTGGCTTCTCTCGCCGACCCGAGCAGCTAGCCACCCACCCAGCCGCGGCAATGAACATCTTGAACCAGCCCATCGGCCCCGGCGGCGCCCACGCGGCCTTCCCGGCCGGCGCTGCCGCCAAGGACGGCATGCCGGCGTCGCTCCGCTTCGACGTCGGCCCCAGCACCGCCCACCGCGCCCCGAGGCGGCAGACGCAGACGCTGCTTCGGGCCAGCAGCAGCAGCTACGTCGGCGCCGGGCACGCCGACGAGGCCGCCGTCAGGAGCGCGGAGCAGCAGAAGGGGGCCGTGGTGCCGCCGTTCCAGCCGGTGACGCTCAACTTCCTGCGCTCGCTGCTGGACAGGGACAGCATGACGTCCATCGCGGAGGAGGGCGGCGAGGGCGCCGGCGTGGCGGCCGCCGCGCCCCCGCTGCACGCGCTGCGCGTGGTCGTGTCGTCCGCCGTGGCGCTGGACGCGCGCCAGACCGAGCTCATCGCGCGCAAGATGCGCCGGATCACCGGCTTCGTCAACCTCGCCATCGAGAACGTGGTGGAGCCGTCGCTCATCGCCGGCTTCGTCGTCTGCTACGGCCTCGACGACTCGCACACCATCGACCTCAGCGTCCGGGGCCGCCTCGCCGCGCTCAAGAACCGCGTCGACAGCTCCGACCACGACGACCGCCTGCACCCGCGGACGCGCGCGCCGCTCCACTGATCCGGCCCACCCCTCCATCCACCAATTATACCCACACACACATACCGCACGCACCACCAATTGGCCGAGCTCGTCGCGAGTTCACGTGCATAAACCAACAGCTCCGTCCGCCATATCTCATGATGAACTCTATGCAGACCAAGATCGGTCGACGCCGACGGCAACAGTTTTGCTATGTAACGTTGTTGTAAATTGTGAGGCACTTGACTAGCTTCTGCTATTATGTTTGTACCAAGTGTACTGTAATACTGCTATGGTACTGTACAAGCTGCAGGTTGTAATTTTATGCGAGGTTCAGGGTTACATACAATACAATGCAAAGCTCTGTAATCCCAGAGCAGAGGCTGGTGTGCGTGAGAAACCTACTGCTCCCTCCGATCAATAATAGAGGTTGTGCTAAATCTGCGACAATTAATATGGATCGGAGGAAGCAGCTAATTTGGACGCAACGAATTCGAGTATGAAATAGCTGGTGCTTGCGAGGCCTAGAGCTTTCTTATCCGTATCCGGCGCTGCCTATCGATTAGTAGTACTGCAGGCAACGGAGCTTTATTGGTGTCTTAATTATTCCAGAGCAAGAACTGCTGATGGGGCGAGTTGCGGTACAGGAAAGGAGTAGTACAAACACTGATCAGTCACTGACAAGCAGTTGTAGGATAATGAGGCAACTGTCGAGCTGGAGCTTGGAAGCTGGGGTGGTGCAGACGGCGGGAGATCGGTCAGGGACGGCGGTGCAGGGCGTCGGAGAGGTGCTTGAGCGCCTTGTCGTAGGAGACGAAGCCCATGAACCAGAACTCGTGGTTGTCGGTGGTGGCCACCTGGATGTACCGCTCCGACGGCCTCCACATGCTGGCCGACGGGCTCACCGTCCTCACCTGGTTCAGCGGAAGTACCACCTGCAGCGCCACCGGGGAATGAGATCGTTGACAGTGCCAAGTGAACTGAAGCTAATGAAGGGAGGATGCTTGCCTTGTAGTACATGGGCTCGGGCGGCTGGGTGGGGGAGGGGGCGTGGTAGGAGACGGGGGAGTCGCTGCAGAAGGCGAGGCGCGCGGTGGAGAGGTAGAGCGTGCCGATGACGGGGCCGGAGGAGGTGGAGAGGTAGCAGGCGTAGGCCTTGCGGAGCTGCTCCCCCGGCACGGCGCCGAACACCTGGTGGAACACCCTCTCGTGCCCGCCCTCCGCGTACACCTTGGTCCCCTGCGCCAGCCGCGCCACCGCCGCGTCCGCCATGTTCGGCGCCGTCCGGACTGCCCTCCCGCCCGACCACGCGCCAGGCCAAAACGTGCGTGTCAGTGACGACGAATCATCGGGTGAAAACAGTGGTGTGGGTGATACTCACGGTGGTTCCAGATGTTGCCGGTGGTGTCGGCGGCCTTGCGGGTGCCGTCCTCAAGCAGCTTGCCGTACCGCCCCAGCGCCTTCATGATGGCTGCACTTGCAAGGCGGCGCAGAAGCACGCCGACGTCAGGATCGACGGACATACCAGAGCACAGAGTAGTATTGAGGAATCGAAGGAGACGAGGGGTGTAGGGCAGTTACGCACACTGGCAGGTGGACGGGGACGCGGTGGCCGGGGTGACTTGCACGTAGGGGTTGCCGGCGCCGTTGCTCGCCGCCGTGACGGCGACGGCCGTGGAGTGCGGGCGCGCGGCCTGGCCGCCGTGCGGCGGGTACCCCGACGGCGCCGGCGCGGGAGCCTGCATCGACGCCATGGCTGGAGCTGATCCGCACGCGACGAGTTATTCTGGTTCTGCGATTAAACGGGCTGGAGTGCTGCCTTATGCGGATTGGCGACGGATGAGGAGGAATGATGCGGTGCGGTGCGGTGGGCGGTGGCGGGGGAGAATCAATCGGAGGTAGTGGCGATGAGGAGGCGAAGGTTCTCTGGGCCTGGCGGCTGGCGCGTTTACTTTTTGTCCGTCCGGAAAGGATCGGCGGAAAGGGGAAAGCGAGGAGTGCGGTGCAGTGCAGCTGATCGAGATACGCGAGTGGGATCGGATTTCTGGGGCTCCGCGCCCGAGATCTCTGCTCCTCGTGCGACTGCCTCTCGTGCGTCATGCCGTGCCGTGCCTTCGCAACAAAGGAAAAGAACGGCCATGGCGGACCGGCTGAACTGGTGCGGCACTGGATCATGGTGCACGCCATATGGAATCCGGTTCCATTTTAGAGGCTACAGATTCTGGGTTCGGCCCTGAAAGAGATAAGGGCCCGAGTACTGGTAAGTTCGTTCACACACACGGTCACCGCCAAGTTGGTTGGATCTGATCCCCAGAGTATGAGCCCGTAGGCAACAGAAAATCGAAGGGTACCCCTTAACTAATAATTTCGAAAAATGAGAGCTGCTTTTTTTTTTGAAGGGTAGAAACCCTATATGAAGCTCGTCGCGTCAAATGATGTTGAAGTTCACAGAATGACCGAGTTGAGCCAACCCAATTTGACGTTCCAAAGTTATGTATGACGGCTCAGTTTGAATCAGTTTTCTCCCCTCGTCTTTTTTGTGCTCTTTTACCATTTCTTTTTTCCTTTTCTTTTCTTTTTATTTTTTTCACATATTCATAAATA
Source organism: Aegilops longissima (assembly GCA_021605205.1). Taxonomy (NCBI): domain Eukaryota; kingdom Viridiplantae; phylum Streptophyta; class Magnoliopsida; order Poales; family Poaceae; genus Aegilops; species Aegilops longissima. Next base: position 48,951,456 of record CM038679.1, read on the forward strand.
TCATAATTCATTAAAATGTTTAGAAAATGTTCAACATTTCAAAAATGTTTCATTTTTCAAAAATACTCGGATTTCCAATATTTCGTTCAGGTTTCCCACAAAATGTTCTCGTTTAAAAATGTTCATAATTTCAAAATTATTCACATTCTGAAAAATGTTCAGAATTAAGAAAAAACTGCTCATGTTTTCAGAAAATGATTGAAATGCTGAAAGTTGTTCCTATTTTCAAGAAATATTCTAAAATTCAGGTAAAGTGCAGGAATTTTAAAAGAAAATACCTTGAAAACATCATTGAAGTTACCAAAAATTCAAAGAAAATGTTCATGCTTTCAAAAGCTGTAGCCACTTTAACCGTCAAATGATGTTGAAGTTCACAGAATGACCGAGTTGAGCCAACCCAATTTGACGTTCCAAAGTTATGTATGACGGCTCAGTTTGAATCAGTTTTCTCCCTCGTCTTTTTGTGCTCTTTTACCATTTCTTTTTCCTTTTCTTTTCTTTTTTATTTTTTCACATATTCATAAATATCATAATTCATTAAAATGTTTAGAAAATGTTCAACATTTCAAAAATGTTTCAGTTTTTCAAAAATACTCGGATTTGCAATATTTCGTTCAGGTTTCCCACAAAATGTTCTCGTTCTAAAAAAATGTTCATAATTTCAAAATTATTCACATTCTGAAAAAATGTTCAGAATTAAGAAAAAAACTGCTCATGTTTTCAGAAAATGATTGAAATGCTGAAAGTTGTTCCCTATTTTCAAGAAATATTCTAAAATTCAGGTAAAGTGCAGGAATTTTAAAAGAAAATACCTTGAAAACATCATTGAAGTTACCAAAAAATTCAAAGAAAATGTTCATGCTTTCAAAAGCTGTAGCCACTTTAACAAAATGTACGAAAAATTAAAAAGTTCCCGTTTCCAAATAATGTCCACTTCACTTTTTAGCAAAAAATGTCCGCAAATTTATAAACCACAAGCTAAAGTATGGCAAAGTATGCAAGCTACAAGATATAAAAAAAAGTCCGTGAGCTACAAGAAATATAGGGGAAAAATGTACGCGAGCTACAACATCTCACGCTGGCCTCCCGATGAGCCGGCCTAGGCGTCTAACCCCCTGTGCGTCATACGCTATTGGACACAATGAGCGTCCAATGGGAGCTCCCTACTATATATATCGCTCTTGTGTGCTATAACGAGACCACTCGCCCACAACACACCTCTAAATGGATCTGGCACTGCGACGGAGCGCCCGCACGTAATTAGCAAGAACAAACCTATTTTTTCCCTGGTCAAATGTTGTTGAAGCTCACAGAGTGACCGAGCTAAGCCAGTCCAATTTGACGTTCCAAAGTTATGTATGACGACTACGTTTGATTAAATTTTTCCCCTGGCCTTTTTTGTGGTCTTTTATCATTTATTTTTTTGTTCTTTTGTTTCTTTTTTCCGTTTCTTTTCTTTTTATTTTTTCATATATTCATAAAAATTAAAATGTTTACAACATGTCCAAACTTTCAGCAAATGTTCCAGTTTTTGAAAAATACTCGGATTTGCAATATTTTCGTCAGGTTTCCCAAAAAATGTTCTCGTTCTAAAAATGAAATGAAAAATGTTCAGAACTTGAAAACTGTTCACATTCTGGAAAAATGTACAGAGTTTCAAAAAATTATTCATGTTTTCAGAAAATGATTGAAATGCTGAAAGTTGTTGCCTATTTTCAAGAAATGTTCTAAAATTCAGGTAAAGTGCAGGAATTTTAAAAGAAAATACCTTGAAAACATGATTGAAGTTACCAAAAAATTCAAAGAAAATGCTCATGCTTTCAAAAGCTGTAGCCACTTTAACAAAATGTACGAAAAATAAATAAAAAGTTCTCGTTTCCAAATAATGTTCACTTCACTTTTTAGCAAAAAATGTCCGCAAATTTATAAACCACAAGCTAAAGTATGGCAAAGTATGCAAGCTACAAGATATAAAAAAAAAGTCCGTGAGCTACAAGAAATATAGGGGGAAAAGGTAAGCGAGCTACAACATCTCACGCTGGCCTCCCGATGAGCCGGCCTAGGCGTATAACCCCCTTTGCGTCATATGCTATTGGACACAATGAGCGTCCAATGGGAGCTCCCTACTATATATATCGCTCTTGTGTGCTATAACGAGACCACTTGCCCACAACACACCTCTAAATGGGTCTGGCACTGCGACGGAGCGCCCGCACGTAATTAGCAAGAACAAACTTTTTTTTCCCTGGTCAAATGTTGTTGAAGCTCACAGAGCAACCGAGCTAAGCCAGTCCAATTTGACGTTCCAAAGTTATGTATGACGACTACGTTTGAATAAGTTTTTTCCCCTGGCCTTTTCGTGGTCTTTTATCATTTATTTTTTTATTTTTTTGTTTCTTTTTTCGGTTTCTTTTCTTTTTATTTTTTCATATATTCATAAAATTTAAAATGTTTACAACATGTTCAAAATTTCAGCAAATGTTCCATTTTTTGAAAAAATAATCGGATTTGCAATATTTTCGTTAGGTTTCCCAAAAAATGTTCTCGTTCTAAAAATGAAATAAAAAAATGTTCAGAACTTGAAAACTGTTTACATTCTGGAAAAATGTACATAATTTCAAAAAATTGTTCATGTTTTCAGAAAATGATTGAAATGCTTAAAGTTGTTCCCTATTTTCAAGAAATGTTCTAAAATTCAAGTAAAGGAGGAATTTTAAAAGAAAATACCTTGAAAACATGATTGAAGTTACCAAAATATTCAAAGAAAATGCTCATGCTTTCAAAAGCTGTAGCCACTATAACAAAATGTACGAAAAAATAAAAATTTCTCATTTCCAAATAATGTTCACTTCACTTTTTAGCCAAAAATATCCGCAAATTTATAAACCACAAGCTAAAGTATGGCAAAGTATACAAGCTACAAGATATAAAAAAAGTCCGTGAGCTACAAGAAATATAGGGGAAAAATGTACGCGAGCTACAACATCTCACGCTGGCCTCCCGATGAGCCGGCCTAGGCGTCTAACCCCTTGTGCGTCATCGCTATTGGACACAATGAGCGTCCAATGGGAGCTCCCTACTATATATATCGCTCTTGTGTGCTATAACGAGACCACTCGCCCACAACACACCTCTAAATGGGTCTGGCACTGCGACGGAGCGCCCGCACGTAGTTAGCAAGAACAAACCTATTTTTTTTCCTGGTCAAATGTTGTTGAAGCTCACAGAGCGACCGAGCTAAGCCAGTCCAATTTGACGTTCCAAAGTTATGTATGATGACTACGTTTGAATAAGTTTTTTTCCCCGGCCTTTTTTGTGGTCTTTTATCAATTTTTTGTTTCTTTTTCCGTTTCTTTTCTTTTTATTTTTTCATATATTCATAAAATTTAAAATGTTTACAACATGTTCAAAATTTCAGCAAATGTTCCATTTTTTGAAAATACTCTGATTTACAATATTTTCGTCAGGTTTCCCAAAAAATGTTCTCGTTTTAAAAATGAAATGAAAAAAATGTTCAGAACTTGAAAACTGTTTACATTCTGGAAAAATGTACATAATTTCAAAAAACTGTTCATGTTTTCAGAAAATGATTGAAATGCTTAAATTTGTTCCCTATTTTCAAGAAAAGTTCTAAAATTCAAGTAAAGGGCAGGATTTTTAAAATAAAATACCTTGAATACATGATTGAAGTTACCAAAATATTCAAAGAAAATGCTCATGCTTTCAAAAGCTGTAGCCACTATAACAAAATGTACGAAAAAATAAAAATTTCCCATTTCCAAATAATGTTCACTTCACTTTTTAGCAAAAAAAAGTCCGCAAATTTATAAACCACAAGCTAAAGTATGGCAAAGTATGCAAGCTACAAGATATAAAAAAAGTCCGTGAGCTACAAGAAATATAGGGGAAAAATGTATGCGAGCTACAACGTCTCACGCTGGCCTCCCGATGAGCCGGCCTAGGCGTCTAACCCCCTGTGCGTCATAAGCTATTGGACACAATGAGCGTCCAATGGGAGCTCCCTACCATATATATCGCTCTTGTTTCTTTTCCGTTTCTTTTTTCTTTTTGTTTTTTTTCGTTTCTTTTCTTTTCATTTTTTCATATATTCATAAAATTTAAAATGTTTACAACAAGTTAAAAAATTCAGCGAATGTTCCATTTTTTGAAAAATACTTGGATTTGCAATATTTTCATCAGGTTTCCGAAAAGATGTTCTCGTTCTAAAAATGAAATGAAAAAAATTTCAGAACTTGAAAACTGTTCACATTCTGGAAGAATGTACAGAATTTCAAAAAATTGTTCATGTTTTCAGAAAATGATTGAAATGTTGAAAGTTGTTCCCTATTTTCAGGAAATGTTCTAAAATTCAAGTAAAGCGCCAGAAATTCAAGGAAAATGCCTTGTAAATCATGATTGACTTACCAAAAATTTCAAAGAAAATGTTCGTGCTTTCAAAAGATGTAGCCATTTTAAGAAAATGTCCAAAAAAATTTAAAACTCCCCTTTCCCAAATAGTGTTCACTTCACTTTTTAGCAAAAATCTCCGCAAATTTATAAACCACAAGCTGAAGTATGAGAAAGTACACAAGCTACAAGATATAAAAAAAACTAAGCGGGTTACAAGAAAAATAGGAAAAACAAGGTAGGAGAGCTATAACGACACGCGCTTGCCTTCCAATAGGCCGGCCCAGGCTTGTGACCCCCTGCGTGTCACTCTGTTATTGGCCCAGGCATGTGACCCCCAGGCTTGTGAGCTATAAACGAGACCACTCCCTGGCAACGCACCTCTAAATGGGTCTCGAACTGCGACGGAGCGACCGCACGTGCTTAGTTAGCAAGGACAAACCTATTTTTTTTTCCTGGTCAAATGATGCTGAAGCTCACGGAGTGACCGAGCTGAGCCAGCCCAATTTTTGACGTTCGAAAGTTTTGCACTGTTTGAATCAGTTTTTTTCCTGGTCTTTTTTGTGGTCTTTTACTTTTTTTTCTTCCATTTCTTCTTTCCTTTACTTCTCTTTTTATTTTTTCATATATTCAGAAAAATTAAAAAATGTTCAAAATTTCAAAAAAAGTTCTATTTCTCGAAAATAATCAGATTTCCAATATTTTGACCAGGTTTCCCAAAAATGTATTATCGTTCAAAAATGTTCAGAATTTGAAAATTGTTCACATTCTGAAAAAATGTACAGAATTTCAAGAAAATTGTTCATGCTGTCATAAAATGATTGAAATGATGAAAGTTGTTCCCTATTTTCAAGAAATGTTCTAAAATTCAAGTACAGAGCGGGAATTTTAAAATAAAATGCCTTGTAAAACATGATTGAGGTTACCAACAATTTCAAAGAGAATGTTTGTGCTTTCGAGAGATGTAGCCATTTTAAGAAAATGTTCAAAAAATTAAAAAAGTTCTCATTCCCAAATAATGTTCACTTCACTTTTTTTTATCAAAAATGTCCGCAAATTTATAAACCACAAGTTAATGTATGGGAAAGTACGCAAGCTACAAGATATAAAAAAAAACTAAGCGAGCTACAAGAAATATAGGGAAAAAGTACACGAGCTACAACGACGCGTGCTTGCCTCCCAATAGGCCGGCCCAGGCGTCTGACTCCCTGTGCGTCACTTTGTTATTGGACACAATGAGCATCCAATGGGAGCTCCCTACTATATATATCGCTCTTATGATCTATAACGAGACCACACGTGACACGGAGCGACCACACGTGCTTAGTTAGCAAGCACAAAACCTATTTTATTATTATTATTATTATTATTATTTTGTCCAGTCTAATTTTAATTCAAAAATATTCAGGATTATTAAAATATCAATGAATTTATACAATTCCATGATTTTTTAAAGTTTTCTCATTTGAAAAATAATCATGCACTAAGAAAAGCAAGAATCCAATAAAATGTTTCGGAATTCAAAAAATGTTTGTGGGTTGGGAAAAACATTCTGAATACGAAAATGTTTGCAAATTCAAAAGAAGTTCATATAACAAAAAAAATGTTTGTGAATTCAAAATAATTTCGGCAAATAAAAATGTTCATGAATCTGAAAAACATGTTCATAAATCTGAAGAAACGTTTGTGAATTAAAAAAATGTTCGTGAATCCAAAAATGCACGTGAATTCAAAACAATATTCATGAATTTTAAAAAATATACTTGAATTCAAAAATTGTTCATGAATTTTAAAATTTATCCCAGACTTCAGCAAATGCTCATGAGTTGAAAACACTTATGAATTAAAAAATTGTCTGCAAATTAAAAAGGTGTATGCATTTAAAAATGAGATGAAGAAAGAGAAAAAGTCAAACAACAAATTAGGAACCAAAATAATAATCCAAAAACAACAGAAAACCATAACAAAGGAAGGAGAAAAAGAGAAGGAAAAAACCAGCGTGGATGAGAAGCTTCGAGAAAAGCTTGCAGAAAGAACCTTCCGCACACTTAGTCTCAAATGCTTGACGTTTTAATGGGTCGGCCCACATTTAAACGATGTGGGTAATTGCACCGAGATGTATCGCTTTGTGATGCATACCTTTTATGAGAGATTTCATGTATTAGTGATGGTGCAGATTTCCGCCAGTACCCTCGATGGGGTGGCATGTGTATCTGGAAGTCACAGATTGGAGGTCGCACGGGGAATTTACCCAGGTTCGGGCTTCCATGGTGGAGTAATACCCTAGATCCTACTTGTTGTATTTATTAATGATGGAATACCTCATGCGAGGGGTTAGGGGGATGATGATTAATATGGCTACCGAGAGTCTAGCCTACTAGATGAAAAAGACTACCCTAGCCGTGCCTTATATAAGTGGCAAGGGATAAGGTTTACACCAAACCTATGTGATCTCACGCCACTGCCATCTTGGCTTGCATGCCAAGATGCTCTTCTGGCATCCAACAGGGCCACTGGGCTACCTCCTGATGCCAAACCTCCTTCAAGCCTCCAGGGCCCTGAGGTCGGCCCACTGCCAGGCTTCCTAGCCAATAGGCCACCCCCTGGTGTAGTGCCCGTCGGTAGCCCCCGAGTATGTCTAGTGTTTTTTTGTCTTCATATATTATAACCCCGATACGTCGACTTTTCATCACTATTTCTTATTATAGTTTACTGTTTTATCAATGGTATTTGCACATTAATGCACAATATTAATGCATTTCTTTCTTTAATTTGCATGTATTACACGGAGAGGGTAATTCTTTTGCTAACCTTTTTCCTATACTAAGTGGAAATACTACTTGTGCATCTAATTCTTGAAACAAGTTTATTCCATAAAGTGTTCATCATACCTAACTACAGATGATATTTCACTGTCATTCCAAGTAAATTTTCATGTGCCACCTCTAAATATTCAAATAAACTTCTGTTTTGTGTGGTAAAAGTGTGGTAAAAGGATAGTAGCATTGCCCCTTCTCTCTTTTTCTCTTATTTTTTCTTTTCATAGTTTCAAGAACAATATGATGAACCTCATCCCCACTTTTTGGAGGACTCATAAGTCTCCATCATGCTTTACCTCACTAGGTCAATGCTCTAATAATGATCACCACACTTCTTTTTTACTTACAACCCGATAAACTAAAAGAATGTGACTCTATATGAATGCCTCTGGTGGTGTACCAGGATGTGCAATGATCTAGCATAACATGTATTACAATGATGAATGGTGACTTTTCCACAAATATCATGTCGACTCTATATGATTATGCAAAGCAATATGATGATGAACACACAAGTCATGTGAATAGCGGTGGAAGTTGCATGGCAATATATCTTGAAATGGCTATGGACATGCCATGATACGTACTTATGGTGGCTATTTTAAGGAAGGATATAATGATGCTTATGTGTGATAAAGCGTATCATATCACATGATTTGGATGCACCGGCAAAGTTTGCACCAATTCTCGAGGTGAAAATGGGCAATCCACGGTACCAGAGAGGATAGCAATATGTGGATAGGTGGGAGTGCCGTATTAGTCCATGAATCACATTAGTCATAAAGAACTCATATACTTATTGTGAAAGTTTTATTAACCCTCCAAGCAAAGTACTACTCGCATGCCCCTAGGGAGGTGGTTGGTAGGAGTTAACCATCGCGCGCCCCTATTCGAACAACACAAAGGATTTCAGCGAGGAATAAATATGCTCCAACATCCCCATCATGCCATGACAGACACTTAAATGGGTAATACATTACAAGCTTTAATATCGATATCTTTACGAACAAATGATTATGAACTAATACTCTTCGTATTACTAGATCAATATAATCAAATCACACGTTTCATATTCAGTGATCTACATGAAAACTTTTATTATATCACCCTTATGTACCTATTATTCTTGGACTAGTCTCATAACCCGTGCACATTACCACTTCCTATTTAGACTCTCAAAAAGATATAACTGAAGCATCAGTTCTATAAAATATGCCTACAGACTTGCTCTGAAGATAAACATGAGTAACTGGCTAACACAAAAGTATAGGTGAAGCACATAGAGTTGATAACCCACAAGTATAGGGGATAGCAACAGTTTTCGAGGGTAGAGTATTCAACCCAAATTTATAGATTCGACACAAGGGGGCCAAAGAATATTTGTAGGTATTAGTAGTTGAGTTGTCAATTCAACCACACCTGGAGATTAAATATCTGCAGCAAAATGATCAGTAACACAGTAGTATGATAGTTTGATAGTAGTGGTAACATCAATAGTAATGGTAACAGTGATATCAATGATTTTGTAGCAAGTGTAACAGTAACAGTAGCAGTAGTAACTTGGCAAGAACAATATGTAGAAAATTCGTTGGCATTGGGTCCGTGATTTCGTTGGATAATATTCATCATATAACAGCCATAACCTAGGGCGATGCAAAACTAGCTCCAGTTTATAAATATAATGTAGGCATGTATTCTGTAAATAGTCATATGTGCTTATGGAAAGAACTTGTATGTCATCTTTTGTCCTACCCTCCCGTGACAGCGGGGTCCATAAGGAAACTAAGGGATATTAAGGCCTCCTTTTAATAGAGAACCGAAACAAAGCATTAACACATAGTGAATACATGAACTCCTCAAACTACGGTCATCACCGGAAAGTATCCCAATTATTGTCACACTGGGGTTTACGGATCATAATATGTAATAGGTGAATATGACTTGCAAGATTGGATCTAGAATATAGATATAATGGCGAAAACATAAACGGTTCAGATCTAAAATCATGGCAGACGGGCCCAAAGTGTCAAACATTAAGCATGGCAAAGTCATAACAACATCAATCTAAGAACATAGTGGATACTAGGGATCAAGCCCTAACAAAACTAATCGATTACGGAAGAACAGAGACTTGCGGTGGCGGAATAATTATTTCGGGGCTCGCCCCATTTTTTTGGAATATTTGGGAATTTATAGCGCTGGAATTAGGTCAGAAGGAGCCGCGGGGCCCATAAGAGATTCAGGGTGCGCCTACCTCCCTGGGCGCACCCTGTAGTCTTTTCGTCTACTCGTCTGGCTTCCGATCCTCCCTAGAAGCTTCTAGGGTCCCTCCCGGTCCAGAAAAAATCGTCAAAAATTTTCGTAGCATTTGGACTCCGTTTGGCAGGGATTTTTGTAAAACCAAAAACAAGCACAAAACAAGAACTGGCACTGAACACTGGGTTAATAGGTTAGTTCCAAAAATTGATATAAAATTGCATATAAAGTATATAAAATTGTTAATATAATAGCATTAAATAATAAAAAATTATAGATACGTCGGAGACGTATCAATGCTTGACACCAAGCTTAAAGTGTTGGGGAACGTTGCATGGAAAACAAAAAATTTCTACGCACACGCAAGATCTATCCATGGAGATGCATAGCTACGAGAGAGGGAGAGCATCTACATACCCTTGAAGATCGCTAAGCGTAAGCGTTTATCAACGCGGTTGATGTAGTCGTACACCTTCATGATCCGTCTCGATCAAGTATCAAACGTATGACACCTCCACGTTTAGCTCGATGACGTCCTCGCCTTCTTGATCCAGCAAGAGAGGTGAAGTAGTAGATGAGTTCCGGCAGCACGACGGCGTGGTGATGGTGGAGGTGAAGAACAATCTCCGCAGGGCTTCGCCAAGCCAACATAAACTATGATGGATGATAAACTAGAGGGGGCAGGGTTGCCGGCACATGGCTTGGTGAATCTTGATGTGTATTGGGTGCTAGCCCTTCCCCTCTATTTATATCTTCAGCCCTGGGGTCGAAACTTGGAGAAAGAGCCTCCTCAAAGTCGATTTTTCCCCCGCAAGGAAGAGTCCTTCTCGGACTTCCAGGACCAGACGCCACAGTCCTTGGCGTCTGGCCTAGACGCCATGGGCCTCGACGTCTGGCCCAGGGCCAGACGCCAGGGTCTCCGGCGTTTGGTCCCTGACCTCTACAAAATATCCTTTTGCACCGACCTAAAGCCCCATGGGCCTTACCCCTTGGCCTAACCATATCATCCTATATATAAATCTTTACCTCCGGACCATTTCGGAGCTCCTCGCCATGTCCGTGATCTCACCCAGGACTCCGAACAACATTCGGTCACCAACATATATAACTCATATAATACTATATCATCAACGAATGTTAAGCGTGCGGACCCTACGGGTTTGAGAATAATGTAGACATGACCAAGACGCTTCTCCGGTCAATAACCAATAGCGGGACCTAGATGCCCATATTGGTTCTACATATTCCACGAAGATCTTTATCGGTCGAACCTTTATGACAACATACATAGTTCCCTTTGTCTGTTGGTATGTTACTTGCCCGATATTCGATCATCGGTATCTTCATACATAGTTCAATCTCATTACCGGCAAGTGTCTTTACTCGTTCCGTAATACATCATCCTGTAACTAACTCCTTAGTAACTTTTCTTGCAAGCTTCTTGTGATGCTATATTACCGAGAGGGCCCAAAGATACCTCTCCGATACACGGAGTGACAAATCCCAATCTCGATTCACGCCAACTCAACAGACACCCTCGGAGATACCTGTAGAGAATCTTTATGATCACCCAGTTACGTCGTGACGTTTGATAGCACACAAAGTATTCCTCTAGTATCTAGGAGTTGCATGATCTCATGGTCGAAGGAACATGTATTTGACATTAAGAAAGCAGTAGCAATAAATTGAACGGTCATATGCTAAGCTAACGGATGGGTCTTGTCCATCACATCATTCTCCTAATGATGTGATCCCGTTATCAAATGACAACTCACGTATATGGTTAGGAAACCTTAACCATCTTTGATCAACGAGCTAGTCTAGTAGAAGCTCGCTAGGGACACGGTATTTGTTTATGTATCCACGCATGTATTTAAGTTTTCTGCAATACAATTCTAGCATGAATAATAAACCTTTATCATGATTTAGGAAATATAATAATAACCATTCTATTGTTGCCTCTAGGGAATATTTCCATCAGTCTCCCACTAATATAGTTCACATGGCCATGTGATTAAGACCCATAGTTCACATCGCCATGTGACTAACACCCAAAGTGTTTACTAGAGTCAATAATCTAGTTCACATCACCATGTGATTAATACCCAAAGAGTGCTAAGGTGTGATTATGTTTTGCTTGTGAGAGAGGTTTAGTCAATGGTTCTGTTATATTTTGATCTGCATGTATTTTGCCAATTTCTATGTCTACAATGCTCTGCACGGAGCTACTAGAGCTAATTGCTCCCACTTTCAATACGTATCCAGATTGAGACTCAAGAGTCATCCGGATCGGTGTCAAAGCTTGCATCGACCTAACTCTTTACGACGAACTCATTATCACCTCCATAATCGAGAAACATTTCCTTAGTCCTCTTTATGTACCTAAGGATAATTTTGACCGCTGTCCAATGATCTACTCCCGGATCACAATTGCACCCCCTTGCCAAACTCATGGCAAGGCACACAACGGGCCTGGTAGACAGCATGCCATACTTTATAGAACCTATGGCTGAGGCATAGGGAATGACTTTCATTCTCTCTCCATATTCTGTCGTGGTCGGGTTTTGAGTCTTACTCAACTTCACACCTTCTTACACAGGAAAGAACCCTTTCTTTGACTAACCCCTTTTTAACTTTCTTCAAAACTTTGTCAAGGTATGTGCTTTGTGAAAGTCTTATTAAGCATCTCGATCTATCCCTATAGATCTTGATGCCCAATATATAAGCAGCTTCACTGAGGTCTTTCATTGAAAAAATCTTATTCAAGTACTCCCCCGTCCCGAAATTATTGTCCAGTGGCGTTTTTGCAGCTGACACAACCCGCGCTCCTCTTCGTCTCCAATCGACAAAACATCGCTCCCTGACACACGCGCATGGACGCTGGAGCTCTCCTGTTGAGGTTCGCCACGCTGATCCCCTGCTCTCCCACGCATTCTCCTCCGCTGCTGCAGCTGCCTCCTTCACCGCTCTCTCCTGGCTGCGCAGCTCCCCCGCCCCTCTCGCCTGCCTCCTGCAGCACCCCTCTTTCACCCTAAAAATCATTTCTTCTTCCTCCTCCTGCTTGTCCTGCTCGCGTGCGGCGACGGCACGTCCTCCTTGTCGCCTCCGATGCATGTCCATTTCTGGCAGGAAGCAGTGGCTCGTGCTACGTCTGCGCGACCTCGCATGTGCGTCGGCCGCCGCGTCACAATCCACGCGCTGGTCGTTGCCTTGGTTATGCGTCCGTTCACAAAGGAGGAGGGGGGTTCCGTTCACCGCCAATGCATCCTCGGTGGACTCCGTCGTGGTAAGTCCCTCCTCTCCCACCTGATGCGCCGTCAAGGTTTCCAATTGAAAACATGTTCAACAATTGACATAAGTTCATAAATGTTCAGGCTTTGAATGTTCAGACTTTGCTAAGGTAATTTAGATGTCTGGGCTTGATCTTGGAGTAGAAAAACTACTGTAAATTTAGATGTTAACAAATTCAAAGAGTTCAGATGTTTACTGGATTCAGTTTGAAATGACCCTTGTTCAGCAGCAAAAACCCAAATTTTTGTCTGGCAAGTGAACTTTAGCAGTCTGAATTCAGTAAGCATTGTAATCCAAAACATCTAATGAGTAAACTGTTTTGCACATCCCTGGGAATGATTTTAATTTTTCTGGAGATGTTGAACCGCAGCAGTGTGGCATCAATGTGTCGTTTTGGGCCGCTTGCATTTTATGTACTTTGGTCTGCAATGTGTTGGAGGAGTGATGTTTCATTTACTACCATGATTAGCAATGGCATTTTGTTGTAGCTACTGGATAGGTTCATGATGACAAGATGACAAGATGAGAATGCCTCTCCCTTTCCTAGATCAGCCTCATTGTTACTGGATATGTTCAATTAATTTGCTTGAATCATCAAAATTACTGGTCAGAACTATTGTATGCTTTGATGTTATACTGCTGTCCCATTTTGAAATTTAAAACTACACACACTGTCAAAATGAGAAGATGTTATAGTGTTTTCAAAGCTACACACACACACTGTATGCTTGAATTATTTTGTTCCTTTTTCTGAATTGTACTCCTAGCTATACTTTGTTTTGCTTAAAAAAATTGTACTCCTCCATCATACCTCATGGATGAAGCAACAAAAGTGTAAGCAATAAGGCTGCATAATCCCTGCTTGAGCAAATGGACTACGTTTTCCCTGCAAGGGTTTTGTAGATCATGGAGTACATTTTATTAGGAGATGAAAACAACATGAAGTTTCACCCCCTAAATGGTTTTGTAGCTAATTAATTCTGCTCCATTTCAGCTTTATTGGTTTCAGTCGCATGTTAGGCTAGGTTCATTGTCTTCTTGACTCTTGAACCTTCCTCCGTCCCCAGCTTGTGCCTTCTTTCATTTTATCTTTTGAAGAATCCCCAACTTGTTATTGACTTGATTCTATTTCAAATGGAAATGCCCTACATTTTCTTCCCATCTGCAGAGTTCCAAACACTCCATCCATCCATAATAGAATAACGAGTCCAGAAACTCTTCCATAACATCACAACAAGTCCAGAAATTGTGTTGTCAGTTAAGGACTGAAGAAAATGTGTTGTCAAATTTCTTCACTGTAGATCCAGTAGAACAAATTGGGTTGGAAAATTTGTTCACTGTAGATTCAGTAGAAAAAAATTGTTCACTAGACCGAAGAAATTGTGTTGGCAAATTATCCTGCCATCATTGCTGAATCACTGTGATTCACTGTAGAATAAATTGCTGCATCATTGAACTATGAACTCTGAAATTAGTATTGTCTCAGAATTCAGTTACAAGATAATTAAGGACTATTGAAAATTCAGTTACTGTCAACTGAATTTGACATTATAATTTATAATGTGAACTGAACACGAACAATTTACAGCAAATTAGGACTACACAAACACTTTTACAGTTCCGAACATTTTTCACAAGATGAAGCTCTTGATCTTACAATAAATATTTAATTTAGGACTACACTTTTAAATTTCAAGATACTCCTGTAAATTAAACCTCAACTTGCAGAGTTGTTGTTTTTAGTTAACTGAAATTACAACAAAGAATTTCAGTTAAAAGATGTCCTTAAGTTTAGTCATGTTGTATTGTACCCCATTTTTACTGTCAAAACCGCATTGCTTGTACTGTCAAAAAGGTTTGGAGTACAGATTAACTGAAACCTGACATTTTAATTGAACTTCACGTTCTTCTTCCTTACTGAGAAACACGAGCTCTGGAGGCAGCACAAGGAGAAAGGGAGCTGCTATTGGAGCTCTGCTGCTGCTGACCAACATGATCACGGCAAGCGAGCTGCGGATCAATTTCACTCTGCTGCTACTGCTGCCGATCAGAGCGGAGTACCAGAGGCAGAGGGTAGAGGCGGAGGCCTCGGGGGTCGGGGGTAGGGATCGGAGGGCGTCGGCCTTGCCCACCAGTAGCGGCGGCAGCAAAGGCGTCTCCCACCATCACCACCACAATCAGCCGGCGGCTGAAGCGGACCAACGCGACGACGCTGAGTGGCGGAATCGTGGGTGAAGTGGACCAGCGAGGCGGCGGTGGGTGGCGGAGGACCTGCTCATCGGCCGACAGCGGAGGTCCTCCTCGTGGGCGGGATCGTCGGCGGCTCATGACCTTCTCCTGGATACGGCTGGCTGCGGCAGCTGGCCGTGGCGAAGCGGGCGACGGGAGGAGGAGGAAGGAAGGAGACGGGGGCTTTATTTCGAGAGCTTTGGAAGTAGAAGGACAAAAATAAAAAAAACAAATGTATTATGCCCGCGACATGAATTTCGGGACAGAGGGAGTATCCTTTTATGCTATCCAGAAATTCTATATCATTTCCAATCAGCAATATGTCATCCACATATAATATTAGAAATGCTACAGAGCTCCCACTCACTTTCTTATAAATACAGGATTCATCGTAAGTATGTATAAAACCATATGCTTTGATCACCTCATCAAAGCGTATATTCCAACTCCGTGATGCTTGCATCAGTCCATAGATGGATCGCTGGAGCTTGCACACTTTGTTAGCACCTTTAGGATCAACAAAACCTTCTGGTTGTATCATATACAACTCTTCTTTAAGAAATCCATTAAGGACTGCAGTTTTGATGTCCATTTGCCAGATTTCATAATTATAAAATGCGACAATTGCTAACATGATTTGGACCAACTCAAGCATCACTACGGGTGAGAAAGTCTCATCATAGTCAACCCCTTGAACTTGTCGAAAACATTTTGTGACAAGTCGAGCTTTGTAGATAGTGACATTACCATCAGCGTCTATCTTCTTCTTGAAGATCTATTTATTCTCAATGGCTTGCCGATCATCGGGCAAGTCCACCAAAAGTCCATACTTTGTTCTCGTACATGGATCATATCTCAGACTCCATGGCCTCAAGCCATTTATCGAAATCTGGGCTCATCATAGCTTCTTCATAGTTTGTAGGTTCGCCATGGTCTAATAACATAACTTCCAGGAGAACATTATCATACCACTCTGGTGCGGAACATGCTCTGGTCGACCTACGAGGTCTAGTAGTAACTCGATCTGAAGTTTCATGATCGTCATCTTTAGCTCCCTCTCTAGTTGGTGCAGGCATCACGGGAACGGTTTTCTCTGATGTGCTAGTTTCCAATTCAAGAGAAGGTACAATTACCTCATCAAGTTCTACTTTCCTCCCACTCGCTTCTTCTGAGAGAAACTCCTTCTCTAGAAAGGACCCATTCTTAGCAATAAATATTTTGCCTTCGGACCTATGGTAGAAGGTATACCCAATAGTTTCTTTCGAGTATCCTATGAAGACGCACTTCTCCGCTTTGGGTTCGAGCTTATCAGGCTGAAGCCTTTTGACATAAGCATCACATCCCCAAACTTTTAAGAAATGACAGGATAGATTTCTTGCCAAACCATAGTTCATACGGTGTCATCTCAACAGATTTAGACGGTGCCCTATTTAACGTGAATGCGGCTGTCTCTAATGCATAACCCTTAACGATAGTGGCAAATCGGTAAGAGACATCATAGAACGGACCATATCTAATAAAGTACGATTACAACGTTCAGACACACCATTACGCTGTGGTGTTCCAGGTGGCATGAGTTGTGAAACTATTCCACATTGTTTTAAATGAAGGCCAAACTCGTAACTCAAATATTCGCCTCCGCGATCAAGTCATTGAAACTTTATTTTCTTGTTACAATGATTCTCCACTTCACTATGAAATTCTTTGAACTTTTCAAATGTTTCAGACTTGTGTTTCATCAAGTAGATATACCCATACCTACTCAAATCATCTGTGAAGGTGAGAAAACAACGATACCCACCGCGTGCTTCAACACTCATCAGACCGCATACATTGGTCTGTATTATTTCCAATAAGTCATTAGTT
The DNA here is from genome assembly GCA_021605205.1 of Aegilops longissima. NCBI lineage: Eukaryota > Viridiplantae > Streptophyta > Magnoliopsida > Poales > Poaceae > Aegilops > Aegilops longissima. The sequence goes on from CM038679.1 coordinate 48,968,324, forward strand.
CGCTCCATTGTTCCGCAGAATAGAGTTTTACTCATCTTGCCTGTGAGGCATAATTCGCAAGTATCAAATGATTCATAATCAAGTGATTCCAAAAGTCCATCTGCATGGAGTTTTTTCATGCCCTTTACACCAATATAACCTAAACGGTAGTGCCACAAGTATGTTGCACTATCATTATCAACTTTGTATCTTTTTGGCATCAATATGATGAATATGTGTATCACTATGACCGAGATTCAATAAACCATCTACATTGGGTGTATGACCATAGAAGGTTTTATTCATGTAAACAGAACAACAATTATTCTCTAACTTAAATGAATAACCGTATTGCAATAAACACGATCTAATCATGTTCATGCTCAACGCAAACACCAAATAAAATTTATTTAGGCTCAACACTAATCCCGAAGGTAGAGGGAGTGTGCGATGGTGATCATATCAATCTTGGAAACACTTCCAACACACATTGTTACCTCACCCTTAACTAGTCTCCATTTATTCCGCAACTCCTGTTTCGAGTTACTAATCTCAGCAATTGAAACGGTATCAAATGCCCAGGGGCTACTACAAGCACCAGTAAGGTACACATCAATAACATGTATATCAAATATACCTTTGTTTACTTTGCCATCCTTCTTATCTGCCAAGTATTTGGGGCAGTTCCGCTTCTAGTGACAATTTCCTTTGCAGTAGAAGCGCTCAGTTTTAGGCTTGGGTCTAGGTTTGGGCTTCTTCACGGGTGTTCTTCTTGAAGTTCCCTTTCTTACCCTTGCCCTTTTTCTTAAAATTGGTGTTCTTGTTAGCCATCAATACTTGATGTTCTTTCTTGATTTCTACCTCCGTCGATTTCAGCATCGCGAAGAGCTTGGGAATCGTTTTCGCCATCCCTTGCATATTATAGTTCATCACGAAGCTCTAGTAGCTTGGTGATAGTGATTGGAGAATGATAATCCCCAAGTGCAAGGAATCATCATAGCAATTTCCAAAGGTGGAAGTGATAAGTATGGAGTGTCGAACCCACAAGGAGGTGAAGGTAAGATCAATATTCTCTCACGTCCTATCTGCCACTGATACGACTCTACATACACCGAACGTTTGCTTCCATCTATAAACGAGAAATAAAACTACGTTGTGGGTATGAAGAGGATAGCTTCGCATGATATCGAAGAACTGAAATATAAAAATAGGTGTTGTTAACATAAAGTTAGAATATATTACTATTTACTATAAATAGCGAGTGTGGAATAATGATGGATCGGTGTGCGGTATCCTAGGCAATTGTTAACAAGATCGGTGGTCGTCATTGCAATTTTATATGAGGGAGAGGCATAAGCTAACATACTTTCTCTTCTTGGATCTTATGCACTTATGATTGGAACTCTAGCAAGCATCCACAACTACTAAAGATCATTAAGGTAAAACCCAACCATAGATTTAAAGTATCAAGCCCCCTTTATCCCATATGCAACAACTCCCTTACTCGGGTTTAAGCTTCTGTCACTCTAGCAACCCACTATAAACGAATCATGAACGTATTGCAACACCCTACAGAGAGAATCCTTCACGTGTGCGCGACACGAAAGGCACCATAGATCAACACCAAAATAAAACATACAACTCAAACCAATCTAGCTCATCAATCAACCCAAAAGAAAACGGAAATCTACTCAAAACATCATAAGATGGCAACACATCATTGGATCATAATATGTGGCATAAAGCACCATGTTCAAGTAGGTGATTACAGCGGGGTGCGGGAGAGTGGACCGCTGAAAAGAGATGAGGAACGTGATGAAGATGGTGATGTTGATGAAGATGATCACCTCGGTGATGATTCCCTGGGTGGCACTCCGGTGCCACCGAGAGAGAGGGGGAGAGAGTCTCCCCCTTGTGCTTCCTCCTCCATGGCCTCCCCCCTATATGGGGAGAGGTTCCCCCTCTGGTCCTTGGCCTCCATGGTGATGATGGCCCCCTCCGGGATCCTCCTCCATGGCCTTCGGTGATGATGGCCCCCTCCGGCAGGATGCCGGAGAGGGCCTAGATTGATTTTTTGTGGCTACAGAGGCTTGCGGCGGCAAAACTCCCGATCTAGGTTTATTTCTGAGGTTTTTGGAATTTATAGGAGGTGTTGGCGTCGGGGACAAGTCAAGGGGGCCCGCGAGGTGATGACATGGCAGGGGGCGCGCCCTAGGGGGGCCCACCCTTGTGGTTGCCCCAAGACTCCTCTTTGGTATCTTTTCGCTCCAGTATTTTTTATATTTTCCAAAAGTATTCTCCGTAAATTTTCAGCCCATTCCGAGAACTTTTATTTCTGCACAAAAACAACACCACGGTAGTTCTGCTGAAAACAGCGTCAGTCTGGGTTAGTTCTAATGAAATCATACCAAAATCATGTAGAATTGTTGTAAACATGGCATGAATACTTCACAAATTATAGATACATTGGAGACGTATCAGCATCTCCAAGCTTAATTCCTGCTCGTCCTCGAGTAGGTAAATGATAAAAGAAATAATTTATGAAGTGTGAATGCTAGCATATTTCATAGGTTTGAGCAATGATAGTTCCAAGCACTTCTTCTAGCATCATTATATATCATAAACAGTAGCTCATCTCATAAAACTTCTCATGATCAAGTAACAAGCTATTCATAGGTTAAAGTAAAGACCATAAAGTTTCTTGAAAACTAGCAAAGTATGCTTTTAGTCACCAAACAATTGCAATTCATCTTATTTTCAGGAAGGGTCTATGTAAGAGTTTTGATTTATCAAATCCCACATACTCAACTATCATATGTTTTCCATGATTGCTAACACTCAAAGCATATTTTTAGAACAATAGTATCCGTCGAACACAGAGAAAGATAGGGGCTTAATGTTTCACCTCCCAACTTATTTATCATATAGATAATTGTCAACAATAATAATTCATGATGAAATATATTTGAATGGCCATATGTGCTTGGATCTTTCCCCACCACATGATGCTTGCCAACTAAATAATAATTGAGGTTGAAATAAGAAGGAATACTATTGACTCTTGCATAAAAGTAAATACATAAAAGTAAAATATAGGCCCTCCGCAGAGGGAAGCAGAGGTTGCCATGCGCTTTTTAATTTTGGATGTGCAAACCCTTAATGCAAAGGAACGTCACATTGTATTGCCCTTTGTGATTGCAACCTTTTTTATGTAGTCCATCGCTTTTATTTCTTTACCATCACAAGTTCGTACAATGCTTATTTTCCCTTACAATAAAAGATCACACATATTTAGGAGCAATTTTTATTGCTTTTTGCACCAATGGCAACTTACTTGAAGGATCTTATTCAATCCATAGGTAGATATGGTGGACACTCATGGCATGAAACGGGGTTCAAGGGTTTTGGATGCACAAGTAATATCTCAACCTAGTACAAAATTTGGGCTAGCAAAAGATCCTAAACAAGCACCACATGTTAGGGGATCCATAACAATATAACTTCTATACAAATATACCCAAACATAACTCATTACGTTGTCTTCCTTGTCCAATTTCAACTAATTTTCTCAAGTTTGAAAATAATTAATGGGGCTCACAATCATAGAAGATGTCCAAGATAGTATATTTATATGTGAAATCTCTTTTCCTTCAATATTATTTCAAGAATTGTTCAAGTGACCAATGTTGTGTTTGCTAACTTTCAATAAATTTTACCACATATACTTCTTATATGTGAAGTCATTACTCCCCATGGGATAAGCATATGAAACATATATAATTTCAGATCTATGATATTCAATTCATTCAACCATTTATTCATAGGATATAAGTGAAGCACGTGAGTAAATGACAAACAACTCCAAAAAGATATAAGTGAAGAACAATGAGTAGTCAAATAATAAACTAGACATGGCAGGAATCTCCCTCATTAAGGATTTCAGATCCAATGATTTTATTCAAACAGCAAGTAAAATGAAAATACGCTCCAAGCAAAACATATATCATGTGACGAATAAAAATATAGCTCCGAGTAAGGTATACCGATGGTTTTGGAGACGAAAGAGGGGATGCCTTCCGGGGCATCCCCAAGCTTAGGCGCTTGAGTCTTCCTTGAATATTAACTTGGGGGTGCCTTGGGCATCCCCAAGCCTAGGGTCTTTCCACTCCTTATTCTCCTCATATCGATATCTCACCCAAACTTGAAAACTTCAATCACACAAAACTTAACGGAACCTCGTGAGATGGGTTAGTATGATAAAGAGTAAATCATTCACTTTGGTACTGTCAAAGACAAGATTCGTAATTGTTCTCACACAATGCCTACTGTACCTTATCATTTCTACAATTTATATTGAGCAATATAAACCATAGAAACTAGAAAAAAAGCAAACTATGCATTGAAAACAGAATCTGCCAGAAATAGAACAATTTGTAATAATCTGAACAATAACGATACTTCCGCTACTTCAAAAATTCTAAAAAATTAGGACAACCTAGGCAATTTGTATATCAATCGTGTGTAAAAAATTCAGATTAAAAGAACACATCTGTGATTTTTGAAAATTATTTACTGGGCGCAAAAGTTTCAGTTTTTCAACAAGATCAAATCAGCAATCATCGTAAGCCATCCCAAAGGTCTTACTTGGCACTTTATTGGAACAAAATCTAAAAAAAATGATCACTACAGTAGCTTACCATGTGAACACACAAAAACAGTAAAGATAAATATTGGGTTGTCTCCCAACAAGCGCTTTTCTTTAATGCCTTTTTAGCTAGGCATGGTATTTTAATGATACTCTTCCAAGCCCAATTCCGATGATAGTCTTATTCATACTCCAAAAGATATAAGTGAAGTTCATGGAGAATTCTACAATTAATATAGATTTACCAACATCCAAGCTCAAAATATATAAGTGAAGCACACGACGCATTCTATAAAGCCATACTTAAAAGATTTAAGTGAAGCACAAAGAGCATTCTATAAAGCCATGCTCAAAAGATTTAAGTGAAGCACATGAAGCAGTCTATAAATCAATGAAGGACTATCTCATACTAGCATGGTGCATAAAGGAAAAGAAAAGAAAAATAAACACAAAAGACGCATGTCATCTGAACAAAACAAAAACCAAGGTATACCGATAATTGTTGAGGAATAAAGATGGGATGCCAACCGGGGCATCCCCAAGCTTAGATGCTTGAGTATCCTTGTAATATTTACTTGGGGTGCCTTGGGCATCTCCAAGCTTGAACTCTTGCCTCACCTTATTCTTCTCATATCTATAACTCCTCGATCTTCGAACACTTCATCCACACAAAACTTAACAAAAAACCTTGTGAGATCTGTTAGTATAATAAAGCAAATCACTACTTTTAGGTACTGTTGTAAACCCATTCCAATTTTATATTAGCATTATATCTATTTTATTCCAACTTCACCATGGTTCATAACCCCCGATACTGTTGGGAACGTAGCATGCAATTTCAAAAAAATCCTACGATCACGCAAGATCTATCTAGGAGATGCATAGCAACGAGAGGGGGAGAGTGTGTCCACGTACCCTCATAGACCGAAAGCGGAAGCCTTAGTTTAACGCGGTTGATGTAGTTGAACGTCTTCACGATCCAACCGATCAAGCACCGAATGTACGGCACCTTCGAGTTCTGCACACGTTCATCTTGATGACGGCCCTTGAACTCTTGATCCAACAGAGGGTCGAGGGAGAGTTTCGTCAGCACGACGGCGTGGTGACGGTGATGCTGATGTGATCCGCATAGGGCTACGCCTAAGCACTACGTGAGTATGACTGGAGGATTAAACCATGGAGGGAGATGCCGCACACGGCTTGGAACAATTGATGTGTCTCCAAGGGGTGCCTTGCCCACGTATATAAAGGAGGGAGAGGCGGAGGCCGGCCACCAGGGGCGCACCAAGGAGAGGGGAGTCCTACTAGGATTCCAGTCCTAGTAGGATTCGGCCCCCCTTTTTTTCCTTCTCATGGAGGGGGAAAGAGGGAAGGGAGAGGGGAGAGGAGAAGGAAAGGGGGCGCGCCACCTCCGCTAGTCCAATTCGGACTCCCTATGGGAGGGGGCCACGGCCACCCCTTGTGGGCTACCTCCCGTCTCCCCTATGGCCCATGTAGGCCCATTACTTTCCCCAGGGGGTTCCGGTAACCCCTTGGTACTCCAAAAAATACCCGAACCACTCCGAAACCATTCTGGTGTCCGAATAGCATCGTCCAATATATTAGTATTTACCTCTCAAAATTTCGATACTCCTCGTCATGTCCGTGATCTCATCAGGGACTTCGAACAAACTTCGGTCACCAAAACACATAACTCATAATACAAATCGTCATCGAACGTTAAGCATGCGGACCCTACGGGTTCGAGAACTATGTAGACATGACCGAGACACCTCTTCGGTCAATAACCAATAGCGGAACCTGGATGCTCGTATTGGCTCCCACATATTCTACAAAGATATTTATCAGTCGAACCGTTATGACACCATACGTTATTCCGTTTGTCATCGGGTATGTTGCTTGCCCGAGATTCGATAGTCGGTATCCACATACCTAGTTCAATCTCGTTATCAGCAAGTCTATTTACTCGTTCAGTAATGCATCATCCCGTAACTAACTCATTAGTCACTTTGCTTGCAAGGCCTACTATGATGTGCATTACCGAGAGGGCGCAGAGATACCTCTCCGATACTCGAAGTGACAAATCCTAATCTCGCTCTATGCCAACCCAACGAAACACCTTTGGAGATACTTGTAGAGCATCTTTATAATACCCATTTACGTTGTGACGTTTGATAGCACACAAGGTATTCCTCCGGTATTCAGGAGTTGCATAATCTCATAATCAAAGGAATATGTATAAGTCATGAAGAAAGCATTAGCAGTAAAACTTAACGATCATTATGCTACGCTAACGGATGGGTCTTGTCTATCACATCATTCTCCTAATGATGTGATCCCGTTCATCAAATGACAACACATGTCTATGGTCAAGAAACTTAACCATCTTTGATTAATGAGCTAGTCTAGTAGAGGCATACTAGGGACACTTTGTTTTGTCTATGTATTCACACACGTATCAAGTTTCCGGTTAATACAATTCTAGCGTGCATAATAGATATTTATCATGACATAAGGAAATATAAATAAAAACTTTATTATTGCCTCTAGGGCATATTTCCTTCAGTCTCCCACTTGCACTAGAGTCAATAATCTAGATTACAATGTAATGATTCTAACACCCATGGAGTCTTGGTGCTGATCATGTTTTGCTCGTGGAAGAGGCTTAGTCAACGGGCCTGCCACATTCAGATCCGTATGTATTTTGCAAATCTCCATGTCTCCCTCCTTGACTTGATCACAGATGGAGTTGAAGTGTCTCTTGATGTGTTTGGTTCTTTTGTGAAATCTGGGTTCCTTCACCAAGGCTATTGCTCCAGTATTGTCACGAAAGATTTTCATTGGACCCGATGCACTAGGTATTACACCTAGATCGGATATGAACTCCTTCATCCAGACTCCTTCATTCGCTGCTTCTGAAGCAGCTATGTACTCCACTTCACACGTAGATCCTGCTACGACACTTTGCTTGGAACTGCACCAACTGACAGCTCCACCATTCAATATAAATACGTATCCGGTTTGTGACTTAGAGTCATCCAGATCTGTGTCAAAGCTAGCATCGACGTAACCATTTACTGAAGGAAATATGCCCTAGAGGCAATAATAAAGTTGTTATTTATATTTCCTTATATCATGATAAATGTTTACTATTCATGCTAGAATTGTATTAATCGAAAACTTAGTACATGTGTGAGACAAACAGATTGTCACTAGTATGCCTTTACTTGACTAGCTCGTTAATCAAAGATGGTTAAGTTTCCTAGCCATAGACATGAGTTGTCATTTGATGAACGGGATCACATCATTAGAGAATGATGTGATTGACATGACCCATCCATTAGCTTAGCACTATGATTGTTTAGTTTATTGCTATTGCTTTCTTCATGACTTATACATGTTCCTATGACCATGAGATTATGCAACTCCTGAATACCAGAGGAACACTTAGTGTGAATGTCACAACATAACTGGGTGATTATAAATATGCTCTACAGGTGTCTCCGATGGTGTTTGTTGAGTTGGCATACATCGAGATTAGGATTTGTCACTCCGATTGTCGGAGAGGTATCTCTGGGCCCTCTCGGTAATGCACATCACTATAAGCCTTGCAAGCAATGTAACTAATGGGTTAGTTACAGGATGATGCATTATAGAACGAGTAAAGAGACTTGCCGGAAATGAGATTGAACTAGGTATAGTGATACCGACGATCGAATCTCGGGCAAGTAACATACCGATGACAAAGGGAACAACGTATGTTGTTATGCGATTTGACCTGTAAAGATCTTCGTAGAATATGTAGGAGCCAGTATGTGCATCCAGGTTCCGCTATTGGTGATTGACCTGAGATGTGTCTCTGTCATGTCTACATAGTTCTCGAACCCGTAGGGTCCGCACGCTTAACGTTCGATGACGATTTGTATTATGAGTTATGTGATTTGATGTACAGAAGGTTGTTCGGAGTCCCGGATGAGATCACGGACATGACGAGGAGTCTCGAAATGGTCGAGACATAAATATTGATATATTGGACCATGTTTTTCGGACACTGGAAGTGTTCCGGAGAGTTTCGGATAAAACCGGAGTGCCGGAGGGTTACCGGACCCTCCGGGAAGTCATGGGCCTTAGTGGGCCTTAGGGGAGAGAGAGCTGCGGCCAGGAGGTGGCGCCCCCCCCAAGGGGAGTCCGAATAGGACAAGGGGGGGGGTGCGGCCCCTCTTTCCCTCTCCCTCTCCCTCTCCTTCCTTCTCCTCCTAGTTGGACTAGGAAAGGGGGAAACCTACTCCTACTAGGAGTAGGATCCCCCCCCTTGGCGCGCCCCTTGTGGCCAGCCGGCCTCCCCCTCCCTCCTTTATATACGTGGGGAGGGGGCACCCTAGAACACATCAAAGTTGATCTTCAGCCGTGTGCGGTGCCCCCTCCACAGTTTTCCACCTCGATCATATCGTCGTAGTGCTTAGGACAAGCCCTGCACTGGTAACTTCATCATCACCGTCACCATGCCGTCGTGCTGACGAAACTCTCCCTCGGCCTAAGCTGGATCTAGAGTTTGAGGGACGTCACCGAGCTGAACGTGTGTAGATCGCGGAGGTGCCTTGCGTTCGGTACTTGATAGGTTGGATCGCGAAGACGTTCGACTACATCAACCGCGTTACTTAACGCTTCTGCTTTCGGTCTACGAGGGTACGTGGACACACTTTCACCGCTCGTTGCTATGCATCACCTAGATAGATTGATACGTCTCCAACGTATCTATAATTTTTTATTGTTCCATGCTGTTTTATTATCAATCTTGGATGTTTTATAATCATTTTATATCATTTATTGGTACTAACCTATTGACATAGTGCCCAGTGCCAGTTGTTGTTGTCTACATGTTTTTTACATCGCATGAAATCAATATCAAACGGAGTCCAAATGCCCCGAAACTTTTTAGAGATTTTTATGGGCAAAAGAAGGAAGATGGGCCCTGGTTGCACCTGGGGGCTGTCCCGAGGAGGGGACAACCCACTAGGGCGCGCCAGGAGGCCCTGGCGCACCCTGGTGGGTTGTGCCCACCTCGGGCACCCCCGGACCGCCTATTTGCTCTATAAATACGCCAAAAATCCACAAACCCTAGGGGAGTCATCGAAATATTCATCCAGCCGCCGCCGCAGAGTCCAGAACCACCAGATTCAATCTAGACACCATCTCGGATGGGGTTCACCACCTCCATTGGTGCCTCTTCGATGATGCGTGAGTAGTTCTTTGTAGACCTTTGGGTCCGTAGTTAGTAGCTAGATGGCTTTCTGTCTCTCTGTCTCTCTCACTGAATTCTCAATACAACGGTCTCTTGGAGATCCATATGATGTAACTCTTTTGCGGTGTGTTTGTTGGGATCTGATGAACTTCGAGTTTATGATCAGTTATATCTTTTTATATCCATGAAAGTTATTTGAGTTTCTTTGATCTCTTATTTGCATGATCTCTTATAGCCTCGTATTTCTTCTCCGATATTTGGGTTTTGTTTGGCCAACTTGATCTATTTATCTTGCAATGGGAAGAGGTGCCCGGTAGTGGGTTCGATCTTACGGTGCTTGATCCCAGTGACTGAAGGGGAACCGACACATATGTATCGTTGCTACTAAGGATAAAAAGACGAGATCTAAATCTACCACCATATAGATAAACGGATCTTGTCTACATCATGTCATCATTCTTATTGCATTACTCCATTTTTCCATGAACTTAATACACTAGATGCATGCTGGATAGCGGTCGATGTGTGGAGTAATAGTAGTAGATGCAGGCAGGAGTCGGTCTACTAATCTTGGACGTGATGCCTATGTAATGATCATTTCCTAGATATCGACATGATTATTTGAAGTTCTATCAATTGCCTAACAGCAATTTGTTTATCCACCGTTTGCTATTTTTCTCGAGAGAATCCACTAGTGAAACCTACGGCCCCCGGGTCTTCTTTCTCATATATTTGCCTTGTGATCTACTTTTCCTTTGCATTTTTATTCATATCTATTAAACCAAAAATACAAAAAAAATACTTTTCTGCACTTTTATTTATTTACGATCTATTATTTAAATCTATTACAACTTTCTCCCGTCATCACGCAATTTCTGGCACCGTTACCCGGAAGGGATTGACAACCCCTTTAACACGTCGGGTTGCAAGGTGTTGTTGTTTCTGTGCAGGTACTGCTTACATTGTGTTGCGTGGTTCTCCTACTGGTTCGATACCTTGGTTTCATAACTGAGGGAAATACCTACCGCCGTTGAGCTACATCATCCCTCCCTCTCCGGGGAAATACCGACGTAGTTCCAGCTGCCATCAAGGAGAATTTCTGGCGCCGTTGTCGGGGAGGATCTTCAACATAACCAGGTTCCTGATCACAAATCTCATCTCCTTGCAATTTACATTATTTGCCATTTTCCTCTCGTTTTCCTCTCCCCACTTCACAAAAATTTGTCGTTTTATTCGCCTCTCTTTTTCCCGTTCGCCATTTTCTTGCCAGATCTATTTTTGAGTGCGATCTTGTTGTGTGGTCATCATGACTCAAGAGAACATCAAATTATGTGATTTCTCAAATACCAACAACAATGATTTTATCGGCACTCTGCTTGCTTCTCCCTCCACTAGTGCGGAGACTTGTGATATTAATACTGCTTTGCTGAACCTTGTTATGAAAGACCAGTTTTCCGGTACTCCTAATGAGGATGCCGCATCCCATCTTAATACCTTCATGGAATTATGTGATATGCAAAATAAAAAAGATGTGGAAAATGATGTGGTCTATATGAAATTATTTCCGTTTTCCTTGCGTGATTCTGCAAAAATTTGGTTCTCTTCTTTGCCTCGCAATAGTATCAATTCTTGGAACAAAAGTGCAAAGATGCTTTTATCACCAAGTATTTTCTGGCCGCAAAAATTATTTCCCTTAGAACCCAGATCATGAACTTCAAGCAACTTGAACATGAGCATGTTGCACAATCTCGGGAAAGGATTAAAATGATGCTAAGGAACTGCCCAACTCATGTGTTGAATCTTTGGATGATCATACAAAAAATTTATGCGAGGTTGAATTTTGTTTCTCGTAATCTTTTAGATTCTGCCGCAGGTGGAACTTTTATGGAAATTACTTTGGGTGAAGCCACCAAATTGCTTGATAATATCATGGCAAATTATTCACAATGGCATACCGAAAGAGCTCCTACTAGTAAAAAAGATAATTCGGTTGAAGAAATTTCTTCTTTGAGTGATAAGGTTGATGCTCTTATGAAACTGGTTGCTAGTAAAAGTGCTCCTATTGATTTTAATGATATTCCTTTGTCTACTTTGATTGAGCATAATAGTGATGCCATTGATGTGAATTTTATCTCTCGCAATAATTTCAACAACAATGCTTATAGAGGAAATTTTAATCCTAGGCCTTTTCCTAGCAATTCCTCTAATAATTATGGTAATTCCTATGGAAATCAATCTTAAAATAATAATAGGAACACCTCTGATCTTTAGAATAATATTAAATAATTTATCAAAACGGAAAAAGTATTCAACACTTCCATAGAAGAAAAGTTGAATAAGATTGATGATATGTCTAGAAGTGTTGATAGAATTGCTCATGATGTGGAAAATCTCAAGATGAAAATTTTTGTGCCTAAAGTTGATGAATCAATTAAAGATCTTTATGTTTCTATGGATGAAAGTAAGAAAAGAACTGCTATGCTTAGAGCTAAAAGAGAATTTTTAGAAAAAGCTTTTTCTAGTGATTATTCTTGCAAAAGTGATGAAGATCTTAAAATGATTGGTGTTTCTTCTATTGATTCCTTGTTTAGTAAAGTTAAGAATGATGAAAAAGGGACTGGGGAAGAGTTAAATTTAGGTAGAAGGCGTCCCAATATCTTGGACGGTGAAAATCTTGTAGAGAAAATTGATAAAAGTGGGTTTGGAGAGGTCAAAACTTTAACTAGTGATGCACCCACTATTCTGGATTACAAAGACTTTAATTATGATAGTTGCTCTTTGATTGATTGTATTTCTTTGTTGCAATCCATGCTAAATTCACCCCATGCTTATGAACAAAACAAAGCTTTTACTAAACATATTGTTGATGCTATGATGAAAGCTTTGGAAGAAAAATTGGAATTAGAAGCCTCAATTCCTAGAAAATTGCATGATGAGTGGGAACCTACTATCAAAGTCAAGATTAAAAATTATGAGTGTTTTGCTTTGTGTGACTTGGGTGCTAGTGTTTCTACTATTCCGAAATCTCTATGTGATGTGCTTGGTCTTACCAATCTTGAAGAATGTTCCTTGAATTTGCACTTGGCGGATTCTACTATTAAAAAGCCTATGGGAAGAATTAATGATGTTCTCATTTTTGCAAATAGGAATTATGTGCCCATAGATTTTATTGTTCTTGATATTGATTGCAATCCGTCTTGTCCAATTATTCTTGGTAGACCGTTTTTACGCACTATCCGTGTCGTGATTGATATGAAAGAAGGCAATATCAAGTTCCAATTTCCTTTGAGAAAGGGTATGGAACACTTTCCTAGAACAAAAGTCAGGCCAACTTATGAATCAATCATGAGGGCATCTTATGGATCTCGAACCAAAGATGACAAAACTTAGATCCTTGCCTTACGCCTAGCTAAGGGCGTAAAACTATAGCGCTTGTTGGGAGGCAACCCAATGAATAAAATTTGTTTTTGATTTTTGCTTTCTGTTCTTGAGTGTTTACAAAATTATGTCTCTGGTATGATTGTGTTTTTTGTGTTTTAATTAGTGTTTGTGCCAAGTAAAGCCTTTAGGATCTTCTTGGGTGATAGCTGTTTGATCTTGCTGAAAAACAGAAACTTTGGTGCTCACGAAAATAATTTTCATAAATCATAGAAACGTGCTTTTACCCTGATTCTTCTTGCAGAAGATCAATATGCAAATTACCCTGGTCGTCCTAATTTTTAAGAATTTTTGGAGTTACAGAAGTATTCGCCAATGTCAGATTACTACAGACTGTTCTGTTTTGACAGATTCTGTTTTCTTTGTGTTGTGTGCTTATTTTGATGGCTCTATGGTTTTCTTTGATGAGTTTTTGCCATAGAAAAGTTGGAATACAATATATATAATACAAAAACAAAATATGAATTGGTTTGATACAACACATATAGTAGTGGTTTGCTTTCTTATACTAACGGATCTCACGAAGGTTTTGTTGAGTTTTGTGTGATTGAAGTTTTCAAGTTTTGGGTTATCTTACGATGGATTGAGGAAGGATGTAAGAGCCTAAGCTTGGGGATGCCCCGGCATCCCAAGCTATTATCCAATAATTATCAACCAACTAAGCTTGGGAATGCCCCCAAGTGGCATCCCCGCTTTCTTCCAACAACTATCGGTATTTTACTTGAGACTATATTTTTATTCGTCACATGATATGTGTTTTGCTTGGAGCGTCTTGTATGATATGTGTCTTTGCTTGTTTTATTTTGTGTTTTAAGTCATCAATCCTTGCTGGACACACCTATTTGAGAGAGCCAAAATTATATCATTACTTGTTAGAATTTCTCTTTGTGCTTCACTTAAATCTTTTATGAGCTGGGACTTGCTCTAGTGCTTCACTTATATCTTTTTGAGCACGGTGTGCTTTGTTATTTTTGAAGAAATGCTCTCTTGCTTCACTTAGATTTTTTGTTTCTCTCTTGCTTCACTTAGATTATTTTGAGAGAAAGAAAATTTGTTATGCTCATGATCTTACTTATATTTGTTTGAGCTTATGAAAAACAACACATGAAAAATTAGTCCCAAAGTGATAGATATCCAAGAAGGATAAAGTAAAAAAATGTCATGAAGTTCATTGGACAAAATAAACTTGATTCTTAATAATAGTTTTGAGATATGATGATGTTATATGTGAGTTATGTTGATGAGTAATTGTGCTCTAGTAAGAATGTTGGTGTTAAGGTTTGTGATTCCCTATGCATGCACGAAAGTCAATAATCATGCAATGAAAATTATATCCTACTTGTGGTGCATTAATCGGTGTTACTTATGCTTAATGCTTGCTTTCAAAAATTATTCGTTTCTTGGTTTGTTGCTTCTCAATCTTTTTGCTAGCCTTCATTTTGCACCAAGTATGATCTCTACTTGTGCATCCAAGACCTTTAAACCAGTTTTGCCACATGAGTCCACTATACCTACCTATATGTGGTATTCTTTTGCCGATCTAAGCAAATTTGTATGTGCCATCTCTAATTTTCAAATTAAACTTCTATTTTGTGTATTTGTTTCGCTCACAGAACGGTCACGGGTGGCTAATATTTTCCATGCTGGATGTGTTATTCTCACGATGAGTGTTTATTCACTTGTCATTGCATGCGAGTAAGGCAAAGGTTTTAGGGATTCCGAGTCCCGAAATGCAAAAATGAATTTACTTTATGTTGTCAAATAATAAATTCCTTGGAAAGTGCTGGTATGGAGGGCACCCGTGGATAAGTTAGCCATGGAAAGTGAAAGTATGGTGGAAAAAGGAATAAACTTTATTTTCTGTTTGGGAACCGCCTATGGCATATCTAGCATGGAAAGTGTTCGTAGCTCTAAGTCGTTTTTGTTGGTGGGATGGATACACCTCCCAAAATGTTTTTATCTCAAATTTTTCGCTTTGAGCTCTGGCACCTCTACAGATCCCTACTTCCCTCTGCGAAGGGCCTTTCTTTTACTTTACACAATTTTATTTTGAGTCTCCATCTTCTCTTACAAAAGCACCAACTAAGAGGCAATATGATCGTGAGTAACTATTAGGTATATCTAGTATTCGAATGTGTTTCATGAATGGATCAATGTTTGAGCATGATGGGCTAGGGATAACTTATTTTAGCCTTGATATTTTGAAAGACATGGTTGCTTGCTGATATGCTTGAGTATATAAATTATTATGTCAAAATTAGACTATTGCTTTGAATCACATAAATGTCCAAATGTCCATGCTATAAATAAAAGAATATGATATGACTTGATGAACAGCAATCCACATAAAAAATTCTGTTTTTATCACTTACCTACTCGAGGATGAGCAGGAGTTAAGCTTGGGGATGCTGATATGTCTCCAATGTATCTATAATTTTTTATTATTCCATGTTGTTTCATTATCAATCTTGGATGTTTTATAATCATTTTATAGTCATTTTATATCATTTTTGGTACTAACCTATTGACATAGTGCCCAATGCCAGTTGCTGTTTTCTGCATGTTTTTTACATCGCAGGAAATCAATATCAAACGGAGTCCAAATGCACCGAAACTTTTTAGAGATTTTTGATGGGCCAAAAGAAGGAAGATGGACCCTGGTTGCACCTGGGGGCTGTCCCGAGGAGGGGACAACCCACCAGGGCACGCCAGGAGGCCCTGGCGCGCCCTGGTGGGTTGTGCCCACCTCGGGCACCCCCGGACCGCCTCTTTGCTCTATAAATACCCCAAAAATCCACAAACCCTAGGGGAGTTGTCAAAATATTCATCCAGCCGCCGCAGAGTCCAGAACCACCAGATCCAATCTAGACACCATCTCGGATGGGGTTCACTACCTCCATTGGTGCCTCTCCGATGATGCGTGAGTAGTTCTTTGTAGACCTTCGGGTCTGTAGTTAGTAGCTAGATGGCTTTCTCTCTCTCGCTGAATTCTCAGTACAATGGTCTCTTGGAGATCCATATGATGTAATTCTTTTGCGGTGTGTTTGTTCGAGTTTATGATCAGTTATATCTTTTTATATCCATGAAAGTTATTTGAGTTTCTTTGATCTCTTATTTGCATGATCTCTTATAGCCACGTATTTCTTCTCCGATATTTGGGTTTTGTTTGGCCAACTTGATCTATTTATCTTGCAATGGGAAGAGGTGCCTGGTAGTGGGTTCGATCTTGCGGTGCTTGATCCCAGTGACAGAAGGGGAACCGACACGTATGTATCGTTGCTACTAAGGATAAAAAGACGAGATCTATATCTACCGCCATATAGATAAACAGATCTTGTCTACATCATGTCATCGTTCTTATTGCATTACTCCTTTTTTTCATGAACTTAATACACTAGATGCATGCTGGATAGCGGTCGATGCGTGGAGTAATAGTAGTACATGCAGGCAGGAGTCGGTCTACTAATCTTGGACGTTATGCCTACGTAGTGATCATTGCCTGGATATCGTCATGATTATTTGAAGTTCTATCAATTACCCAACAGTAATTTGTTTACCCACCGTTTTCTATTTTTCTTGAGAGAAGCCACTAGTGAAACCTACGGCCCCCGGGTCTTCTTTCTCATATATTTGCCTTGCGATCTACTTTTCCTTTGCATTTTTATTCAGATCTGTTAAACCAAAAATACAAAAATACTTTACTGCACTTTTATTTATTTGTGATCTATTATATAAAATCTATTACAACTTTCTCCCGTTATCACGCAATTTCTGGCACCGTTACCCGAAAGGGATTGACAACCCCTTTAACACATCGGGTTGCGAGGTGTTGTTGTTTGTGTGCAGGTATTGCTTACATTGTGTTGCTTGGTTCTCCTACTGGTTCAATACCTTGGTTTCATAACTGAGGGAAATACCTACCACCCTGTGCTACATCATCCCTCCCTCTCCGGGGAAATACCGACGTAGTTCCAGCTGCCGTCATAGATCTTGCGTGATCGTAGGAAAATTTTGAAATTACCGCGTTCCCTAATAGTGGCATCCGAGCCAGGTCTATGCGTATATGTTATATGCACAAGTAGAACACAAAGAGTTGTGGGTGATAGTAGTCATACTGCTTACCAGCATGTCATACTTTGATTCGGCGGTATTGTTGGATGAAGCGGCCCAGGCCGACATTACATGACCTCGTTCATGAGAATGGGTGTCTGATACGTCTCCGTCGTATCTACTTTTCCAAACACTTTTGCCCTTGTTATGGACTCTAACTTGCATGATTTGAATGGAACTAACCCAGACCGACGCTGTTTTCAGCAGAATTGCCATGGTGTTATTTTTGTGCAGAAATATAAGTTCTCGGAATGACCTGAAACTTCAGTGAGAATATTTTTGGAATTGATAAAAAATACTGGCGAAAGAATCAAGGCCAGGGGGCCCACACCCTATCCACGAGGGTGGGGGCGCGCCTACCCCCCTGGGCACGCCCCCTGCCTCGTGGGTCCCCTGGAGCTCCACCGACATCAACTCCAACTCTATATATTCACGTTCGGGGAGAAAAAAATCTGAGAGAAGGATTCATCGCGTTTTACGATACGAAGCCGCCGCCAAGCCCTAATCTCTCTCGGGAGGGCTGATCTGGAGTCCGTTCGGGGCTCCGGAGAGGGGAATCCGTCGCCATCATCATCATCAACCTTCCTCCATCACCAATTTCATGATGCTCACCGCCGTGCGTGAGTAATTCCATCGTAGGCTTGCTGAACGGTGATGGGTTTGATGAGATTTACCATGTAATTGGGTTAGTTTTGTTAGGGTTTGATCCCTAGTATCCACTATGTTCTGAGATTGACGTTGCTATGACTTTGCTATGCTTAATGCTTGTCACTAGGGCCCGAGTGCCATGATTTCAGATCTGAACCTATTATGTTTCCATGAATATATGTGAGTTCTTGATCCTGTCTTGCAAGTCTATAGTCACCTATTATGTGTTATGATCCGTTAACCCCGAAGTGACAATAATCGGGATACTTACCGGTGATGACCGTTGAGGGAGTCCTAGACTAAGGGGTCCTCGGGCGTCCGGCCTGTAATCCATGGGACGGACTGATGGGCTGTGATGACATGAAGGCCGAAGACTGTAGCCATGTCCGGATTGGACTCTCCTTGGTGTGGAAGGCAAGCTTGGAGACCAGCTATGAAGATTCCTTCTTATGTAACCGACTCTATGTAACCCTAGATCCCTCCGGTGTCTATATAAACCGGAGGGCGTAGTTCAGATAAAGGATACTCATTACCATAGTCATACAGGCTAGACTTCTAGGGTTTAGCCATTACAATCTCATGGTAGATCAACTCTTGTAATACTCATATTCATCAAGATCAATCAAGTAGGAAGTAGGGTATTACCTCCATAGAGAGGCCCCGAACCTAGGTAAACATCGTGTCCCCTGTCTCCTGTAACCATCGATCCTAGACACATAGTTCGGGACCCCCTACCCGAGATCCACCGGTTTTGACACCGACATTGGTGCTTTCATTGAGAGTTCCACTGTGCCGTCGATGAAAGGTTCGATGGCCCCTTCAATCCTCGATAGTGACGCCATGCAAGAAGAAACCTTCCTCCCCGGGCAGATCTTCGTGTTCGCGGCTTCGTACTGCGGGCCAACTCGCTTGGCCATCTGGAGCAGATTGATAGCTACGCCCCTAGTCATCAGGTCAGATTCGGAAGCTTGAACTATGTCGCGGACGTCCACGGAGCCTTGATCTTCGATGGATTCGATACCGCGAGGATCGCTCCCCCTCGCCCCGATGAACATGACTTAAATCTATCATTGGATCACATCCAGGAGATGGTTCCTGTTGCTGCAACGACCTTAGAACCAGAGCAAATCGTGCCATCCGAGGCCACAGAGTCCGCGGCGATGGAGCTGCACACAGACTCGATACCCTGCAATATTTGCGTCAATGGAACTCCGGACTCGTCTCCGGCTATAAGTTCCAGACAATGTACGCCTGTGGACACCGAGCTGGATCGGTTATTGATTTTCGAATTCAGCGCCGTAGACATCTTCCAGCACTCACCTTTGGGTGATGTGCTAAACTCTTTAAAGAATTTGTTCTTGGAGAAGGACTCACAGCCGAACTATGTTCGTTCGAGCTAGAGGCTGATGATGGGGAATTTTGCTTCCCACCCGCCACCCACTTCATAGCCATTGTCGATGACTTAACCTACGTGCTTGATTATGGCTCCGAAGATATCGACGGTATGGATGACGATGCCGACATGGAGCAAGGCCAAGACCCGCCATTCACTGGACGTTGGACGACCACCTCTTCGTACGATGTGTACATGGTTGACACACCTAAAAAAGCTAGCGACAATGACAAAGAAGATCCAGTTGCGAATAAACCTTCTGAGACACAGTACAAGCGTCGGCGCCCTAAACGCCGTTCTAAGACTCGTCGCTCAAAAGATGGCAACACTGGCACCGGAGAAAATAGTACTCCGGGCGACGCCGAAAACAATGAAGACCCTGTTGGAGCTGCATCCGAACAGGAGGAACAAGACAACGGACAAGTTAACCCTGATAAACAGGCCATGCCCAATGACCCGGATGACGATAGTTATCGTCCAGTCTCCAAGGATGAGGAGAGCCTCGGCAGCAAGGATTTCGTCGTGCCTGAGGCACCCCTCGAGCAGGAGCGCTTCAAGCACCAACTAATAGCTACTGCAAGAAGCCTGAAGAAAAAGTAGGAGCAGCTCCAAGTCGATCAAGACCTACTCATTGGCAGATGGACCGATGTCCTCGCAGCCGAAGAATACGGCCTCAAGCGCCCAGCCAAGAGTTACCCAAAGCGCAGACTGCTACCTCAGTTCGATGAGGAGGCACTAGATCCCATACCCCCCTCGCGTAATGCGGAACGACCACCACGTGGTCGGGATAGTGCGGTGGACCGACCACCCCGCGGTCGGGATAAAACGGCAACTCAGGCCGAACAACAGCCCGCCCCACTGCCTCGTAAAAACAGGGAAAGAACAGCTCGGGACCATACATACGACCTTCGGCAGGATCTGGACAGTAGACCAGGACACACTAGATCAATCTACGGATCGCGAGGATGCTTCCCGACTCGGGATGACGACTCCCTATTCGGACGTGACAAACCTAGTCACGCCCGGGCCGATAACCGCAGACGGACTTCATCGGAGGTGCGCCGTGACGCGGCCCGATATAGAGGTGCCGCACACCCTCTCTGCTTCACAGATGAAGTACTGGATCACGAACTCCCCGAGGGGTTCAAGCCCGTCAATATTGAATCATACGACGGAACAACCAACCCCGCAGTGTGGATCGAAGATTTTATTCTCCACATCCATATGGCCCGAGGAGACGATCTCCACGCCATCAAATACCTCCCACTAAAATTAAAAGGGCCAGCTAGACACTGGTTAAATAGCCTGCTTGAGAATTTTATCGGCAGCTGGGAGGACTTGGAAGAAGCTTTTCTTGACAACTTCCAAGGTACTTATGTCCGGCCACTAGATGCCGATGACTTAAATCATATAGTCCAACAACCCGGAGAATCAGCCAAAAAATTCTGGACTAGGTTCCTAACCAAAAAGAACCAGATCGTTGACTGTCCGGATGACGAAGCCCTAGCAGCCTTCAAACACAGCATCCGTGACGAATGGCTCGCCCGCCAGCTCGGCCAAGAAAAGCCGAAATCCATGGCAGCCCTCATAGCACTCATGACCCGCTTTTGCGTGGGTGAGGACAGCTGGCTGGCTCGTAGCAAAAACACAGCCAGCGAGGCAGGCCCCTCCGAGGCCAAGAATAGCACCGGCAAGCTCCGTCGCAATAGGCACAAACACCGAAGCAATGGCGATAACACCGATGACACCAAAGTTCACGCCGGATTTAGTGGCTCCAAGGCTGGCCAGCGAAAGAAACCCTATAAAAGGAACAGCGAGGGACCATCCAGCTTGGACCGCATACTCGATCGTCTGTGCCAGATACATGGCACCCCAGGCAAACAAGCCAATCATACCAACAGAGATTGCCGGGTTTTCAAGCAAGCCAGCAAGTCAAATACCGAGAGCAAGGAAACGGGATCGCAAAGCGAGGACAATGACGAAGAGCCCCGGCAGCCGAACACTGGGCGGCAGAAGAAATTTTCCCCTCAAGTCAAAACGGTGAACATGATATATGCTACACACATACCCAAAAGGGAGCGCAAGCGCGTACTCAGGGACGTCTACGCGGCAGAGCTAGTCGCCCCAAAATTCAATCCGTGGTCGTCATTTCCGATCACCTTTGATCGACGAGACCACCCAACTAGTATCCGTCATGGTGGATCGGCCGCACTGGTCCTTGACCCAATCATCGACAGATTTCACCTAACACGAGTCCTAATGGACGGTGGTTGCAGCCTCAACCTGCTCTACCAGGATACAGTGCAGAAGATGGGCATTAATCCCTCATTAATCATACCCACAAGGACTACCTTTAAAGGAGTCATACCAGGCGTAGAGGCCCGTTGTACGGGCTCAGTCACGCTGGAGGTGGTCTTCGGTTCTCCGGACAACTTCTGAAGCGAGGAGTTAATCTTCGATATCGTCCCCTTCCGCAGCGGCTACCACACACTGCTCGGACGAACCGCGTTTGCTAGATTCAACGCAGTGCCACACTACGCTTATCTCAAGCTCAAGATGCCCTGTCCACGCGGCGTCATAAAAGTTAATGGAAACACGGAACGCTCCCTCCGTACTGAGGAGCACACAGCCGCCCTAGTAGCAGAGGTATATAACAGCCTTCTCAAGCAGAACTATAATCCGGCTGCCGAGCCCCCGGACATTGTTAAGAAGGTCCAGACTACACTACAACAGGACAACTCGGCTCGTAAAGAGCTTGATTAGCAATTCGGCCTCCATCCCACGCGTACATAATTACGCGCCCAAAAAATATGGACGGAGGCATAGCTAGCTCGCGATCCACAGTGCGGCTCGACCGACCCCAGGATTCGCGTACCTTTTCTTTTCCATTTTAGGTCAATTCTCTCTTTTCGAAATTTCTTCTCACAACCCGTTTGTCGGACACACCAAGGAGGCAAGGAGCTTTGGCGCACAAGGGAACCCCTAGGTGGCCTCCGTTAACGATTGCTATACTTGTTTTACATACCCGCACGCAGCTCGCACTTGGTCTTGGCATGTTAAATAGCCTTTTTTGCTCATCATATTGCACGTACAAATACGTCTCGACGTATTAATCACACTATAAAAATAAAGGGCAACGTCAGTTTTTACTTAATCTTCCCCTTTCTTCCTCTGTATTTATTACTCGTTGCACGCGTACATTCTGGTATGTATTACTGCGCCAGGGGCTTCATTGCGCCTCGCATTATGACAACAAAAGTCCGAACACTTTTACAGTACAGTTCAGCACCCCGAACTTATAGCATTATATGCATCGGCTCCGAATCATGTCTTTGGTCCATAGTTGGGTTGCCCGGCTCCTGTGTTTTCTACCTTACGTTCCGCTATATCGGCTAGGGTAGTAAAGGGAGAACTACTGCGATTGTGTCCCGGTTCATCCGGACGAGCACCTCAGTAGGGAAAGCCAAAAACTGACTGTCATGATGAGGCGAGAGCTGGTCAGCTGTTCGAGAGGTCTCAAATCCCTAGAGATTTTTTCCGCTTTGCGAGGAATCGGGTTTTCTCTGATTAGGCGTCTATAATGCCCCTAGTTCGGCCTTCCGAACACCAGGGGCTTCGCCGAAATTTTCATGGTCAAACTCCTATGGCTAAGTGAGGGTAATAAAGGCCGTATTGTCTGATTGCCTTGTTCGTTGCGCTAAACACCTCCTTTAAGGACCAGAATATGGAGTAAAGAGTGTTTAGATTTATCTCGAACACCCCCGTACTATCTACGTGGGGGCAGAAGCCGACGATTGGTCAACCCTTAGATGTTAATAAACGGCCGCACAGGAGGTAAAATTTAATCACAAGAATCATATTACATACCAATCTTGTTTCATATTACAGGACAACCCAAATGTTTTCATGGGAATATCACGTCCTTCGCACATTGCTCTGCCACAAGGCGGGACCCCTCTAGGACACCGTCGAAATACAGCTCGGGTCGTAGATGCTCCTTGCCCTCAGGTGGCCCTTCGGTCATCAACGTCTTGGCATCCATCTTCGCCCAGTGCGTCTTGACACGCGGGAATGCCATCCGCGCACCGTCAATGCAGACCGACCGCTTCACGACTTCAAGCCGTGGACAGGTACTCACAAGCCGATTTACAAGTCCAAAGTAGCTGCCGGGCATGGGCTCGGCAGGCCACAGCTGGACTATCAGGTCCTTCATGGCTAACTCGGCCAACTTGTGCAGCTCGACCAGCTGTTTCAACTGGTCGCTAAAGGGCACGAATGTTCTGGTCCAAGATATTAGGACCAGAGCAGCTTCATCGTAGACATCCCTTCTTCGGTCCGGTAGAACTCGGCGACATCCGATACGCTGCGTGGCAGATCTGTAAATGCCCCTGGAAAACACAAGTTCCAGTAAGTTCAAGGACCGCTTCCTTTGCATCCTTGCCTTGCATAGCGACAGCCTTACCCGCCGCAATCTTCTTGGCCGCCTGGATTTCCTGGAGGGCGCTCTGGGCTTCGACTCGGGCATCTTGCGCGCTCTTGCGTGCCTTAGCAAGTTTGAATTCTTGTGCCTTAGAGTCACGCTCCAAGGACTCGTACTTTTTGACGGCGTCCTGGAGCTCTTGCTGAATCTTGCTGGCCTTGGCCTCGTGCTTCTCACGTGCGGCATGTTCCTTGGCCGCTTTTTCCTCGGCCTCGGCCAACGCCCTTTTGAGGGCCATCACCTCGGTCGTGGCCCCTAGTAAAGCTCATGACACTTTAATCGTCTTGAACCATTTATTCTTCAATATACACGCAGGTTACTACATACCTTGGCTATCCTCCAGCTGCTTCTTCACGAGGCCGAGCTCTTCCTTGGCCTGCTCCAGTTTCTGCTTCAGTCCGGAGACCGAGCAGTAGCAACCCGCAAAGAGGCCTGCTTATTCACATAGACACCTTATGTTAGACTCATGCGAAAACTATTTTTGATCCTTTGTTCGGCTTTTCCTTTCCGGACACCGAACAGAGCATTAGGGGCTACTGTCTACGCTGTGATATTCTCCTTACAATTACATTACTCACCTCAAAGCCTGCAAGAAGACTAGCGCAGGCTTCGGTCAGTCCGTTTTTGGCGGACTGCACCCGTTCAATCACCGTACCCATATGGGCACGGTGCTCATCCACAATGGAGGCGCCTTGTAGCGCTTCCAGTAGACGGTCCGACGCTTCCGGTTGGACAACGGTCACCGGCTGCACACCCCCTGTCGGTGTCAAAACCGACGGATCTCGGGTAGGGGGTCCTGAACTGTGCGTCTAGGCGGATGGTAACAGGAGACAAGGGACACTATGTTTTTACCCAGGTTCGGGCCCTCTTGATGGAGGTAAAACCCTACTCCTGCTTGATTAATATTGATGATATGGGTAGTACAAGAGTAGATCTACCACGAGATCAGAGAGGCTAAACCCTAGAAGCTAGCCTATGGTGTGATTGTTGTTCGTCCTACGGACTAAAACCCTCCGATTTATATAGACACCGGAGGGGGTTAGGGTTACATAGAGTCGGTTACAAATGGGAGGAGATCTACATATCTGTATCGCCAAGCTTGCCTTCCACGCCAAGGAAAGTCCCATCCGGACACGGGACGAATTCTTCAATCTTGTATCTTCATAGTCCAGGAGTCCGACCAAAGGTTATAGTCCGGCCATCCGGACACCCCCTAATCCAGGACTCCCTCAGTAGCCCCTGAACCAGGCTTCAATGACGACGAGTCCGGCGCGTAGATTGTCTTCGGCATTGCAAGGCGGGTTCCTCTTCCGAATACTTCATAGAAGATTTTGAACACAAGGATAGTGTCCGGCTCTGCAAAATAAGTTCCACATACCACCGTAGAGAGAATAATATTTACACAAATCCAGTCTGCTGACATATTCTGCAGCGTGATATCACACCACGGCCAAGCCTTTATTCGAATCATTTTTACTGTCCCACCTCAGCACACTTAGCGAGGCGGTTTTGTTGGCACATCTTGTCGAAGCAGAGATCGTGTCCCCTTATTCCGGGATTCTCATCAATACGGGCGTGGGTAACCCAACCGTGCCATTAATTACAGCGCTTGGGAGATAAGCGAGTTTTACCAGGCTGGTGGGTGCACATAGTTTCGTCCACCCTTTTAAGGGGATAAGGATCCACCTTTCTCATCTACGCCTTCTTCCTCCTTTGCTTATCCATTTTCACGCACTCGAGCTCCAGCGCCCAAGTCCAAACATCCCACCTCAACCTTCTCCAGCAATGTCCGGAGCGGGAGGCAAGTGGATGGTCTCTTCCGTCACGGAGGGACACATCAAGAAGCTGAGGGAGGCCGGATACTTGTCTAACGACATCGCGCACCGGCTCCCAGACAAGGGGCAGCTCATCCCCACCCCCAGGCCCCATGAGAGGGTGGTGTTCCTCACCCATTTCCTCCGCGGACTAGGTTTCCCACTTCACTCATTTGTCCGGGGGCTCATGTTCTACTACGGCCTGGATTTCCACGATCTGGCCCCGAACTTCGTCCTCAACATCTCGGCGTTTATCATCGTGTGCGAGGCCTTCCTCCGCATCAAGCCCCACTTCGGCTTATGGCTGAAGACCTTCAATGTCAAGCCGAAGGTAGTGGGCGGCCAGTAAGCGGAGTGCGGAGGCGCCATGGTGGGCAAGATGCCCAACGTTACATGGCTCGAGGGCTCCTTCGTGGAGACCATAAAGGGGTGGCAATCGGGGTGGTTCTACATCACCGAGCCGTGTGACCCTGAATGGGCAGCGGCCCCCGAATTCCGACCTGGCATCCCCACACGGCTCACCTCCTGGAAAGAGAAGGGCCTGTCGTGGGGTAATTCGGAAGAGCAGACCGGACTCCAAACCTGCGTCCAAAACCTGGTGGATAAAAAGGTTAAACTCGTCAACGTAGTCCAGGTCATGCTCATCCGCCGGATCCTCCCGTGTCAACGACGGGCTTCTAACTTGTGGGAATTCAACCCGGCCCAGCACCAAACTCTGACCAGGCTCTTTGACACAACGCACGAGGATGCCTGGAAGGTGCTATTCAAGGGCGCCGAGGTTCCCCCTCCCATCACCGAGGATCGCGGATTCCGCACGAAGCGCCAAGCCAGCGTAGTAAGCTTATTTTTCCCTTTACAGGATACTTGTTTTTCATAGTTTGACTCTATGCGGGATCTAAGCTCCCTTCCTTTGACAGGAATGGCAGAAGAAGACCGAATAGATTGCCTGTCCGGCTCCTTTTCCCGAAGACCCAGCGGACGCCCGCTTGACGGGGCTGCTGGTTCCGGTACCTTATGTGGTGCCGGAGAAGAAGGCCAAGAAGAAGGCCACGGGAACTCGAAAGAGTTCCCGGCGCCCGGTGGTGTCGGATTGATTGTCCGATGACTCTGAGGTGCACTCCTCCAATGAAGACGAGGGGGAGGAAGAAGAGGCCTCTCCCCCTCCAGCGGGGGGAGGAACGAAAAGGAACGCCGCCCCAACTGGGGGGGGGGGGCGGAGGGTCCAAGAAGGGAAGGACCCTTCTTCCGGACTACTGCACCAACGCCGACGACGGCGAAGAGGAGTGGCCATCCAGGGCCAAGCCCCTGGCAAAATCGTAAGTATCCGGATACCAAAATAACTCATGGCGTTCCTTTGTTGCACATTATCTTCTGACGCCGAATATAATCATGCAGTCTGCCCCGAGTCCAGGTCGGCGTGTCGTCGCGCGGCTCCTTAAGCTCGTCGGATGTGAATAGCACTTCACTTCCGGCTGCCTCCTCCCCTTGCACTGCGGATGATGCCGAGGCGGAGTCGCAAAAGGGTCCAAGCCAGGAGGAGGTGGTCCGGGAGGCGCCGCAAGGCGACCTCCCGGACTCCAGGCACAAAGGGGACAAAACCCCCAAGGGCTCTAAGTCCGGCCCTGGGCCGGACACCGCCCCGGAACCTTCAGTGGTTAAGGAGTCCGGCGGGCGCCCCCTAGTAAGAAGGGCAAGCCTACGATGCCGGTGACCTCCGTCCAACCGGAGGCACCGGATAATCTGCTGGAGGTGCTTAACGGTGCCTCCATCGACGAGGAGCACCGCACTATTATGAGTGTGGTGATCCGGAAGGTTCGATCCGCCAAGAGCGGGCTGGTCAAGCTTGTGCCAGCCTTCTAATGAGCTTTGAGGTATGTATTTAAGATATGTAAAAATATTACCGCATAGACAGTAGCCTCGATGCTCAGTTTGGTGTTCGGAAAGAAAGCCGGGCGAGGATCAAAAAGATATACGCAGGAGTCTAACATAAGTATGTCAATATGGGAATGCAGGCTGCACTGCTGACCTCTGCCAGACCGATCATGGAGGTCGATGCATTGAAGCGAGCCTCGGCGGTCCGAGAACGAGCTCGGCCTTGCCAAGAAGCAGCTCGAGGATAAGGAAGGTAAGTAATACCTTATGTAAGTATATAAAAAAGATGTGGTTGCAAAAAATGACAGGACCAACGTGAGTATTACAGGGGCCACAACCGAGGTGGCGACCCTGAAGAAAGCGCTGTCCAAGGCCGAAGACAATGCGGCCGTGGAATGCGCCGAGCGAGAAAAGCAGGAGGCGCGGGTGGAGGAGGTGCAGCAAGAGCTCCAGGATCTCGTGAAAAAACTCGAGAGCTTGGAGCTTGACTCAAAGACTTGAGAGTCTGAGCTTGCCTCGGCTCTTGAGAGCGCCAAATCTGCTAAGGCCGAAGCCCAAAAGGCCCTCCAGGAAAGTGAGGCGATGAAGAAGATAGCGGCGGGTAAGGCATTCTTTATGCAAAGCAAGCACGTGAAAGTGAATTACTTGTTACTTACCCGAGTCCGGAGCTCTCCAGGAGCATTCGCAGATCTGCCCTGCAGTGTGTCCGACACTGCCGCCTACTACCGGGCCGAGGAGGGGAGCTCGACGGAGAAGGTGTTCTGGTCTCAAGATATCCGAGGCGGAGACCCGGTGCCCTTGAGCGACCAGCTGAAGCAACTGGTCGAGCTCCACAAGGTGGCCGAACAGGCCATGAAGGTCCTTATAGTCCGGCTATGGCCTGGGGAGGTCATGCCTGGGAGCTACTTTGGGCTGGTGAGGCGGCTGGCGGATGCCTGTCCATGGCATGAAGTCATCAAGCGCTCCGTATGCATCGAAGGCGCCCATAGGGCCCTTGCCCGTGCTAAAGTGCACTAGGGCAAGATGGATGCTGAGAAGCTGGTGACGGTGGGCCACCGCAGGCAAGGAGCATCGTAAGCCGAGATGTATTATGAGGCGTCTGAAGGGTGCCGCCTTGTGGCGGATGAATGTTCCAAAGATGTAATTTTTGAGTAAACTCGCATTTGTGATCCTGTACGCTGAAAACTTGTTCATATGTGCTAAGCAACGCTTTTGAATTTAAAATATTACCTTCATGCGGCCGCTTATTAAATTTGAGAGATGGCGAGTCGTCGGCTTCGCGCCCGTGCCACAGAAAGTGGGGTGTTAGGGATAAACTTGAGCGCTTTTTCCCATTCTTGGGTCCTTCGAGGAGGCGCCAACACAACGAACAAGGCAATCAGACTATAATGCTTGAACACTCTCACTTAGCCATAGAATTCTATAATTTTAAATTTCGGCGAAGCCCCTAGTATTCAGAAGACCTAGTTCGGGGCGCTATCCACACCTAGGCCGGACAAAGCCGACTCCTCGCTCTAAGCGGCATAAGTCTTTAGGGACTCGAAAACTTCTCGAACAGCGACCAGCTCTCTCCCTATCATGACGGTCAGTTTTAGCTTTCTCCACTGAGGTGCTTAGCCCAGCTCAACCGGGGCACAATCGCAGTGGTTCTCCCAGCGCTACCTTAGCCGATATAACGGAACGTAAGGTACCAAAACATGCGAGCCGGGCAAACCCAACTATTGACCCAAGACATGATTCGGAGCCGATGCATATAATGCTATAAGTTCGGGGTGCCGCACTCATGAGAGTGTTCGGACTTCTTACACCATATTCTGGGGTACGTAAGCCCCTGGTGTATTGGCCGTACCAAAGTGTACGGTTGCATAATGTCATAACTGAACATATTTTTATAAAAAAGGAATGCAATAATAGACAAAAGCTATGTATTGTTTATTCGAAAAGTTTGAGGTAAAAGCAGAACGATACAAATAGTGTGATAAGCAAGAGATGGGATGACATGTCCCCCTCCAGGGGCGAGCTGCTGGATGATATGTGAAACAAGTATACTGCTCGTTATAGAGACCACCTGGACACTCGACGTAGCTTTCTGGCTCCCTGGCTGTTGCATCGTGTGTTCGGCGATTGTACTGCCGGACATGCCTTCCGTAGAGTGGAGTCCTGAAAGTAAGAAAAAGAATGAAAAAATCGGGAGCCCCTAGTGCGGTTGAGCCGCATTTTGGGCATGCCGTGGTCGTGCCCCTCTCCCTATGCCCATGGTATTTCCAGAGCGTAGTTATGTACGCGTAGTACTGGTTTTGCAATTTCGCGGGGGCTGGGGTTGGGGCCGCATTGCTACGCTTGCTCGGAACGTGCCAGGCGGTCTTGTTGTAGGTTACTCCGGGCGCACTTGACGGTGTCCGGACGTTTAATAGCCGGACTGAAGAATTGCCTTGAGAGGCTGCTTTGTACTTCCGCCGCGAGGGCCGCCGTATGCTCCTCCGTTCAGAAAGAGCGTTCAGTGTTTCCATTGACCGTAATGACTCCTCGAGGGCCTGACATCTTGAGCTTGAGGTATGCGTAGTGCGGCACCGCATTGAACTTTGCAAATGCGGTTCGTCCGAGCAGTGCATGATAGCCACTACGGAACGGGACTATGTCAAGATTAACTCCTCGCTGAAAATTATCCGGGATCCAAGACCACCTCAAGTGTAACCGAGCCTGCACAGTTGGCCTCTACACTGGTATGACGCCTTTAAAGGTCGTCTTTGTGGGTTTAATCCTTGAGGATCTATGCCCATTTTTGCACTGTATCCTAATAAAGCAGGTTCAAAGCTGCTGCCGCCATCCATAAGGACTCTAGTGAGGTGAAATCCGTCAATGATTGGGTCTAGAACCAATGCGGCGAATCCGCCATGGCGGATGCTAGTGGGTGGTCCTTCGATCAAAAGTGATCGGGCGGGAGGACCATGGGTTGAACTTTGGGGCGCGTGGCTCCAACGCATATACGCCCCTCGAGTGCACGCTTCGCTCCCTTTTGGGGATGTGGGTTGCGTATATCATGTTCACCGTCCGCACTTGTGGGGGGAAGCCCTTCTGTCCCCTATTGTTCGGCGGCCGGGGCTCCTCCTCGTCATCGCTATGCAGCCCTTGTCTCTGTTTTCTGCACTTAACTTGCTGCTGCTTGAACACCCAACAATCCCTGCTGGTGTGATTGGCTGGTTTTTTGGGGGTGCCGTGTATCTGGCACGAGCGATCGAGTATTCGGTCCAAACTGGACGGGTCCAGAGTATTTCTTTTAAATGGCTTTTTTCGCTGACCGGGTTTAGAGCCTCTGAATCCGGCATTAACTGCCGTATCCTCAGCATTGTCGCCGTTAATGCGGCGCTTGTGCTTGTTGCGACGCGACCTGCCAGCTGTCTTCTCCCGCGCAAAAGCGGGTCATGAGTGTTGTGAGGGCTGCCATGGATTTCGGCTTTTCCTGTC
Source organism: Aegilops longissima (assembly GCA_021605205.1). Classification (NCBI taxonomy): domain Eukaryota; kingdom Viridiplantae; phylum Streptophyta; class Magnoliopsida; order Poales; family Poaceae; genus Aegilops; species Aegilops longissima. The sequence goes on from CM038679.1 coordinate 48,999,410, forward strand.
CTAGGTGCCGGGCAAGCAACTCGTCACGGATGTTATGTTTGAAGGCTGCAAGGACCTCTGCGTCCGGACAGTCGACTATTTGATTTTTCTTGGTTAGGAACCGTGTCCAGAATTGTCTGGCCGATTCCCCTGGCTGCTGAATTGTGTGTCTTAGGTCATCGGCGTCTGGTGGTCGCACATAGGTGCCCTGGAAATTGTCGAGGAATGCGGCTTCCAGGTCCTCCCAACAACCAATTGATTCTGCTGGCAAGCTGTTAGGTCCTCCCAACAACCAATTGATTCTGCTGGCAAGCTGTTAAGCCAATGCCGAGCTGGTCCTTTAAGCTTGAGTGGGAGGTATTTGATGGCGTGTAGATCATAACCGCGGGCCATGTGGATATGAAGGAGATAATCCTCGATCCATACCGCAGGATCTGTTGTGCCATCGTATGATTCGATGTTTATGGGTTTGAAACACTCGGGGATTTGATGATCCATTACTTCATCTGTGAAGCATAGTGGGTGTGCGACGCCTCTGTACTGGGCTATATCACGACGTAGCTCAAACGAGCTTTGTCTACTTTGTTCGGCCCGGCCGGATTTACCATACCCGGCATGACGGTTATCGTCACGTGTCGTGGGGCGCCCACGCGATCCATAGATCGATCTTGTTGGCCTTGCCTTGTCCTCCAATATATCTCGCAGGTCTGGCGCATTTCCCCATGCCTTGGTATTCTTTGAGCGATGCCGGGGTGCGGCTTGAGTGGAGGGCCGAGAGGCCTCTCTGTCGCGGCCACGAGGTGGCCGGTCGGCCACATCATGTGCTGGTGATGTAGGTCTAGGTGCTTCCTCCTCTAATCGGGGTAGCAGCCTGCGTTTTGGGTAGCTCTTGGAGGGGCGTTCGAGTTCGTACTCTTCGGCCGCAAGGACTTCAGTCCATCTGTCGTCTAGCAAGTCTTGGTCAGCTCTAAGCTGTTGCTGTTTTTTTCTTGAGGCTGCTCGCCGTGGCCATAAGACTGAGTTTGAAATGCTCTTGTTCGACGGGATCCTCAGGCACGACAAATTCGTCATCGTTGAGGCTTGCCTCATCTTCGGAGGGAGGCATGTAATTATCGTCCTCTACCTCTCTGTCTGCCGCTCTCTCATGAGGGCTGGTTTCTCCATCCTCCTGCGCTGAATCCTGCTTTGGAGGGGTTGTCTTCAACCTTTATCCAGGTGTTATTGTCTCCCGTGTAGGAATCACCATTTTTGCTTTGGCGGGATTTAGAGCGGCGCCGCTGACGCCGGCGCTTAGGCTGCTTCTTGGAGGGGTCATCCTCCGTTGTTCCATCGTCATTCCCTTCTTTTGAGGTGTCCACCATGTATATGTCATACGACAAGGTGGCCTTCCAGTGCCCTGTAGGCGCTGGTTCTTGGTCGTCTCCTGCATCAGCGTCCATACCGTCGATGTCATCAGAGTCGAAGTCGAGCATGTCGGTTAAATCATCCACAGTGGCTACGAAGTGGGTGGTGGGCGGGCTTTGAATTTCTTCGTCGTCCGCATCCCAACCTTGCTGACCATAGTCCGGCCAGGGCTCTCCTAATAAAGAGAGAGACTTTAGTGAATTCAGAATGTCACCGAAGGGCGAGTGCTGAAAGATGTCCGCGGCGGTGAACTCCATGATCGGCACCCAATCGGATTCGATTGGCAGGGGCGCGGAAGGTTCGGAGTCCGGAGGGTAGTCCGACACCTTGGAGTCACAAGCTTCGCAAAGGACAAGGCTGGTGTTCGGCTCGATCACCGTAGAGATTGCAGCCCCCGAGGCGGTGTCCAGCCACCCGTCCTCGACATGCTTGATCGGCTCGAGCTGAGGGTCGGAGCGGACACGGTGCGGCCTCTTGGGCCTTTGCTCGCGGCAGAGCTAGATCATGCCCATCGTAACAGTGCGACGCGCTCGGCTGTGGCTCGAACCCGTCGAATATCAAGTCTCCGTGGACGTCAGCCATGTAGTTCAAACTTCCAAATCTGACCTGATGGCCAGGGGCGTAGCTTTCGATCTGCTCCGGATGGCCTGCTTAATTGGCCCACATGCAAAGCCGCCGAATCGAAGATCTGTCCGGGAGAAAAGTCTCACCCTAGACCGCATCGTTGTTGATGATCGGAGGAGCCATCGGGCCTAGAGATGGCGACAGAGGAACTCTCAATGAAAGCACCAATGTCGGTGTCAAAACCGGCGGATCTCGGTAGGGGTCCCGAACTGTGCGTCTAGGCGGATGGTAACAGGAGACAAGGGACACGATGTTTTACCCAGGTTCGAGCCCTCTCGATGGAGGTAAAACCCTACTCCTGCTTGATTAATATTGATGATATTGGTAGTACAAGAGTAGATCTACCACAAGATCGAGAGGCTAAACCCTAGAAGCTAGCCTATGGTATGATTGTTGTTAGCCCCACGGACTAAAACCCTCCGGTTTATATAGACACCGGAGGGGGTTAGGGTTACATAGAGTCGGTTACAAATGGGAGGAGATCTACATATCCGTATCGCCAAGCTTGCCTTCCACGCCAAGGAAAGTCCCATCCGGACACGAGACGAAGTCTTCAATCTTGTATCTTCATAGTCCAGGAGTCCGGCCAAAGGTTATAGTCCAGCCATCCGGACACCCCCTAATCCAGGACTCCCTCACCCCCTCTTTTTGGGAAAAGCCGTTTGCTGGATTCCGGATCCGTATAGGTCTCCGGAATAGAATCCGGCTGAGGATCGAGTAGAACTTGGCCCGCACCGTCTGTCTCCGTAGGGGCTTTTCCCCCCATATATCTGGCGGCCCGGGAGTCATCCTGGGGCACCACCCTGACGATCTCCGGAGCCCTCCCCCGGTCCGAGGAGGCCCTTTGGGACACTTCCTCGTCATCACCCTTGGTCGAAGGGGAGTAAGCAGGCGGCGGTGACATGCTGGCCCGCTCCTTGGGCTCCAGCGAACCTTCTGATGAAGATCGCGGAGAACTGTCCCGAGCCGGACTATAATAACACGATTCAAACATATCAATATTGTAAGGCGGAAAGGACGGACGTTCGGGTGTGAATAAAGATTTTTGATACTTACGGTGCGGCCCAAGGCTTGGCCCGGGAAGGCTGCTCCGGACTGCTATCGACATCCCACGCGGAGTTATCCACGGGGAAGCCTTTCCCCCTCTTGGGTGCCTTCGCCTCTAGATGCGTGGAGGCCGCTCTCTTCTTCCTCCCCACCTCGGATGGGGAGTCGCCTTCCTCTTCCTCCTCCTCATCATCGTCCTCGGCGGATGAAGAGCGAGTTTCGCCTTCGGACATCACGTCCGGAGCACCTTTTCGGTGAGGGCCCCTCCGGTTAATCCCCCCGCTACCTCGATCCAGGCCTGAAAACATGGATAGGAAGGCTTAGGCTTTTCCCTCAAAATATGCTAGTAAAGGGTATGCCTTGAAAACATGAAACAACTTACCGAATTAGCCTGACATTTTAAGCTGAGCCCGCGATCCTCGGTCGTGGGCGGTGGTGTCTCGCCGGCCTTGAAGAGCACTTTCCAGATGTCTTCGTGCATCGTGCCAAAGAGCTCTAGTAGCGTCTGGTGCTTGGACGGATCATACTCCCACAGATAGCAAGTCCGGCGTTGGCACAAAAGAACTCGACGAATGAACATGACCTGGATCACGTTGACGAGCTTGATTTTTCTTTCTATCATGTTTTGGACGCACGTCTAGAGCCCAGTCAGCTCGTCCGAGGGACCCCAGGTTAGGCCCTTCTCTTGCCAGGAGGTGAGCCGCATCGGGGTTCCAGATCAGAATTCGGGGGCCGCCGCCCAGTCAGCGTGTCGCGGCTCGGTGATTTAGAATCACCCCGATTGCCACCCCTTCACCGTCTCCGCAAAGGAGCCTTCGGGCCAGGTAACATTGGACATCTTGCCCACCATGGCGCCTTGATGTCTACTACGCAACCTTCTTCTTGTAGACGTTGTTAGGCCTCCAAGTGCAGAGGTTTGTAGGACAGTAGCAAATTTCCCTCAAGTGGATGACCTAAGGTTTATCAATCCGTGGGAGGCGTAGGATGAAGATGGTCTCTCTCAAACAACTCTGCAACCAAATAACAAAGAGTCTCTTGTGTCCCCAACACACCCAATACAATGGTAAATTGTATAGGTGCACTAGTTCGGCGGAGAGATGCTGATACAAGTGCAATATGGATGGTAGATATAGCTTTTTGTAATATGAAATTATAAAAACAGCAAGGTAACAAGTAATAAAAGTGAGCGTAAACGGTATTGCAATGCTAGGAAACAAGGCCTAGGGTTCATACTTTCACTAGTGCAAGTTCTCTCAACAATAATAACATAATTGGATCATATAACTATCCCTCAACATGCAACAAAGAGTCACTCCAAAGTCGCTAATAGCGGAGAACAAACGAAGAGATTATGGTAGGGTACGAAACCACCTCAAAGTTATTCTTTCCAATCAATCCTTTGGGCTATTCCTATAAGTGTCAGAAACAACCCTAGAGTTCGTAGTAGAATAACACCTTAAGACACAAATCAACCAAAACCCTAATGTCACCTAGATACTCCAATGTCACCTCAAGTATCCGTGGGTATGATTATACGATATGCATCACACAATCTCAGATTCATCTATTCAACCAACACATAGAACCTCAAAGAGTGCCCCAAAGTTTCTACCGAAGAATCAAGACGAAAATGTGTGCCAACCCCTATGCATAAGTTCATGGGCGGAACCCGCAAGTTGATCACCAAAACATACATCAAGTGAATCACGTGATATCCCATTGTCACCACAGATACGCACGGCAAGACATACATCAAGTGTTCTCAAATCATTAAAGACTCAATCCGATAAGATTACTTCAGAGGGAAAACTCAGTCCATTACAAGAGAGTAGAGGGGGAGAAGCAACATAAGATCCAACTATAATAGAAAAGCTCGCGATACATCAAGATCATGCCAAATCAAGAACACGAGAGAGAGAGAGAGAGAGAGAGAGAGAGAGAGAGAGAGATCAAACACATAGCTACTGATACATACCCTCAGCCCCGAGGGTGAAATACTCCCTCCTCGTCATGGAGAGCATCGGGATGATGAACATGGCCACCGATGAGGGTTCCCCCCTCCGGCAGGGTGCTGGAACAGGGTCCCGATTGGTTTTTGGTGGCTACAGAGGCTTGCGGCGGCGGAACTCCCGATCTATTCTGTTCCCCAAAGTTTTTAGGGTATATGGAGATATATAGGCGTAAGAAGTACGTCAGGGGAGCCACACGGGACCCACGAGGGTGGAGGGCACGCCCAGGGGGGTGGGTGCGCCCCCTGCCTTGCCTTCCTCGTTGCTTCCTTGACGTGGACTCCAAGTCTCCCCGGTTGCTTTCCTTCCAAAAATAACTTCTCTAGAAGGTTTCATTCCGTTTCGACTCCATTTGATATTCATTTTCTTCGAAACACTGAAACAAGGGAAAAAACAGGAACTGGCACTGGGCTCTGGGTTAATAGGTTAGTCCCAAAAATAATATGAAAGTGTAAAATAATGCCCATAAACATCCAAGATGGATAATATAATAGCATGGAACAATAAAAAATTATAGATACATTAGAGACGTATCAACATCCCCAAGCTTAATTCCTGCTCGTCCTCGAGTAGGTAAATGATAAAAATAGAATTTTTGATGTGGAATGCTACCTAACATATTTCTCAATGTAATTTTCTTTATTGTGGAAAGAATATTCAGATCCATAAGATTCAAGGCAAAATTTTAATATTGACATAAAAATAATAATACTTCAAGCATACTAACAAAGCAATCATGTCTTCTCAAAATAACATGGCCAAAGAAAGCTATCCCTACAAAATCATATAGTCTGGCTATGCTCTATCTTCACCACACAAAGTATTTAAATCATGCACAACCCCGATGACAAGCCAAGCAATTGTTTCATAGTTTTGACGTTCTCAAACTTTTTCAATCTTCACGCAATACATGAGCGTGAGCCATGGACATAGCACTATAGGTGGAATAGAATGGTGGTTGTGGAGAAGACAAAAAGGACAAGATAGTCTCACATCAACTAGGCGTATCAACGAGCTATGGAGATTCCCATCAATAGATATCAATGTGAATGAGTAGGGATTGCCATGCAACGGATGCACTAGAGCTATAAGTGTATGAAAGCTCAAAAAGAAACTAAGTGGGTGTGCATCCAACTCGCTTGCTCACGAAGACCTAGGGCATTTTGAGGAAGCCCATCATTGGAATATACAAGCCAAGTTCTATAATGTAAAATCCCCACTAGCATATGAAAGTGACAACATAGGAGACTCTCTATCATGAAGATCACGGTGCTATTTTGAAGCACAAGTGTGGTAAAAGGATAGTAACATTGTCCCTTCTCTCTTTTTCTCTCATTTTTTGGGCCCTTTTTTTATGGCCTCTTTTCTTTTCTTTTTTTATTATTTTTCGTCCGGAGTCTCATCCCGACTTGTGGGGGAATCATAGTCTCCATCATCCTTTCCTCACTTGGGACAATGCTCTAAAAATGATGATCATCACACTTTTATTTTCTTACAACTCAACAATTACAACTCGATACTTAGAACAAAATATGACTCTATATAAATCCCTCCAGCAGTATACCGGGATATGCAATGACTCATGAGTGACATGTATGAAAGAATTATGAACGGTGGCTTTGCCACAAATACAATGTCAACTACATGATCATGGAAAACAATATGACAATGATGGAGCGTGTCATAGTAAACGGAACGGTGGTAAGTTGCATGGCAATATATCTCGGAATGGCTATGGAAATGCCATGATAGGTAGGTATGGTGGCTGTTTTGAGGAAGGTATATGGTGGGTGTATGATACCGGCGAAAGGTGTGCGGTATTGGAGAGGCTAGCAATGGTGGAAGGATGAGAGTGCGTATAATCCATGGAGTCAACATTAGTCATAAAGAACTCACATACTTATTGCAAAAATCTATCAGTTATTGAAACAAAGTACTACGCGCATGCTCCTAGGGGGATAGATTGGCTTGTCCCCGACCGCCACTCATAAGGAAGACAATCAATAAATAAATTATGCTCCGACTTCATCACATAACGGTTCACCATACGTGCATGCTACGGGAATCACAAACTTTAACACAAGTATTTCTCAAATTCACAACTACTCAACTAGCACAACTTGATATCACTACCTCTATGTCTCAAAACAATTAGCAAGCATCAAACTTCTCTTAGTATTCACACACTCATAAGAAAGTTTTTACTATTCTTGAATACCTAGCATATTAGGATTATTTAAGCAAATTACCATGCTATTTAAGACTCTCAAAATAATCTAAGTGAAGCATGAGAGACCAAAAGTTTCTATAAAACAAATCCACCACCGTGCTCTAAAAGATATAAGTGAAGCACTAGAGCAAACGACAAACTACTCCGAAAGATATAAGTGAAGATCAACGAGTAGTCGAATAGTTATGCAACTATGTGAAGACTCTCCCATTTAATAATTTCAGATCTTAGTATTTTATTCAAACAGCAAGGAAATCTAAATAAAACGACATTTCAAGGATAGCACACATCATGTGAAGAAGCAAAAACTTAGGATCAACCGATACTAACCGATAGTTGTGAAGAAGAAAGGTGGGATGCCTACCAGGGCATCCCCAAGCTTAGATGCTTGAGACTTCTTGAAATATTATCTAGGGGTGCCTTGGGCATCCCTAAGCTTTAACTTTTGCGTCTCCTTAATTCCTTTCATATCACGGTTTCCTAAATCTCGAAAGCTTCATCCACACCAAACTCAACAAGAACTCGTGAGATAAGTTAGTATAAACGAATACAAAAACCTTATCATACTATACTGTAGCAAATCACTAAAATTATTATTCAACATTGCATACTAAATGCCTCTGCATATTTAATACTCCTATCCTCAAATAGAATCATTAAACAAGCAAACATATGCAAAGAATGCAAACATAACAGCAATCTGCCAAAACAGGACAGTCTGTAAAGAATGCAAGATTCATCATACTTACCTAACTCCAAAAATTATGAAAGAAAATTCCCACTGTAGTAAATTTGTCAGAGCTTATTATGCAAAAGGTTTCAACATTTTATCACATTCTTAATTTTCTAGGGAATTTTTGCAACAGCGGTAAACTTTCTGTTTTGAAACAGCAACATGTATACTTGCAAAATAAGCATGGTAAAGGCTATCCTTGGCTTTTTTATTGAAAATAGAGATGAAAAACATTATTCTAAGTAACATAAAGCAAATACTAACAAAATAAAATGACACTCCAAGCAAAACACATATCATGTGGTGAATAAAAATATAGCTCCAAGTAAAGTTACCGATGAACGAAGACGAAAGAGGGGATGCCATCCGGGGCATCCCCAAGCTTAGGCTCTTGGTTGTCCTTGAATATTACCTTGGGGTTCCTTGGGAATCCCCAAGCTTAGCCTCTTTCCACTCCTTATTCCATAGTCCATCAAATCTTTACCCAAAACTTGAAAACTTCACAACACAAAACTTAACAGAAAATCTCGTGAGCTCCGTTAGCGAAAGAAAACAAAACACCACTTCAAGGTACTGTAATGAACTCATTCTTTATTTTCATTGGTGTTAAATCTACTGTATTCCAACTTTTCTATGGTTTATAAACTATTTTACTAGCCATAGAGTCATCAAAATAAGCAAACAACACACGAAAAACAGAATCTGTCAAAACCAATGCAAAACCTTATCGTTTTCTACTGTAACAAATCACTTAAATTATTATTCAACATTGCATACTAAATGCCTCTGCATATTTAATACTCCTATCCTCAAATAGAATCATTAAACAAGCAAACATATGCAAACAATGCAAACATAACAGCAATCTGCCAAAACAGTACAGTCTGTAAAGAATGCAAGAGTATCAATACTTCCCTGACTCCAAAAATTATGAAATAAAATTCCCACTGTAATAAATTTATCAGAGCTCAATATGCAAAAAAGATTCAACATTATACCATGCTCTGACTTTTCTGAGGAATTTTTGCAACAGCGGTAAACTTTCTATTTTCAAACAGCAACATGCATACTTGCAAAATAAGCATGGCAAAGGCTATCCTTGACTTTTTTATTGAAACTAAAGATGAAAAACATTATTCTAACTAACAGAAAGCAAATACTAACAAAAGAAAATGATGATACAAGCAAAACACATATCATGTGGTGAATAAAAATATAGCTCCAAGTAAAGTTACCGATGAACGAAGACGAAAGAGGGGATGCCTTCCGGGGCATCCCCAAGCTTAGGCTCTTGGTTGTCCTTGAATATTACCTTGGGGTGCCTTGGGCATCCCCAAGCTTAGGCTCTTGCCACTCCTTATTCTATAGTCCATCGAATCTTTACCCAAAACTTGAAAACTTCAACCACACAAAACTTAACAGAAAACTCGTGGGCTCCGTTAGCGAAAGAAAACAAAACACCACTTCAAGGTACTGTAATGAAATCATTCTTTATTTATATTGGTGTTAAATATAATGTATTCCAACTTCTCTATGGTTTATAAACTATTTTACTAGCCATAGATTCATCAAAATAAGCAAACAACACAATGAAAACAGAATCTGTCAAAAACAGAACAGTCTGTAGTAATCTGTAACTAACGCAAACTTCTGGAACTCCAAAAATTCTAAAATAAATTGGTGGACCTGGGTAATTTGTCTAGTAATCATCGGCAAAAAGAATCAACTAAATAGAACTCTCCAGTAAAAAATTGAAGCTAATCTCTTGAGCGCTAAAGTTTCTGTTTTTTACAGCATGATCATAAAGACTTCACCCAAGTCTTCCCAAAGGTTCTACTTGGCACAAACACTAATTAAAACACAAAACCACATCTAAACATAAGCTATATGGATTATTTATTACTAAACAGAACCAAAAATCAAGAAACTAAAATAAAATTGGGTTGCCTCCCAACAAGCGCTATCGTTTAACGCCCCTAGCTAGGCATGATGATTTCAATGATGCTCACATAAAAGATAAGAATTGAAACATAAATAGAGCATCATGAAGAATATGACTAGCACATTTAAGTCTAACCCACTTCATATGCATAGGTATTTTGTGAGCAAATAACTTATGGGAACAATAATAAACTAGCATAGGAAGGCAAAACAAACATAACTTCAAAACTTTAAGCACATAGAGAGGAAACTTGATATTATTGCAATTCCTACAAGCATACATTCCTCCCTCATAATAATTTTCAGTAGCATCATGAATGAATTAAACAATATAACCAGCACCTAAAGCATTCTTTTCATGATCTACTTGCATAGAAATTTTACTATTTTCCACATAAGCAAAATTCTTCTCATGAACAATAGTGGGAGCAAACTCAACTAAATGACTATCATGTGATTGAAAATTAAGATCAAGATGACAAGTTTCATGGTTATCATTATTCTTTAAAGCATACGTGTCATCACAATAATCATCATAGATAGGAGGCATGCTTTCATCATAGTAAATTTGCTCATCAAAGCTCGGGGGACAAAAAATATCATCTTCATCAAACATAGCTTCCCCAAGCTTGTGGCTTTGCATATCATTAGCATCACGGATATTCAAGGAATTCATACTAACAACATTGCAATCATACTCATCATTCACATATTTAGTGCCAAATTTTTTAATGCATTCTTCTTCTAACACTTTGGAACAATTTTCCTTTCCATCATACTCACGAAAGATATTAAAAAGATGAAGCGTATGAGACAAACTCAATTCCAATTTTTTGTAGTTTTCTTTGATAAACTAAACTAGTGCTAAAACAAGGAACAAAAAGATTCGATTGCAAGATCTAAAGATATACCTTCAAGCACTCACCTCCCCGGCAACAGCGCGAGAAAAGAGCTTGATGTCTACTACGCAACCTTCTTCTTGTAGACGTTGTTGGGCCTCCAAGTGCAGAGGTTTGTAGGACAACAACAAATTTCCCTCAAGTGGATGACCTAAGGTTTATCAATCCGTGGGAGGCGTAGGATGAAGATGGTCTCTCTCAAACAACCCTGCAACCAAATAAAAAAGAGTCTCTTGTGTCCCCAACACACCCAATACAATGGTAAATTGTATAGGTGCACTAGTTCGGCGAAGAGATGGTGATACAAGTGCAATATGGATGGTAGATATAGGTTTTTGTAATCTGAAATTATAAAAACAGCAAGGTAACAAGTAATAAAACTGAGCGTAAATAGTATTGCAATGCTAGGAAACAAGGCCTAGGGTTCATACTTTCACTAGTGCAAGTTCTCTCAACAATAATAACATAATTGGATCATATAACTATCCCTCAACATGCAACAAAGATTCACTCCAAAGTCGCTAATAGCGGAGAACAAACGAAGAGATTATGGTAGGGTACGAAACCACCTCAAAGTTATTCTTTCCAATCAATCCGTTGGGCTATTCCTATAAGTGTCACAAACAACCCTAGAGTTCGTACTACAATAACACCTTAAGACACAAATCAACCAAAACCCTAATGTCACCTAGATACTCCAATGTCACCTCAAGTATCTGTGGGTATGATTATACGATATGCATCACACAATCTCAGATTCATCTATTCAACCAACACATAGAATCTCAAAGAGTGCCCCAAAGTTTCTACCGGAGAATCAAGACGAAAACGTGTGCCAACCCCTACGCATAAGTTCATGGGCGGAACCCGCAAGTTGATCACCAAAACATACATCAAGTGAATCACGTGATATCCCATTGTCACCACAGATACACACGGCAAGACATACATCAAGTGTTCTCAAATCATTAAAGACTCAATCCGATAATATTACTTCAAAGGGAAAACTTAGTCCATTACAAGAGAGTAGAGGGGGAGAAGCAACATAAGATCCAACTATAATAGCAAAGCTCACGATACATCAAGATCGTGCCAAATCAAGAACACGAGAGAGAGAGAGAGAGAGATCAAACACATAGCTACTAGTACATACCCTCAGCCCCGAGGGTGAACTACTCCCTCCTCATCATGGAGAGCGCCGAGATGATGAAGATGGCCACCGGTGAGGGTTCCCCCCTCCGGCAGGGTGCCGGAACAGGGTCCCGATTGGTTTTTGGTGGCTACAGAGGCTTGCGGTGGCGGAACTCCCAATCTATTCTGTTCCCCGAAGTTTTTAGGGTATATGGAGATATATAGGTGGAAGAAGTAGGTGACGGGAGCCATGAGGGGCCCATGAGGGTGGAGGGCGCGCCTAGGGGGGTGGGTGCGCCCTCCTGCCTCGTGCCTTCCTTGTTGCTTCCTTGACGTGGACTCCAAGTCTCCCCGGTTGCTTTCCTTCCAAAAATAACTTCTCCAGAAGGTTTCATTCTGTTTCGACTCTGTTTGATATTCCTTTTCTTCGAAACACTGAAACAAGGGAAAAAACAGGAACTGACACTGGGCTCTGGGTCAATAGGTTAGTCCCAAAAATAATATAAAAGTGTAAAATAAAGCCCATAAATATCGAAGATGGATAATATAATAGCATGGAACAATCAAAATTATAGATACGTTGGAGACATATCATGCCTCTGCACTCTGCTTGTTGACCGCTCACCACCTTCAGCTTCACATTGAAGGTCTTCAGTCATAGGCCGAAATGAGGTGGGATGCGGAGAAAGGCCTCGCACACGACAATGAATGCCGTGATGTTGAGAATAAAGTTAGGGGCTAGGTCATGGAAGTCTAGCCCATAGTAAAACATCAGTCCGCGGACGAACATGTGGAGAGGGAATCCCAGCCCGCGGACAAAATGTGTGAGGAACACAACCCTCTCATGGGGCTCAGGAGTGGGAATGATTTGCCCTTTTGCCAGGAGTCGATGAGCAATCTCCTTGGCCAAATATCCGGCCTCCCGGAGCTCCGTGATGTCCTTCTTAACGGAGGAGGCCATCCACTTGCCTCCAGCTCCGGATCTGGACATGTTTGGAGTGCTTTCTCGAATGAGGAAAAGCTAAAGCTTTTGCACTGGAGCTCAAGGGCGGAAGGACTGAAGGAGAGAATGGGTGTGGGTGAAGGAAGGGAATCCTTATCCCCTTATAAAGGCCACGAATATCAAGCGCCTCCCCACTCGCCCTAAAAACTCGCCTATTCCCAAAGGCTGTATAAATGACACAGTTGGGTTACCCATGCCCGCATTGATGAGAATCCCACGATAAGGGGACACGATCTCTGCTTTGACAAGACGTGCCAATGGCAACCGCGTCTCGGGACGTGGGGCGTCGAACACAAAAACGGTTTGAAATTATGATCGATCGGACGTAATGTCATGCTACAAAAATTTGTCAGCGGATTGGATTCGTGTAAAACTATATTTTCTGTGTGGTTGTGTATGATGTGTGTGACAGGTCTGGATACTATCACTGCGTACAAAGACTATCTTGGAGTTCGGAAAGAAGGGAACCCGCCTTGCAATGTCGAAGACAATCTGCCCACCGGACTCCTCGTCATCGAAGCCAGGTTCAGGGGCTACTGAGGGAGTCCTGGACTAAGGGGTCCTCGGGCGTCCGGCCTGTAATCCATGGGCCGGACTAATGGGCTATGAAGACATGAAGGCCGAAGACTGTACCCGTGTCCGGATTGGACTCTCCTTGGCGTGGAAGGCAAGCTTGGCGACCAGCTATGAAGATTCCTTCTTATGTAACCGACTCTATGTAACCCTAGATCCCTCCGGTGTCTATATAAACCGGAGGGCGTAGTCCAGATAAAGGATACTCATTACCATAGTCATATAGGCTAGACTTCTAGGGTTTAGCCATTACGATCTCGTGGTAGATCAACTCTTGTAATACTCAAATTCATCAAGATCAATCAAGCAGGAAGTAGGGTATTACCTCCATAGAGAGGGCCCGAACCTGGGTAAACATCGTGTCCCCTGTCTCCTGTAACCATCGATCCTAGACGCACAGTTCGGGACCCCCTACCCGAGATCCGCCAGTTTTGACACCGACAACTGTAGTTTGAGGAGTTCATGTATTCACTGAGTGTTAATGCTTTGGTCCGGTACTCTATTAAAAGGAGGCCTTAATATACCTTAGTTTCCATTAGGACCCCGCTGCCACGGGAGGGTAGGACACAAGATTTCATGCAAGTTCTTTTTCATAAGCACGTATGACTATATTCGGAATACATGCCTACATTACATTGATGAATTGGAGCTAGTTATGTGTCACCCTATGTTATAACTATTGCATGAGGAATCGCATCCGGCATAATTCTCCATCACCGATCCAATGTCTAAGAGATTTTCACATATTGTTCTTCGCTTATTTACTTTTCCGTTGCTACTGTTACAATCACTACAAAACCAAAACTGCTACTGTTACTTTTGCCACCATTACCGTTACTTCCATACTACTTTGCTACTAAATACTTTGCTGCAGATACTAAGTTATCCAGGTATGGTTGAATTGACAACTCAACAGCTAATACTTGAGAATATTCTTTGGCTCCCCTTGTGTCGAATCAATAAATTTGGGTTGAATACTCTACCCTCGAAAACTGTTGCGATCCCCTATACTTGTGGGTTATCAAGAGTATTTTCTGGCGCCGTTGCCGGGGAGCATAGCTCTATTCTTTGAGTCACTTGGGATTTATATCTGCTAGTCACTATGAGGAACTTGAAAGACGAAAGAACTTAGATTTTTCCCTCAACTACAAGGGGAGGTAAGGAACTGCCATCTAGCTCTGCACTTGATTCACCTTCTGTTTTGAGTAAGCTTGCGACACCTAAACCTGCTTCTACTATTAATTCTGATATGTTGCATGTTATTAATGATGACACTCCTGCTATGCATGATACTTATGATGAAACTACTTCTATACTTGATACTACTGTGCCACTAGGTGAATTTCTTGATGAACAACTTGCTAGGGCTAGAGAGAATGAAATTATTGAAACTGATAATATTGATGGAAGTGATGATGAAGATCCTCCCCCTAGATATGAATTGCCTGTTGTGCCTGAGGGTTATTGAGGGAGTCCTGGATTAGGGGGTGTCCGGATGGCCGGACTATGACCTTTGGCCGGACTCCCGGACTATGAAGATATAAGATTGAAGACTTCGTCCCGTGTCCGGATGTGACTTTCCTTGGCGTGGAAGGCAAGCTTGGCGATATGGATATGTAGATCTCCTTCCATTGTAACCGACTCTATGTAACCCTAACCCTCTCCGGTGTCTATATAAACCGGAGGGTTTTAGTCCGTAGGACGAACAACAATCATACCATAGGTTAGCTTCTAGGGTTTAGCCTCTCTGATCTCGTGGTAGATCTACTCTTGTACTACCCATATCATCAATATTAATCAAGCAGAAGTAGGGTTCTACCTCCATCGAGAGGGCCGAACCTGGGTAAAACTTCGTGTCCCTTGTCTCCTGTTACCATCCGCCTAGACGCACAGTTCGGGACCCCTACCGAGATCCGCCGTTTTGACACCGACATTGGTGCTTTCATTGAGAGTTCCTCTGTGTCGTCACCTTTAGGCCCAATGGCTCCTCCGATCATCAACAATGATGCGGTCCAGGGTGAGACTTTTCTCCCCGGACAGATCTTCGTATTCGGCGGCTTTGCACTGCAGGCCAATCCGCTTGGCCATCTAGAGCAGATCGAAAGCTACGCCCCTGGCCATCAGGTCAGATTTGGAAGTTTGAACTACAAGGCCGACGTATGCGGAGACTTGATCTTCGACGGTTCGAGCCACAGCCAAGCCGCGCAAGATCTGCCACGATGGGCACGATCTAGCTCGCCGCTGAACAAGGCCATGGAGGCCGCACCGATGTCCGCCCGACCCTTAGCTCGGAGCCGATCGCATAATCGAGGACGGGTGGCTGGACACCGCGTCGGGGCTGCAATCTCCACGGCGATCGAGCGAACACCATACCTGTCCTTTGCGGCTCGTGACTCAAGGTGCCGGACTCCTCTCCGGACCAACCTTCCACGCCATCGCCAATCAAATCCGATTAGGCGCCGATCATGGAGTTCACCGCGCGGACATCTTTTTCGCCGCCTTCTTCAGCGACATTCTGAATTCACTAAAGTCTCTCTCTTTATCGAGAGCCTGGGACGGACTATGGTCAGCAAGGTTGGGATGCGACGACGAAGAAATTCAAACCCCACCCACCACCCACTTCAGAGCCATCGCCGATGATTTAACCGACAAGCTCGACTTCGACCAAGACATCGACGGTATGGACGACGATGCAGAGACGACCAAGAACCAGCGCCACAGGGCAATGGAAGGCCACCTCGTCAGATGACATATACATGGTGGACACCCCAAAAGAAGGAATGGCAATGGAACAACGGAGGATGACCCTCCAAGAAACAGCCTAAGCGCCGGCGTCAAGCGCCGCTCTAAATCCCGCCACAAAAAAACGGTGATTCCGCACCAGAGACAATAACACCCCGGACAAGGTCAAGACAACCCCTCCAAAGAGGATTCAAGACAGAGGATGGAGAAGCCAGCCCTCTTGAGAGAGCGGCGAGATGAGAGGTAGAGGACGATAATTACATGCCTCCCTCCGAAGACGAGGCAAGCCTCGACAACGACGAATTTGTCATGCCTGAGGATCCCGTCGAACAAGAGCGTTTCAAACACAGGCTTATGGCCACGGCGAGCAGCCTCAAGAAAAAATAGCAACAGCTTAGAGCTGATCAAGACTTGCTAGCCGACAGATGAACTGATGTCCTTGCGGCCGAAGAGTACGAACTCGAACGCCCCTCCAAGAGCTACCCAAAACGCAGGCTGCTACCCCGATTAGAGGAGGAAGCACCTAGACCTATATTACCAGTGCATGATGCGGCCGACCGGCCACCTCGTGGCCGCGGTAGAGAGGCCTCTCGGCCCTCCACTCAAGCTGCACCCTGGCGTCGCCCAAAGAATACCAAGGCAAGGGGAAATGCGCCAGACCTGCGAGATATATTGGAGGACAGGGCAAGGCAAACAAGATCGATCTATGGATCGCGTGGGCGCCCCACGACACGTGACGATAACCGTCATGCCGGATATGGCAAATCTGGCCGGGCCGAACACAGTAGACAAAGCTCATTTGAGCTACGTCGTGATATAGCCCAATACAGAGGTGCCGCACACCCACTATGCTTCACAGATGAAGTAATGGATCATCAAATCCCCGAGGGTTTCAAACCCGTAAACATCGAATCATACGATGGCACAACAGACCCTGCAGTATGGATCGACGACTATCTCCTTCATATCCACATGGCCCGCGGTGATGATCTACACGCCATCAAATACCTCCAACTAAAGCTTAAAGGACCAGCTCGGCATTGGCTTAACAGCTTGCCAGCAGAGTCAATTGGCTGTTGGGAGGACCTGGAAGCCGCATTCCTCGACAATTTCCAGGGCACTTATGTGCGACCACCAGACGTCAATGACCTAAGCCACATAATTCAGCAGCCAGAGGAATCGGCCAAACAATTCTGGACACGGTTCCTAACGAAGAAAAATCAAATAGTCGACTATCCGGACGCAGAGGCCCTTGCAGCCTTCAAGCATAACATCCGTGACGAGTGGCTTGCCCGGCACCTAGGACAGGAAAAGCCAAAATCCATGGCAGCCCTCACGACACTCATGACCCGCTTTTGCGCGGGAGAAGACAGCTAGCTAGCTCGTAGTAATAACATGACCAAGATCCCTGATAATTCGGATACAAAGGACAGCATTGGCAGGTCGCGTCGCAACAAGAAAAAGCGCCGCATTAACGGCGACAATGCCGAGGATACGACAGTTAATGCCGGATTCAGAGGCTCTAAACCCGGTCAGCGGAAAAAGCCATTCAAAAGAAATACTCCGGCCCGTCCAATTTGGACCGAATACTCGATCGCTCGTGCCAGATACACGGCACCCCCGAAAAACCAGCCAACCACACCAACAGGGATTGTTGGGTGTTCAAGCAGGCATGCAAGTTAAACGCCAAAAACAATAACAAGGGGCTGCATAGCGATGACGAGGAGGAGCTCCAGCCGCTGAACAATAGGGGACAAAAGGGTTTCCCACCACAAGTGCAGACGGTGAACATGATATACGCAACCCACATCCGCAAAAGGGAATGGAAGCGTGCACTCAGGGATGTATATGCGTTGGAGCCAGTCGCCCCAAAGTTCAACCCATGGTTCTCCTGCCCGATCACTTTTGATCGAAGGGACCACCCCACTAGCATCCGCCATGGCGGATTAGCCGCATTGGTTCTAGACCCAATCATTGACGGATTTCACCTCACTAGAGTCCTTATGGACGGCGGCAGCAGCCTGAACTGCTTTATCAGGATACAGTGCGAAAAATGGGCATAGATCCCTCAAGGATTAAACCCACAAAGATGACCTTTAAAGGCGTCATACCAGGTGTAGAGGCCAACTGTACAGGCTCAGTTACACTTGAGGTGGTCTTCGGATCCCCGGATAATTTCCGAAGCGAGGAGTTAATCTTTGACATAGTCCTGTTCCGCACTGGCTATCATGCACTGCTTGGACGAACCGCATTTGCAAAGTTCAATACGGTGCCGCACTATGCATACCTCATGCTCAAGATGCCAGGCCCTCGAGGAGTCATTACGGTCAATGGAAACACCAAACGCTCTCTCCGAACAGAGGAGCATACGGCGGCCCTCGCGGCGGAAGTACAAAGCAGCCTCTCAAGGCAACTCTCCAGTCCGGCCATTAAACCACCGGACACCTTCAAGCGCGCCCGGAGTAACCTACAACAAGACCGCCTGGCACGTTCCGAGCACGCGTAGCAATGCGGCCCCAACCCCAGCCCTCATGGCTCGCGAAACCAGTACTACGCGTACATAACTACGCCTGGAAATACCATGGGCATAGGGAGAGGGCACGACCCAAGCATGCCCAAAATGCGGCTCAACCGCACTGTGGGCTCTGATTTTTCATTCTTTTTTTTCTTACTTTCAGGACTCCACTTTCCGGAAGGCCTGTCCGGCAGTACAATCACCGAACACACGATGCAACAGCCAGGGAGGCAGAAAGCTACGTCGAGTGTCCAAGTGGTCTCTATAACAAGCAGTATACTTGTTTCACATATCATCCCACAGCTCGCCCCTGGAGGGGGACATGTTAAATAGTCCCATCTCTTGCTTATCGCACTATTTGTATCGTTCTGCTTTTACCGCAGACTTTTCGAATAAACAATACATAGCTTTTGTCTATTATTGCATTCCATTTTTATACAAAAATATGTTCAGTTATGACATTATGCAACCGTACACTTTGGTACGGCCAATACACCAGGGGCTTACGTACCCCAGAATATGGTGTAAGAAGTCCGAACACTCTCATGAGTGCGGCACCCCGAACTTATAGCATTATATGCATCGGCTCCGAATCATGTCTTGGGTCAATAGTTGGGTTTGCCCGGCTCCCATGTTTTGGTACCTTATGTTCCGTTATATCGGCTAAGGTAGCACTGGGAGAACCACTGCGATTGTGCCCTGGTTGAGCTGGGCTAAGCACCTCAGTGGAGAAAGCTAAAACTGACCGTCATGATAGGGCGAGAGCTGGTCGCTGTTCGAGAGGTTTTCGAGTCCCTAAAGACTTATGCCGCTTAGAGCGAGGAGTCGGCTTTGTCCGTGAGGCTTGATAGCGCCCGAACTCGGTCTTCGAATACTAGGGGCTTCACGAAATTTAAAATTATAGAATTCTATGGCTAAGTGAGAGTGTTCAAGCATTATAGTCCAACGCCTTGTTCGTTGTGTTGAGCGCCTCAAGGACCCATAAATGGGAAAAGAGCGCCAAGTTTATCCCGAACACCCCAAAGACTCGTGGCTGGGGGGGCGGTTTACGACTCGCCATCTCTCAATTTTGATAAACGGCCGCACAGAAGGTAATATTTTAAATTCAAAAGCGTTGCTTAGCACACATGAACAAGTTTTCAGCGTACAGGATCACAAATTCGAGTTTACTCAAAAATTACATCTTTGGAGCACTCATCCGCTATACGACGGGCACCCTTCAGGACGCCCTCATAATACATCTCGGGCTTGCGATGCTCCTTGCCCGACGGTGGTCCGTCCGCCACAAGCTTCTCAGCGTCCATCTTGCCCCAGTGCACTTTAGCACGGGCAAGGGCCCTACGGGCACCTTCGATGCATACAGAGCGCTTGATGACTTCAAGTCTTGGACAGGCATCCACCAGCCGCTTTACCAGCCCGAAGTAGCTCCCAGGCATGGCTTCCCCAGGCCACACCCGGACTACGAGACCCTTCATGGCCTGTTCGGCCACCTTATGGAGCTCGACCAGCTGCTTCAGCTGGTCGCTCAAGGGCACCGGGTGTCCGGCCTCAGCATACTGAGACCAGAACACCTTCTCCGTCGAGCTCCCCTCTTTGGCTCGGTAGAATGCGGTAGCGTCTGACACACTCCGGGGAAGATCTGCAAACGCTCCTGGAGAGCTCCGGACTCGGGTAAGTAACAAATAATTCACTTTCACGTGCTTGCTTTTCATAAAGAATGCCTTACCCGCCGCTATCTTTTTCATCGCCTCAATTTCCTGGAGGGCTTTTTGGGCTTCGGCCTTGGCAGATTTGGCGCTCTCAAGCGCCTAGGCGAGCTCGGACTCTCGAGTCTTTGAGTCAAGATCCAAACTCTCATGTTTTTCCACGAGAGCCTGGAGCTCTTGCTGTACCGCCGCCACCCGCGCCTCCTGCTTCTCTCGCTGGGTACGCACCACGGCCACATTTTCTTCGGCCTTGGACAGCGCTTCCTTCAGGGTTGCCGCCTGGGTTGTGGCCCCTGCAATACCCACGTTGGTCCTGTCATTTTTTGCAACCACATCTTTTTTATATACTTACATAAGGTATTACTTACCTTCCTTGTCCTCGAGCTGCTTCTTGGCAAGGCCGAGCTCGTCCTCGGACAGCTCGAGGCTCTGCCTCAATGCATCGACCTCCGCAGTCAGTGCGGCAGAGGTCAGCAGCACAGCCTGCATTCCCATATTGACATACTTATGTTAGACTCCTGCATATATCTTTTGATCCTCGTTCGCTTTTCTTTCCTAACACCAAACCGAGCATCAGGGCTACCGCTTATGCGGTAATATTTTTACATATCTTAAATACATACCTCAAAGCCTGTTAGAAGGCTGGCACATGCTTCGGTCAGCCCACTCTTGGCGGACTGAACCTTCTGGATCACCACACTCATAGTAGTGTCGTGCTCCTCGTCGATGGAGGCGCCGTTAAGCACCTCCAGCAAGTTATCCGGCGCCTCCGGTTGGAGGAGGTCACCGGCGTCGCATGCTTGCCCTTCTTACGTGGGGGCCGCCTGCCGGACTCTGGAACCACTGAAGGTTCCGGTGCGGAGTCTGGCCCGGGGCCGGACTTAGAGCCCTTTGGGGTTTTATCCCCTTTTCGCCTGGACTCCGGGAGGTCGCCTTGCGGCGCCTCCAGGACCACCTCCTCCTGGCTTGGCCCCTTTTGGGGCGCCACCTCGGCGTCATCCGCAGCGCGAGGAGAGGAGGCGGTCGGAAGTGAAGTGCTGTTCACATCCGACGAACCCAGGGAACCGCTCGACGAAGCATCGAGCCCGGCCTTGGGCGGACTGCATGATTATATTTGGCGTCAGAAGGTACTGTGCAATAAGGGAACGCCATGAGTTATTCTGGTATCCGGATACTTACGATCTTGCCAGGGGCTTGGCCCTGGATGGCCACTCCTCTTCGCCGTCGTCGGTGTTGGTGGAGTAGTCCGGAGGAAGAGTCCTTCCCTTCTTGGACCCTCCGGCCCCCCCAGTTGGGGCGGCCTTCCTTTTCATTCCTCCCCCCGCTGGAGGGGGAGAGGCTTCTTCTTCCTCCTCCTCGTCTTCACGAGAGGAGTCCGCCTTGGAGTCATCGGACGATGAGTCCGACACCACCTGGCTCCGGGAACTCCATCGAGTTCCCGCGGCCTTCTTCTTGGCCTTCTTCTCCGGCACCACGTAAGGTGCCGGAACCAGCAGCCCCGTCAAGCGGACGTCCGCTGGGTCTTCTGGCAAGGGAGCCGGACAGTCAATCTGCCCGGACGTCCTCTGCCAATCCTGTCAAAGGTAAGGGAGTTTAGATCACGCATAGAGTCAAACTATGAAAAACAAGTGTCCCGTAAAGGGCAAAATAGCTTACCGCGTTGGCTTGATGCTGCGCACTGAATCTGCGATCCTCGGTAGCGGATGCGGGAGCCTCGGTAACCTTGAACAACACCTTCCAGGCATGTTTGTACGTAGTGTCGAAGAGCCTGCTCAGGGTTTGGTGCAGTGCCGGATCAAACTCCCACAAGCTGAAAGCTCGTTGTTGGCACGGGAGGATCCGGCGGATAAGCATGACCTGGACTGCGTTGACGAGTTTGAGCTTCTTGCTCACCAGGTTTTGGACGCATGTTTGGAGTCCGGACAACTCCTCCGAATTACCCCACGACAAGCCCGTCTCTTTCCAGGAGGTGAGCCGTGTAGGGAAGCCAGATCGGAATTCGGGGGCCGCTGCCCATTCAGGGTCACGCGGCTCGGTGATGTAGAACCACCCCAATTGCCACCCCTTTATGGTCTCCACGAAGGAGCCCTCGAGCCATGTAACATTGGTCATCTTGCCCACCATGGCACCTCCGCACTCCGCTTGGCGGCCGCCCACAACCTTCGGTTTGACATTGAAGGTCTTCAACCATAAACCGAAGTGGGACTGGATGCAGAGGAAGGCCTCGACACGACGATGAACGTCGAGATATTGAGGATGAAGTTCGGGGCCAGATCGTGGAAATCCAGGCCGTAGTAGAACATGAGTCCCTGGACAAATGGTTGAAGTGGAAAACCTAGTCCGCGGAGGAAGTGGGTGAGGAACACCACCCTCTCATGGGGCCTGGGGGTGGGGATGAGCTGCCCCTTGTCGGGAAGCCGGTGCGCGATGTCATTGGACAAGTATCCAGCCTTCCTCAGCTTTTTAATGTGCCCCTCCATGACGGAGGAGACCATCCACTTGCCTCCCGCTCCGGACATGGCTGGAGAAGGTAGAGGTGGGATGTGCGGACTTGGGCTCTAGAGCTCGAGTGCGCGAAAATGGATAAGCAAAGGAGGAAGAAGGCGTAGATGGAAAAGGTGGATCCTTATCCCCTTATATGGGTGGACGAAACTATGTGCCCCCACCAGCTGGTAAAACTCGCTTATCTCCCAAGCTACCAGAATTAATGGCATGGTTGGGTTACCCACACCCGTATTGATGAGAATCCGGAATAAGGGGACACGATCTCCGCTTCAACAAGACGTGTTAAGGAAACCGCCTCGCTAAGTCTTGTTGAGGTGGGACAGTAAAAACGATTTGAATAAAGGTTTGGCCGTGGTGTGATGTCACATTGCGGAATACGTCAGCAGATTGGATTTGTGCAAATATTATTCTCTCTACGGTGGTATGTGGAAATTATTTTGCAGAGCCGGACACTATCCTTGTGTTCAAAATCTTCTATGAAGTATTCGGAGGAGGAACCCGCATTGCAATGTCGAAGACAAACTACACGCCGGACTCGTCGTCATTGAAGCCTGGTTCAGGGGCTACTGAGGGAGTCCTGGATTAGGGGGTGTCCGGATGGCCGGATTATGACCTTTGGCCGGACTCCCGGACTATGAAGATACAAGATTGAAGACTTCGTCCCGTGTCCGGATGGGACTTTCCTTGGCGTGGAAGGCAAGCTTGCCGATACGGATATGTAGATCTCCTTCCATTGTAACCGACTCTGTGTAACCCTAACCCTCTCCGGTGTCTATATAAACTGGAGGGTTTTAGTCCGTAGGATGAACAACAATCATACCATAGGCTAGCTTCTAGGGTTTAGCCTCTCTAATCTCGTGGTAGATCTACTCTTGTACTACCCATATCATCAATATTAATCAAGCAGGAGTAGGGTTTTACCTCCATCAAGAGGGCCCGAACCTGGGTAAAAACATCGTGTCCCTTGTCTCCTGTTACCATCCGCCTAGACGCACAGTTCAGAACCCCCTACCCGAGATCCGCCGGTTTTGACACCGACAGTTATGTTATGGATGAAGAAACTGCTAGAGACTTTCTTGCTTGCAATGATAGGAATGATCTTAAGAAATTATTAGCTAAGCTGAAAGAAAAACCTTTGAATGCTAGAATGAAATATGACCCTGCTTTTGCTACTTCACCTATCTTTGTTACTGATAAGGATTATGATTTCTCTGTTGATACTGAGATAATTACTTTGGTTGAATCTGATCCTTTCTATGGCTATGAATCTGAAACTGTCGTGGCACATCTTACTAAATTAAATGATATAGCCACCTTGTTCACTAATGATGAGAAAACTCGCTACTATTATATCCTTAAATTATTTCCGTTCTCATTAAAGGTTGATGCTAAAACATGGTTTAATTCTCTTGATCCTGGTTGTGTGCGTAGTCCCCAGGATATGATTTACTACTTCTCTACTAAATATTTCCCCGCTTATAAGAAACAAGCTGCCTTAAGGGAAATATA
Organism: Aegilops longissima; assembly: GCA_021605205.1. NCBI lineage: Eukaryota > Viridiplantae > Streptophyta > Magnoliopsida > Poales > Poaceae > Aegilops > Aegilops longissima. Next base: position 49,023,960 of record CM038679.1, read on the forward strand.
TAATTTTGTGCAAATTGAAGAAGAGAGTCTCCCACAAGCTTGGGGGAGGCTTCTCCAATTACTTAATGCTTTGCCTGATCATCATCTTAAGAAAAATGAAATACTTGATATCTTTTATAGTGGACTAACTGATGCTTCCAGAGACCACCTGGATAGTTGTGCTGGTTGAGTTTTCAGGGAAAGAACAGTTGATCAAGATGAATTGCTATTGAATAATATGTTGACTAATGAAAATAATTGGACACTTCCTGAACCAACTCCTAAGCCAACTCCGAAGAAAAGGGGTATTCTATTTCTCAGTCCTGAAGATATGCAAGAGGCAAAGAAATCTATGAAAGAAAAAGGTATTAAAGCTGAAGATGTTAAGAATTTACCTCCTATTAAAGAAATACATGGTCTTAATTTGCTGCCTGTTGAAGAAATACATTGTCTTGATAACCTGACACAGGTAGTAAAGGTAAATTCTCTCTATAGATTCGATGAAGGTGATATCCCTCGTGATAAGTCCGCTAGCCAATGCTTAGATGAGTTTGATAATTTATTGTCAAACAAGAAAACTTCAATGCTTATTTTGGTAGACAATTGAAACGTAATGCTTATATGCTTGAACACTTGAGTGATTATATGGCTAGTGTTAAAGGTGAACTTAAACTTATTAGTAAACATGCTTCTATGGTTACCACTCAAGTAGAACAAGTACTTAAAGCTCAAAATGATTTTCTCAATGAATTAAATTATAAGAAAAATGGCTTTGCTGTTAGAGTTGCAACTAGAGGAGGTAAAGTGACTCAGGAACCCTTGTATCCTGAAGGCCACCCTAAGAGAATTGAGAAAGATTCTCAGAGAACTAATGTTGATGCACCTAGTCCTTCTAAAAGGAAGAAAAAGAAAAATGATAGGACTTTACATGCTTCTAGTGAACCTGTTGTTGACACACCTGAGAATCCCAATGATATTTCTATTTCTGATGCTGAGACACAATCTGGTGATGAACATGAACCTAGTGATAATGTTAATGATGATGTTCATGTTGATGCTCAACCTAGTAATAACAATGATGTAGAAATTGAACCTGCTGTTGATCTTGATAACCCACAATCAAAGATTCAACGTTATGATAAGAGAGACTTCGTTGCTAGGAAGCACGGTAAAGAAAGAGAACCATGGGTTCAGAAACCCATGCTTTTTTGAAAGTGCAACTATCCCTAGGTGGTTTTGGTAATTCCTAACAACATATAGCTCATTGAGCTAACACTATTTCAAGACTAATATTTCAGGAAAGCTCAATGATTGGCATGGCATGGATGAGAAAAGTGGACCCCTCAAAATGCTAAGGACAAAGGGATTGGCTCAAGCTTAAAGCTCAAGACTCTACATTTTCTATTTTAGTGATCCAAGATCACATTGAGTCTATAGGAAAAGCCAATACTATCAAGGAGGGATGAGGTGTTGCTTAATGGCTTGCTTGCTCAAAGTGCTTAGTGATATGCTCCAAAGCCCTCAACCACTTTCTCACTTCCACATATGACCTAAACCAAAAGTCAAACTCGGCCCCACCGATTCTTTCCATTCGGCGCCACCGAGTTCAGATGTCATAGCCACTGCCACAAACCCTAGGCAAATCGGTCTCACCGATAGGGATCTCGGTCTCACCGAGATGGGATTGTAATCTCTCTGTTTCCCTTCGTAACGTTTCGGTCCTACCGAGATGAGCGATCGGTCCCACCGAGATTGCAATGTAAACTCTCTGTTTCCCTTTTGTAACATTTCGGTCTCACCGAAATGAGCGAATCGGTCCCACCGAGTTTACATGACCAACTCTCTGGTTAGCTTATTACCAAAATCGGTCTCATCGAGTTTGTGTAATCGGTCTCACCGAGATTACATTATGCCCTAACGCTAACCATATCGGTCCTACCGAGTTGCATGTTGGTCCCACCGAAAATCCTAACGGTCACTAGATTTGCTGAATCGGTCCGACCAAGTTTAACAATTCGGTCCCACCGAGTTTGGCAAGTTGTGTTTAACGGTTAGATTTTGTGTGGAGGATATATATACCCCTCCACCTCCTCTTCATTCATGGAGAGAGCCATCAGAACGAACCTACACTTCCAATACACATTTTCTGAGAGAGAACCACCTACACTTGTGTTGAGGCCAAGATATTCCATTCCTACCATATGAATCTTGATCTCTAGCTTTCCCCAAGTTGCTTTCCTCTCAAATCTTCTTTCCACCAAATCCAAATCCTTGAGAGAGAGTTGAGTGTTGGGGAGACTATCATTTGAAGCACAAGAGCAAGGAGTTCATCATCAACACACCATTTGTTACTTCTTGGAGAGTGGTGACTCCTAGATTGGCTAGGTGTCACTTGGGAGCCTCTGACAAGATTGTGGAGTTGAACCAAGGAGTTTGTAAGGGCAAGGAGATCGCCTACTTTGTGAAGATCTACCGCTAGTGAGGCAAGTCCTTCGTGGGCGATGGCCATGGTGGGATAGACAAGGTTGCTTCTTCGTGGACCCTTCGTGGGTGGAGCCCTCCGTGGACTCTCAAGCAACTGCTACCCTTCGTGGGTTGAAGTCTCCATCAACGTGGATGTACGATAGCACCACCTATCGGAACCACGACAAAAACATCCGTGTCTTCAATTGCGTTTGAATCCTCCAAACCCTTCCCTTTACATTCTTGCAAGTTGCATGCTTTACTTTCCGCTGCTCATATACTCTGTGCATGCTTGCTTGAATTGTGTTAAGATTGCATGACTTGTTCTAAAGTTGCTATTATCTGCCAAGAACTAAAATTGGGAAAATGCTAGATTTTTATTTGGTCAAGTAGTCTAATCACCCCCCCCTCTAGACATACTTTCGATCCTACAAGTGGTATCAGAGCTTTGGTCTCCATTTTCTTTGATTTCCATAGCTTTTGGTGGTAATAGCCTTGGTTTCACAACCTAGGAGAGTATGGCGTCTAGCAAGGGAAATTACCACCGTAGAGGTCCTTACTTTGATGGTACAAATTTTGCTAGTTGGAAGCATAAGATGAAAATGCATATTCTTGGACATAACCTCGCCGTTTGGGCTATTGTGTGTGTTGGCTTGCAAGGTGACTTCTTTGATGGGAGAGAACCGAACCGCGAAGCTACCGCAGAAGAGCTGAAGATGTTGCAATACAATGCTCAAGCTTGTGATATCCTCTTCAACGGATTGTGCCCCGAAGAATTCAACAAAATCAGCCGTCTTGAGAATGCAAAGGAAATTTGGGATACTTTGATTGATATGCACGAAGGTATCGACTCCGTCAAGGAATCCAAATTGGATGTGCTTCAAAGTCGACTTGACAAGTTCAAAATGAAGGATGGTGAAGGTGTCGCTGAAATGTACTCTAGGCTTGCTCTTATCACAAATGAGATCGCCGGCTTAGGAAGTGAAGAGTTGACCGACAGATTCATCATCAAGAAGATCCTATGAGCCTTGGATGGAAAATATGATACCGTGTGCACATTGATCCAAATGATGCCCAATTACAAAGATCTCAAGTCAACGGAAGTCATTGGAAGATTCGTTGCTCATGAGATGTCACTCAAGGATAAGGAGGAGCTCCATAACAAGTCAAGTGGTGCTTACAAAGCCTCATGTGAAGCTCCCACATCATCAAGTGAGAAACAAACCTTCAATGAAGAATTGAGCCTAATGGTGAAGAACTTTAACAAGTTCTACAAGAGTAGAAGCAAAGAGAGAAGTTCCAAGTCAAGGTCCTACAATGACAAAAGATCTTCTAGTCGAGAGCGTAATTGCTACAATTGTGGAAAACCCGGACACTACTCAAATGATTGTACGCCCCCCTACAAAGAAGTGAAGATTCTCCCAAAAGAAGAAGTAGAAGAGAAGAATCACCATCAAGAGAGAGAAGTAGTAGGGATGATCGTTATGAACGAAGACCCTCATGGAGAAGCAAGGATTCGGAAAGGTAGGACAAGTCATCAAGGAGCTATACAAAACGAAGACATCAAGCTCATGTTGGTGAATGGGTATCCGGCTCCGACTCCGACAATCACTCCGAGAGAAGCTATCACTCCGACTCCGAATATACTCAAGATGAAGGTGTTGCCGGTCTAGCACTTGTGTCAACCAACTCCTACGACATATTTGATTCACCAAATGAAGGAATTGGAAGATGCTTCATGGCCAAAGGTCCAAAGGTATCACACCCCGAGTATGTTGATTTCAATGGTGATGAAGATGACTTGTTAAGTGATGATGATTTACTTGTTGACAACTCTAGTGATGAATACTATGATGAAACGTCAATTAATCATGATAATCAAGATAAAACGAATGACAATGATAAGGATAAGATCGAGTCTCTAACTAAGGAACTAAACAATCTTAAGTTAGCTCTTGAAACTATCTTAGGAGATCATCAAGAACTTTTAAGGACTCATGAGAAATTACGTTTTGAAAAGCTCAACCTTGAGCAAGAGCATGAGTTCTTAAAGGCAATCAATGACGATCTTCGCAAGAAAAGTTCTTCTTACATTGCCAAGCATTTACTCTTATCCACTTACATGCCTCAAGTCAAGTCTAGTAACAAGAACAAGAAGGATTCTTCCTCTAGTAGTAACAATAATCATGCTAAATCCAATGTTGTTGCTTCTTGTAGTTCTCTTGATTCCACTAATGATTCTCTTAGCCAAGTTACACTTGAGCAAGAAAATAGCTTATTGAAGGGAATTATAGAGAAAGGTGTCTACAAGAGCCTTGCCGGGAGTAAGCAATTCGAGGAAATTGTACGCAAGCAAGGAAGGCACTGGAAGAACCAAGGTGTTGGTTTTGAACAAAAGTTCAATGCCAATGGAGTTGAGTGGGAAGAAGATCAATACCCCAAGACGAAGTTTGTTCCTTAACAAGAGAAGTATGATCCTACTTCTTTCAAAGGGACACAAGCTCAAGATGATCTTGCACCATAAGACCACAAAGAAAAAGGCAAGGACAAGCTTCAAGAAGAAATTGATGCATTTGAAGAAGCTCCTAAGGCCTTGGTCAAGTGGGTTCCCAAGACTACATCAAGTTCCACTTCATCAAGTACGACTACAACTCCGAGGATTCCCATCAAGATGGTGTGGATCCCAAAGAAGAAGAACTAGAGAGTTCTTGAGGGTGACTCCGCCAACATACTTCACTCTTATCATTTCGGTAAGAACAAGTGCAATCAACCTCCACATCTTGCACTAGTTCAAGGAGTGCCAAACCCTCTTGTTGGTAAGACAAGGGACAAGGTAACCAAATGCTTTCATAGACATCATCTTGTGTATGCATCACTCTATGTCTATGGATATTCCTTGTTTGTTCCTTGTGGGACTAACCCGTGTAGGTATTGAAAGTGCAACTCACTCCAAAGGATTGCTCCAAATGATCTACATCAACATTGAGCATCTACATCTTCAACACCTACATGAATTCATCATCGACAAAACCCAAGGTTAGTTCATCCCTCTTAGGGGGGATCTCACATCTAGGGGAGATTTACTCTAAGAATTGAGCTAAAGCAACTCTAATGATGTGAACACAACAACACTTTATGTAAAAGTGATAACCCCACTTGTGCTTAAACGATGAGTATGACCTATGATCAAATGTTCTCATTTGACCCCTAAGTCAATATACTCATATATAGATGACCTAGTCATCGCCAATTGCTTGATAGATGCTAGAATTGTTTGTGCATGCTTTGCCACATATTTCATTTACCATTTTATTGGGTGAGCATGTTGGTTGCATAATTTACTCATTCGAGGACATCCACTTGTTGTTTTGATTGATTGGTCTCTTTTTTCTTTTGCCAAGTGGATGGACAAGAATGCCTAAGAACCTTCTCTAGCTATCTATGCTCTTCTCATCTCAAACTCTATTCATGCTGCATCACAAAGTTTGATCAAGTCAGATTCGAACCACTCTGTGTGAGGTGCACTCGGAGTCCCCGATTCTTCATAGACTTAAACTTCCAAAACTTCTTTGCGCGTTTCGGTCTGACCGATTCATCCATTTCGGTCATACCGAGATCACTAAGTCGATCTAGGTTTTCAATCTCGTTGCAACCGATTTGAACCTTTCGGTCACACCGAGTTTCAGTAACTGTTTGCAGTTATGAATCTCGGTGCCACCGAGTTGTTCACTCGGTCACACCGACAGGGTCAGGCTATATATTCTCACGGGCCAAAATCTGGAAAACTTTCCGAACCTCTTCGCCCGCGCTCAGCCTGCTCTGCCTCCGTGGTCTCCGGATCGTCCTCCTCGTCGCCAGCCGCCTCGAGTCATTGGTCTCCGCCGCCATCAACGGGATCGTCTCCGCCGTTGCCGCCGTAGCAAGTCCATCGCCGCACTAGGGTATGGACTTGATCCTTGTGCTGATCTCTTTCCGATTCCCCAGCACATTGTTTTGCCATGTATCTTGCCATGATTGAGATCACTCTATCCAATGAAAACACTCCGTAGATTAGTTGTGGATTGAAATTTTAAGGTTAGGTTTCCGCCGAAACCATCTCGGACCGACCGAATTGTTGAAATCTGTTCCACCGATTTGGCTCAGGCCATTGCACATGTGATTCTCGGTCTGACCGAGAATTGCAAATCGGTGTGACCGAGTTCAAGTCTTTGTGAAACCCTAGTAGTCTCGGTGCCATCGAACTATGACTCGGTCTGATTGAGTTCACTAGTTTAGGTTCCAACAGCTGCTTCGGTATCACCGAGATTTCAAATCGGTAGATCCGAAATGCTTTCTGTGGAAAACTAAAACTAAGTTTTTTTATTAATTCTTTTGCAAAAACCTCTGCACTTTGTGATGCTCATCCACTCTAACTCATCTATAAACTATTCACAGGGTCAGCTGTTAGTGTTTGCATCATGTCAGATTAGAGTGACAGCCAGAACAAGTCTGAGGAGCAGGTTCACATGAGTGAGGGCACTAGTCCCTCTAGCAGCTCAGATGATGGAAGCAGGAGCACGCCCAGCAACTTGCCAAAGGCTTCCATGAGAGCCAGCAAGAAAAGAACCTCAGATTCAGAGGATGAGGACTATGTGGCTGAGGAGGAAGAAGCCACATCAAAGAAGAAGGTGCTAAAAAAGGAATATGGCACAACTGCTGCAACTAAGCCAGGTCCGAAGACCAAGAGGCCAGCAGGAAGACATCCAATGTCTAAGCCAAGGAAAGTTGCCACAGGTGAGAAAATGGTGTTCACTCTTGAACCCAAGGAAGCTGGAGATGGCAAGAAGAGAAAGAGAGGGTCAAGAAGACCACTGCCAGAGTTCTAGGCAAGTCCTCTATGATGAGAGACTCTGAAGAGGAAGAGGAAGAGGTTGCTGCACCAACACCTAAGGCACAGAAGCTTATGGGAGATGCCATAAGATCAGGGGCTGCTCCATCTAAGCCCAAAGAAGCTCCCAAGCCAGCTGCTCCAAAAACCAAAACTACACCTAAGAGAAGCACCAGGAACATTCCTGCAGATGAGAAAAACAAGGCCCCAAAGGCTCAAGCTGCAATGGAAGAAGAAGATGATGAGTCACATGTCTTGAGGAAGTTGAAGCCAAAAATTCCAGATCACAATGATGTTCATCCAGTAGCTGAGAACATGAAGATAAGGAAGGATTCAAGATTGAGGCTATGGAGAGAGTCAGATTCATATGCCACCGTAAGAAGAACTGCTGTGGATTACGGTGTTCCATACCAAGGAACAACAGGACTTCTATGAGACAATTTCGCTTGACAAGAAGCCAATAGTGTGTGACATGAGATGGGTCAACTGGGAGTACATCAAGGAGAATGAAGAACACTATCCTAGAGTATATGACAGTTTCAAGGCTTGTGGAGTTGATGAGTTTGTGGCTCAGAAGCTCACAAAGTGGAATGATGAGCTTATAATGCAGTTCTACTCCACAGCTCACTTCTACCCAGATGGATGATAGTCTGGATGTCTGAAGGCACTAGATACCAGTCAACAGTTGCAGAATGGGCTCAGTTAATCAATGCCCTAGAAGAACAAGAAGATGACTTGGATGTCTATGCCAAGAAGAAGGATCACAACTCCATGGCTAGCATGTACAAGGAGATTCCTGATGCAGATCTTGAGACTCACCAGTTTGGATCAGTGAAACACTTGCTGTCAGGTCTGCCCACAATCAACTGGATCCTCAGGCACACACTTTTGCCAAAGTCAGGTGATCACAGAATGATCAGAGGTCACTCCATCAATTTGCTGCACATTTTTGATGTCCCACAAAAGTTCAAGGTCATGAGTCTAATTGTGGAAACCATAAAGAGGACAGCTGCAGATCAGAAGAGGAGTTGTGGGTATGCCCCAAAGATTCAGGAGCTGATCAACTCCAAGATGGGCACTGACACATATGTCTTGGACAAGGAGCACTTGCCCATCTACCCATACTTTGAGGATAACACTATTGTGATGGATGAAAATGAACCATCTTCTATGCAAGCAAAAGAGGGAGAAGCAAAGACTGAAAAGGCTGCAAAGATGCCAACCATGGACGAGGCATCTCAGTATCTTCTGAAGAGCAAGCAAGATCAGCTTGGCTACTTGATTGCCTCCACTTTGAGAATTGAGAACACTACAAAAAAAATACACATCCGTGACATTTTGGGCCGAATGAATTTTTTTTCTGTCATACATATGACACTTCTATGACGATAATTGTGACAAAACTAGGTATCATCATAGCTGTGGTGGGCTCCTACTTCTATGACAAAAAATCATGACAGAAAATGGGCTTTTCGTCCTGGGCGGGCCGGAGACGCAGTTGCATGACATTCTTTGGGCCGTCCATGATGGAAAAACCGTGGTAGAAGCGAGGGGAGGAAAATTTCGGGAGTTCCGGTTACGGTGGGAGGTCGGGGCCGAAGCGATGCGTGTTTCTCTCGTGACACGACGTCTGCTGCGTGTGTGTAGGCGTTGGCTCTAATTGAACCCGAAGCGAGGCGTTGGGCTCGCCCGAACCCGAGCGATGGCACTCGCAGCTACGCGTTATCGAACCCGAAGCGATCGATCGATGGCTGTTAACTAAACCGATCGAACGATTCTTCGCTACTATCGCTAATCAAGCCGATCGATGCTGCCTCTGGATGAACAAAGGAGCGTTGCGGGGGGTGGATGAAAGTGAGTGGTGGTGTTGCCTCGGATGAACAAGACCCGTGGTGTGGTGGAGGGCTGGATGAACAATAGACGGTGGAGGGGTGCCCGTGGAGGGTGGTTGAACAGACCCCGTGAGTGTGGAGGGCTGGATGAGCGAGAGCGGTGGAGGGTGGTTGAACGAAGAGGCGGTGGAGTAGTCGCGGTGGAGGCTGGATGAACAGGAGCCCGTGGAGGCTGGAGGAGGTCGACGGTAGCCCGTGGGGGCTGGAGGAGGTCGACGGTGGAGATGAACAGTATCTCGTGGAGTACCGTTTTGCGGTACGCCACGCCCATCCCGATGAACAGGACCCCCGTTTCGGCCGTAGCGCTCCAACACAAGTCCGCTTGTTCGTTTTGCGGTACACCGCACTTCTCCCGATCAACAGACCCCGTTTGACCGTAGGAGGTCCGTTCGTCCGCCGTTATGGTACGCCACACCCTCTCGATCAACAGGACCCCGTTTCGACCGTAGGAGGTCCGTTTTCTCCGCTTTAGGGAACGCATGAGGCACCCTCCCGATCAACAGGACCCGTTCCAAACGTGGGAGGTCCGTTTCCTCCGCCAGCGGACGCCAGCCTCGCTTCCATCGCTGTTCCGCCCAAGCCCTCCCGGCGAACACGATGACGATTCGCTTCGACCCAGCCGGTTGGCTCCCACGCATTCCGTTGCCTCCCGATGAACACGATGCATTCCGTTGCCTCCCCATGAACACGACGCATTCCGTTGCTTCCCCATGAACACGACGACGATGCTGTTTCTCCGTTCCGACCCAGCCATGTACACGAGCCCTCGCCGTACGTATGCGCGAGTAGGCGTTCGAGACCCCGCCCGTATGTACACATACGTGGCCGTATTTTCTTTCTTGCACCCTGGCCGCTGTACATACGTGTACATGCTATGTGCGCGCCTCTACTAAGACACGTGCGCGCCTCTACTACGACACGTGCATGCCTCTACATCGACCATTATGTACGTACACGTTCGCGACTAGAATGGCAACGCTACGTACGCTTCGACCAGGTGGGTCCCGACTGTCTGACACTTCCTTGCATGCGAAAACGTAGCTGGTGGGTCCCAGCAGTCAGAGGGGCGAATCGTTTTTTTTGCCCGGACGCACTTCCTTTGCGTGCGAAGATGTAGCTGGTGGGTCCCAGCAGTCAGGGGGGTGAATCATTTTTTTGCCCGGACACACTTCCTTGCGTGCGAAGATGTAGCCGGTGGGTTCCAATAGTCAGGGGGGCGAATCGTTTTTTTTGCCCGGACACACTTCCTTGCGTGCGAAGATGTAGCTGGTGGGTCCCAGCAGTCAGGGGGGCGAATCGTTTTGTTTTTTTGCCCGGATACACTTCCTTCCGTGCGAAGGTGTAGCTGGTGGGTCCCAGTAGTCAGGGGGGAAACGTTTTTTTCATGAAATACGGTGGCCCGTCCGGTGGGTCCCCGCTGTCAGGTGGAGGAATAATTATTTTGCGCATAATAAGGAGGCACTTCCTTGCTGCAGCCGTGGACCAGTTGTCAGCCTCTCCACGTACAGTCCACGTCAGATGGAAGCCGTTCCTTGACCACGTTGACCACGCCGCGCTGAGAGCACCAGGGCGGTGGACGGCGGCGAGGCCTAGGAAGGGGACGACGTGGAGCCGGGGAAGACGCGGCAGTGGATGCCCACGCGTAGAGGAGTACGAGGGTTCACTGGTTCGCTGCGGTGTGAGGCTGCCATCGCCCGAGAATAACAGGCGTGTGGGTGAGTAGAGGATGGCCTGCCAGCGGTGGGACTAGTAGGGGAGGTGAGGCCTCCTCACGATCGCAGCCGGGTCACGGAGGCAGGAGCACGAGGCATGATTGGCGCTGGTTTGGGCGGCCGGAGCAAGAAGACCAGAGGTTGAAGAAGCACTACGGCCGTTGGATGGACATCGACGGTCCGGAGCTAGAATCGTGCATATTGACTAAGTTGACAAAGCCCTCCGTCCCGTCAACTTAGTAGGCCCACAAGTCAGGCCACTATATTGGGTCCCAGCTAACAGGGGAGTATTCATTTTTTGTGTGCTAATAAGGAGGCACTTCCTTGCGTGCGAAGATATAGCTGGTGGGTCCGAGCTGTCAGAGCCGGCCGCGGGGAGGAGGGAGCAGGCAGTCCCGCCGGCGCTTGTTTGAGCGGCTGGAGCAGGAAGAGCAGAGATTAAAGAAGCACGACGGCCGTTGGATGGCCATCCAACAGTCACTGCTTGTGCATCAACCTTTTTTTAGGAAAGCCTAAAATATGTGGAAAACAACATACAACCCATCTGCCATTATTTCTAATAATTTACAGCCCATTTGCTAATTCTAAGGTTTTTTTGGAGCCCATATTCTTTTTGTTAGCATTACTGCCCATATTGTGGCCACGGTAAAAAAATATACGAAATTTTGCATATTTCGATGCGGTTCGAACTGTTTTTAATCCTGAAATTTCGACTCACATTCAAACTGATTTTAAAAATAAATGTATATCAATATAAAATCCAACAAATTCTCCACGCATAAAAATTAATGTAATTTAAAATCTCTAAATAAAAAAAAGATATTTGAAACTAATTGCCGGTTTGATGTGTTTTAAAAATGTACAACCCATTTCTCATTACCGATGGGCCATTTTCTCGACCAGTCGAATGAAAGCTCTCCTTGTCTTGAAATATTTGTAGCCCAAGAGGCCTGACAAAGCGACTTACTTGGCAAATCACAAAAAAACTGGGCTATGGCCGTGGACCCAGCTGTCAGCCTCTCCACGTACAATACTCTTCCGATGGAATGTTGTTGACCACATTGACCACGCCGCACCGAGAGCACCAAGGCGGTGGACGTCGGCGAGGCCTAGGAAGGGGACGGCGCGGAGCCGGGGAAGACGCGGCAGTTTATGCACACGCGGAGAGGAGTACAAGGGTTCACTGGTTTGGCTGCGGTGTGAGGCTGCCGTCGCCACAGGGCCTGGCTAGCGGTGGGAGTAGTAGGGGGCGATGAGGCCTCAACGGCAGCACAGCCGGCCACTGGAGGCAGGAGTAGGCGGTCTCCCCGGCGCTGGATTGGGCGGCTGGTGCAAGAAGAGCAGCGATTGAAGAAGCAGCAGGACCGTTCGATTTAAATCCAACGGTTACTACTGCTAGAATTGTTTGTTGACTAAGTTGACAAGCCTGCGACGCTGCGTCAACGTAGTAGGCCCTGGTCAGCCTCCCAACCGTGCGCCCGGATGTCGATGGGAGGAATCATTTTTGCGTAATAAGGAGGCAGTTGATTGCGTGCGGCCAGGCCAGCGGAGGGAGTAGGGTGGGCTAGGGAAGCTCTGGCGGCATCACAATGGGCCACAAGAGGAGGGAGCAGCAGTCTGCCGGGCGCTAGTTTAGTATTTGGAGCAGGAAGATCAAAGATTGAATAAGACGTCGGCCGTTGGATGGACATCCAACGATCCTTCGCTGCTAGAATCGTGTGTTCACCGACAAAGCCTTGCGTAAACAAGTCAGCCTCAAATCTGTGGCGGTACAACCCATTTGCTATTATTTTTATAATTTTACTCATTTTCTAATTCATATGGAATTTATTGCAGCCCGTTTTCCATTTTTAGAATTGCTGGCCATTTTCCGTCGCAGATGTGGTCAAAAAATAACTAAATATGTGGGAAATTTTGAAAATTTGCAAATTTTTGCTTTGGGAACGAAATATTCTTAATCCAAAATTAATAGCCATAATAAACAAATTTAAAAATAAATTAGTACTATGTCATGTTAAATCCAATGAAATACGTATAAGCTATTAGTGAAGAACAAAACCAAAAAAAACTAATATCCCATTTGCTATATTTTTTTTGGAATTTTCAACCCCTTTTGATATTACTTTTAACAGACATTGACCATACTCTTTGGCCAGGACGGAATGCATCCCTCCTCATCTTGAAAGATTTGTAGCCCAGTAATTCAGAGAAAACAAATAGGCCTAGCTTGGGTATTCTTCAAAAAGAAATACTGGGCTACCTATTTTCCCAAAGAATTGGTGCATGGGCATTTAGCTTTATTTATTTATTTACTTATTTATGTTTAGGGGACCATGAGAATGTACCGGGGCCGAATTCATGTGAGAGCCTCCGTTCCAGTTAATTATGGGATTCTCTATTGGGCCTTCATTAGTGGGCTGCATGTTATCAACAAGTGGAAAATGTGTCCCGTACGAAAAATAGTATGAGCTATGTACGGTACGGGGCACTAAAGGATCGAACCATGCAACGACTTCCAAAACATTATGTTTGTCGTTCTAACAACACATTTATTCAACCAACAGACGAAATATACTACTGATTGTACATTGAAAACAGCAGCAGCAGCAACCAGGGCTGGGGGTGCAACAGAAGCAGTAAGTAGGCCAGAAGAGTGAAGACGCAGCTCTCTCCTCCAAACCAAACATCAGCCACCATTACAAAAGGGCTACCATAAAAGAACAAGTGTATGCATCAAACTAAATAAAGATCCTACTACACCAAGTGTATGCATCTAACTACCTGGCTCAGTTAGACGTTACTATTTATTAAGCTGTGGAGATTGGCTAACGGCTTGAACCAGATGGGTGCCTGACGGGGGAAACTCCAGCCAGCATGTAACGCCCCGGACACACCCGCCGGTGGTCGTTGCTCCTAGCGGGATCTAGACTGGCCCAACAGATCAATACTAGTCTTTTCTGCGCACTTTGTCCTCACTCGTGCGCACCCGGGAGCAACTTCCCGGTCGGTCACCCATCCTGACACTACTCCAAGCTGAGCACGCTTAACTTTGGAGTTCTGTCCGGATGGGCTCCCGGAAAAGAAGGAATTCCTTATTGATATGAGTAGTCTATCATCCCTAATAAGCCAGGCTATCACATATGCTTGTCACGCCCAATATGCGACCCTATCCAAAAGGAACTCGACGGTCCCACCAAGGATAGACCCGCATATTGAAACGCTTTTGCAAGGTGGATATCATTACATCAACATTACATAATAGATGGGGATACAACCAAGACATACAATGTCACATGAATACAACAGTACAACATACAAGATCAACATCCGACTACGGATGAATCATAAACAGAAACTCAAACAATATCCACCCTGCTAGCCCAGGCTGCCGACCTGGAACCTATCCCCTGATCGAAGAAGAAGCAAAAGAAGAACTCCAAGACAAGCAAACATCGCTCTCGCGTCATGATCATCGCGTAACCTGTACCTGCAACTGGTGGTGTAGTAATCTGTGAGCCACGAGGACTCAGCAATCCCATTACCATGGGTATCAAGACTAGCAAAGCTTAAAAGGGAAAGGAAGGGGTAAAGTGGTGAGGTTGCAGCAGCGGCTAAGCATATATGGTGGCTAACATACGCAAATGAGAGCGAGAAGAGAAACAAAGGAACGGTCGTCAACTAGTAATGATCAAGAAGTGATCCTGAACTCCTACTTACGTCAGACATAACCCGAAACCGTGTTCTCCTCTCGATCAACCCGAAAAGAGACACTCACGGTTACGCTTTACGGTTGGTGTATTTTAGAAGAGTTTGCTTCAAGTTTACTACAACCGGATATTAACAAATTCCCATCTGCCACATAACCGCGGCACGGCTCTCGAAAGTTTATACCTCGCAGGGTGTCCCAACTTAGCCCATGATAAGCTCTCGCGATCAACGAAGGATATTCCTTCTCCCGGAAGACCCGATCAGTCTCGGAATCCGGCCACAAGACATTTCGACAGCAATAAAACAAGACCAGCAAAGCCGCCCGATCGCCGACAATCCCGATAGGAGCTGCACATATCTCGTTCTCGTGGCAACACCGGATGAGACTAGCTACGAGTAAAACCAAACCTCGGGTTGCCTCAAGGTGGCCCAGCAGTAGCTCAGTTCGAGCCAGACTTAGAGAAGCACCGCCCGGGGGCTAAAATGAAGATGACCCTTGGGTTGGCCGACCCAAGGAAGGGTATAGGTGGTGGTGAGGCAAATGGTAAAACCAAGGTTGGGCCTTCTTTGGAGGAGTCTTATTCAAAGCAAACTGTCAAGGGGTCCCATAAACCACCCGACCGCGTTAGGGACGCAAAATCCGGGAACATAACACCGATATGACGGAAACTAGGGCGGCAAGAGTGGAACAAAACACCATGCATAAGGCCGAGCCTTCCACCCTTTACCAAGTATATAGATGCATTAATTAACTAAGATATATTGTGATATCCCAACAAGTAAACATGTTCCAACAAGGAACAACGTCTCCATGTTCCAACAAGGAACAAACTTCATCTTCACCTGCAACTAACAACGCTATAAGAGGGGCTGAGCAAAGCGGTAACATAGCCAAACAACGGTTTGCTAGGAAGGGTGACAAAGGTTAGAGGCTGACATGGCAATTTGGGAGGCTTGAGCAGCAAGTGGTAGGTAACGCAGCATAGCGATAGAAGGAAGCAACTAGCATAGCAATGATAGTAATGAGATCCAAGGTAGCGGTCATCTTGCCTGAAATCCCGCAAGGAAGAAGAACGAGTCCATGAAGAAGACGAACGGGAGTAGTCGAACGAATCCTCACAATCACAACATTACGGAACCGAGAAGCAACACCGAAAGAAATAAACAACATGGTAAATGCACAAGCATAATCATGGCATGATGCACAATCAAGTATGATGCATGTCCGTTTAATGAGGCATGGCATGGCAAAGTGCAACAACCAATACTACTAATTAGTGGAGCTCAATATGCAACGAAGTTGCATATTGACAAAACACCACATGCAATTATTTAGTTTGATCTCGTTTAGGTACATAAAAATATTAAATGTTTTTAAACATGGCAAGGGGTGAAGCATAATTAAACTAACTACTTAGGCAAGTTTAAATGAGGCCGGAAATAAGAAACAACAATTCCGGAAAATCCTCATGAGCAATATTTTAGATTCGGTACTGTTCTGCCCTAAACACAATTTCAATGTTGTTAAACAGCAAAATAAAGTCCACCATGTTAAACTAGGCATTTTTCCACCCCAAATACATATAAAGTTTGTTTAAAACCGAGCTACGGTTATTTAGTTATGAATTAAATCATTTTAACATGGCATTATTAGCAAATTAATGCAACATCAATTTAAATATTTTAAACGTGGATGGAAATGACATATTATTAATCTACACAATTTTCTGAGCATTTTACATATATAATTTGTTTTAATCCGATGCATGGTTAATTAATTATTGATGCATGAACATAAGGGGTTTTTGCAAAAGCGTAAAAACACCGGATAGTTAGACAAATTCTCCGACGCTGAAAAAAAAACAGACGGGCCGAACTGGCTAGGCCAATCAGTGAACAAAAAGGAGGCGCTGGGGTGGCCTCACCCATGGGCTCGGCCCAGACGGGAAGGCGGCCCGGGAGGGCGGCAGTGGAGCAGGCCAGTGAGGCTGGTCGGCAGCTACTGGGCCTATCTGCGGATCTGGGCCACGCTAGCAGGCAGCGGTTCGACGATGTACGCCAATGCAAGGAGGCGGTCTTTCGTCGTTCGCTCAAGCGAGAGGAGATGCGGCGCAGCGAGGGGCTTCTGCGGGCGCGATCTTCGGAGAGGAAGCAGGGGAACTTGATGTTGAGGTCGCCGGGGCCCTGGGCGGTGGAGGTTGTTCCCGGCGGCGGGCTTGACGGATCGAGGCAAGAGAAGGCCCTGGGCGGCCATGGCGGAGCTCCTGTTGACAAGCAGAGAGAGCGAGTTGAGAGAACGAGGAAGGCAGAGGTAGAAGGAAGGGAAGGGGCAGCGTTGAACTCATCTGTTGGCTATGGTGAGCTGCTGCTTGCTCGGGGACAGAAGGACGGGCGCCACGGGAGGAGTTGGATGCTCGGGGTTGCTGGTGTTGCTCAACGTCGGGAGGACGGAGAGGACAGAGCAAGGCGGCGGTGGAGCATCCGGGCACGGGGAAGCTCGATTTCGTCCAGATCCGGCCGGACTTGGTCGCGGTCGGCGCTAGGATGAGGAGGACGCCGGCGAGTTTGCCCGGGGATGAGGCGGTTGGTGCTCGAACGAGGGGCTCCTGGCTCGAGGGCGACGAGGTCGAGTGGAGGCACTCACGGTAGGATCTCGTCTCCTCCTGGATCGGGACGAGGATGGTGGTTGACTGCTGCCATTTGGGCGGCACGCAAATCTAGAGAGGTAGTCGGAGGCTGGTTGGAGAGATGGATCTGGGAGGATCGAGGGGAGGAGGTGGTTGGCCCGGTGGTTTTTTTCTTGGATCGGGAGCGATCGAAGAGAGTGGCGGCGGCCGACTGGGCAGGGGAGGATGGAGACAGGGTGGAGGTTTTTGCGGCGGCAGGGAGGAAATGATTGATGGGACTGCCTAGTCTAGGGTTTGGACTGATTTATATAGCAAGAGGATTAAGGTTGGGATTAACTCGGAACGTCCGATCGGAATTGGGTGGTCGATAAAAATATAGGTTAGGAAGTCCAATTAAGAAAACGGAGATGTTTTGTAGATGTTTGGGGATGATCCGAACCCAACGGTAATGACAGCCCGGTTCGGGTTCGGGACAGCTTTCGGACGCGCATGAGGGGTTTGGCGAAAGGCCATGGAGATAAGGGGGTTTTGACAGGCTCAGAGAAGAGAGAGAAGAGGGCGGCCCGGTTGATATGACAGGTCAACAGAGACAGGAAGAAGCGGCAACTACGAGCAGAAGCAAGTTTTATGAAAACAATGCTGATGCAATGCACATGATGCCATGAGACTAGATGCATAACAAGAACAAAATGCAAAACAACAGACAAAACCCAACCACAACGGAAATAAAATATCGCATCTCCGGAAAAGGCAAGAGTTGGAGTTACGAATATGGAAAGTTGCATCCGGGGCGTTACAACACTCCACCACTACGAGAGGATCTCGTCCCGAGATCTAGGATGGCACCGGAGGGAAAATAAAGAGGAATATAAGAGGCAAACTAAGTTGCTTCTTTGACGAACGAGTGAAACCACGAACCTTGAGAGGTTGAGAAATTTAAAAGAAAGAGTACAACAGAGATGAACGAGATTGCAAACAACCCGGTAGAAAAGAGGAACAAGGAGTATTACGAGAACTTGATGGTTGAAAGACATGGAAATAAGAGTTTAATGGACAGGATAGAATTTGAAACCACTCCGGTAATAGAAGGATGATAGAAAGAAAGAGAGGTTGACAACACAAGGTGAAACCTTGCAATGATTTAGATAGAGCTTTGTGATGAGATAAAGAAGCAAAAAACTTGGAACTCCGGAAAAGAAAAGATGAACAACTTAGAACCGATAATTTATTCCTCATGAACAAATTCTGAAGGAAAAGATTAATCACTTGGATGAAACAAGGACAAGAATTATGTTATGCGTATCCTTCACCAATTTAAATTGATGACAAGCAACGGATTTGGCATACTACTTATTCCCGTAGAAAGGATTAAAAGAGATATGGCGCAAACTTGTGAAGGTCTTAAAGGAACCACCGGTGGAATTTGGAAACAACGAATGATTTGATATGATAACCAAGGAAGAGAAATCTTGAACGAACCACCGTAAGAATTGAAAATGAACATAGCAAAGGCACAATTCACCGGGAAGAATTGGAAAACGAATGAAGATATTTGAAGGGATTTAGATACATGAGAACGAAGAAATCATGAACTGATTAGAGGGTATTTGAACGATGCACCGGTAAGATTTGGAGAATGATAGCTACACGCTGAGAATGAAGAATTATGACATGATGGCCTTCGGGGGAAAGAAATGGAAACAACTCATGAAATGCTCCGGATGGGTGAAAAGAATTGTCACAATCAAAACAATTATGAGGATAGCATGAAGCTAGAACCATGAATATTCAAGAGAATGGACCAAGATTTAAGAGAAATCCTTCTTTGGTCTTCAAATGTTGATAATGGTGATGAAAACCACCATGAATTGTTGAGATACTCCGGGAGAATTAAAAGAGGAAAAGGTTGAGCCAAAGATGAAAATAATTTGAAAACGACCTTGGAGAAGGCATGTGACTGATGAAAATTTATTCTTACGTCACACTTTTGAAAAGAATTTGAGAATCGCTCCGGATAAATTAGAAGAGTCAGGTAAGATCCTGGGAAAAGACCTGTGGGTTAGGGCCCACTCAAAAGAAAACACCGTTGAACAATTTTAAAGAGAGGTTGCACCGGTTGAATTAAATGGCTTGAATGGGAAAACATCCTCGAAATAACTTAAACGGATCTAGAATGAAAAGACGAGCCTCCTGAGATATCTTCAACACTCCAGAACAAATGAATAGCGAGAAGTGAATGATTAAGAGGTGCATCGGCAAGAGAAAGCATTAGAAACGAGGAAAGGAATATGATGAATATCGAAAGCTTGAATTGGATCCACCGGAGAAGAAACAACAATGAAGGATGATGAACTTGGAGCTGTTGAGCATCTTTACGTGAAATCACCGGATAAGAACATTGATAGAAAAGAGTGAAGAGGCTTCACATGAATAAAATGATACATGATTAAGAAATCTGAGTCCTTGAAGAAAAAAAGGGTGGGAGGGCGGGAAAACAAAACAACTTGGGACGGATGAAATAAACACCGGTGAGAAAACTTGGAATTGATCTCGCAAATGTTGAAATGATCGGATCCACTTGAAGAGAAGCACGCCGGTTGGAAAAGAATTAACATGACGACCTCGATGATCAAGAAGGATTAGTATTCACATAGCAATATGAGAACACCATTTAGGAAAGGTATGGATTCAACATTTGACTTCGAAGCAACTCAATACCACAAATAAAACAAAACAAAGGATTTGGCTTGCGAATAAGCCGAACAAATACATATGATAGAGATTTACCCAATCTCATATCATGCATCTGTCGAAAAGATATTCTAGGAGCTACTTGAATTCCCACCTATAAACTCCCGAAACTTTCTGGTTATGCAATCAGGTGTTGGAGATACAGGGGACACAAAATATATCACCCAAACTAACAATACCTAGATCCAGCTGTATCCATCCGTCAACACATAACCAAGAAAACTCCGGAAATCGTGTACCTCGACCTTCGAAAAGCATCCGTTATACGAGTCATGGCAATACTCCCGAACTCGCCCCAGTACTGGGTTATCGGGGTTATCTCACCAACAACTGTACAAAAGAGATTTTCGATGTCGGCAAAACTCAGGTATTCCAGAACTGCAACGATAAAATTGTGACGACAACACCTCGGAGCTCAACTCCCCGGACACCGCCACAACCCCTAAATGTCGAGGCACCAAGAACAATGTTCTCGCCACAAAACCATCGAACGATTCCAAGATACCCGCGTGATCCTAAAAAAATTCGTGAAATTTGAGGAGAGGAAAGACAAAACATCTACGCCGGGAGGCCTCACCAGAGCGACGAAGGGACCGAGGAGTAAAAGAATCCTACTCTCCGATATATATAATCCTAAGACTCAAAATAATTTTCTTCTAGACTCAACAACGGCCAACAAACAAGGGGCTCCTAAGGTCGGTCGAGGCTCGATACCAACTTGTCACGCCCAATATGCGACCCTATCCAAAGGAACTCGACGGTCCCACCAAGGATAGACCCAGATATTGAAACGCTTTTGCAAGGTGGATATCATTACATCAACATTACATAATAGATGGGGATACAACCAAGACATACAATGTCACATGAATACAACAAGACAACATACAAGATCAACATCCGACTACGGATGAATCATAAATGAAACTCAAACAATATCCACCTCGCTAGCCAGGCTGCCGACCGAACCTATCCCCGATCAAGAAGAAGCAAAAGAAGAACTCCAAGACAAGCAAACATCGCTCTCGCGCCATGATCATCGCAGAACCTGTACCTGCAACTGGTGGTGTAGTAATCTGTGAGCCACGAGGACTCAAAGAATCCCATTACCATGGGTATCAAGACTAGCAAAGCTTAAAAGGGAAAGGAAGGGGTAAAGTGGTGAGGTTGCAGCAGCGGCTAAGCATATATGGTGGCTAACATACGCAAATGAGAGCGAGAAGAGAAACAAAGGAACGGTCGTCAACTAGTAATGATCAAGAAGTGATCCTGAACTCCTACTTACGCCGACATAACCCGAAACCGTGTTCTCCTCTCGATCAACCCCAAAAGAGACACTCACGGTTACGCATTACGGTTGGTGTATTTTAGAAGAGTTTGCTTCAAGTTTACTACAACCGGATATTAACAAATTCCCATCGCCACATAACCGCAGGCACGGCTCTCGAAAGTTTATACCCTCGCAGGGTGTCCCAACTTAGCCCATGATAAGCTCTCGCGATCAACGAAGGATATTCCTTCTCCCGGAAGACCCGATCAGTCTCGGAATCCTGCCACAAGACATTTCGACAAAGAATAAAACAAGACCAGCAAAGCCGCCCGATGCGCCGACAATCCCGATAGGAGCTGCACATATCTCGTTCTCAGGGCAACACCGGATGAGACTAGCTACGAGTAAAACCAAACCTCAGGTTGCCTCAAGGTGGCCCCGCAGGCAGCTCGGTTTAGGCCAGCACTTAGAGAAGCACTGGCCCGGGGGGGCTAAAATAAAGATGACCCTTGGGTTGGCCGACCCAAGGGAAGGGTATAGGTGGTGGTGAGGCAAATGGTAAAACCAAGGTTGGGCCTTGCTGGAGGAGTCTTATTCAAAGCAAACTGTCAAGGGGGTCCCATAAACCACCCGACCGCGTTAGGGACGCAAAATCCGGGAACATAACACCGATATGACGGAAACTAGGGCGGCAAGAGTGGAACAAAACACCAGGCATAAGGCCGAGCCTTCCACCCTTTACCAAGTATATAGATGCATTAATTAACTAAGATATATTGTGATATCCCAACAAGTAAACATGTTCCAACAAGGAACAACGTCTCCATGTTCCAACAAGGAACAAACTTCATCTTCACCTGCAACTAACAACGCTATAAGAGGGGCTGAGCAAAGCGGTAACATAGCCAAACAACGGTTTGCTAGGAAGGGTGACAAAGGTTAGAGGCTGACATGGCAATTTGGGAGGCTTGAGCAGCAAGTGGTAGGTAACGCAGCATAGCGATAGAAGGAAGCAACTAGCATAGCAATGATAGTAATGAGATCCAAGGTAGCGGTCATCTTGCCTGAAATCCCGCAAGGAAGAAGAACGAGTCCATGAAGAAGACGAACGGGAGTAGTCGAACGAATCCTCACAATCACAACATTACCGGAACCGAGAAGCAACACCGGAAAGAAATAAACAACATGGTAAATGCACAAGCATAATCATGGCATGATGCACAATCAAGTATGATGCATGTCCGGTTTAATGAGGCATGGCATGGCAAAGTGCAACAACCAATACTACCAATTAAGTGGAGCTCAATATGCAACGAGTTGCATATTGACAAAACACCACATGCAATTATTTAGTTTGATCTCGTTTAGGTACATAAAAATATTAAATGTTTTTAAACATGGCAAGGGGTGAAGCATAATTAAACTAACTACTTAGGCAAGTTTAAATGAGGCCGGAAATAAGAAACAACAATTCCGGAAAATCCTCATGAGCAATATTTTAGATTCGGTACTGTTCTGCCCTAAACACAATTTCAATGTTCTTAAACAGCAAAATAAAGTCCACCATGTTAAACTAGGCATTTTTCCACCCCAAATACATATAAAGTTTGTTTAAAACCGAGCTACGGTTATTTAGTTATGAATTAAATCATTTTAACATGGCATTATTAGCAAATTAATGCAACATCAATTTAAATATTTTAAACGTGGATGGAAATGACATATTATTAATCTACACAATTTTCTGAGCATTTTACATATATAATTTGTTTTAATCCGATGCATGGTTAATTAATTATTGATGCATGAACATAAGGGGGGTTTTCTGCAAAACTGTAAAACACTGGATAGTTAGACAAATTCTCTGACGCTGAAAAAAAACAGACGCGGGCCAGAACTGGCTGGGCCAATTAGTGAACAAAAAGGAGGCGCTGGGGGTGGCCTCACCCATGGGCTCGGCCCAGACGGGAAGGCGGCCCGCGGGAGGGCGCGGTGGAGCAGGCCAGCGGGGCTGGCCGGGCGCGCTGGGCCTACTGCGGATCTGGGCCACGCGCAGGGCAGCGGTTCGACGCGTGCGCGGTCAATGCAGTGAGGCGGTCGTTCGTCGTTCTGCTCGAAGCAGAGGAGATGCGGCGCAGCGAGGGGCTTGCAGCGGCGGGCGCGATGCTGGAGAGGAAGCAGGGGAACTTGATGTTGAGGTCGCCGGGGCCCTGGGCGGTGGAGGTTGTTCCCGGCGGCGGGCTTGACGGATCGAGGCAAGAGAAGGCCCTGGGCGGCCATGGCGGAGCTCCTGTTGACAAGCAGAGAGAGCGAGTTGAGAGAACGAGGAAGGCAGAGGTAGAAGGAAGGGAAGGGGCAGCGTTGAACTCATCTGTTGGCTATGGTGAGCTGCAGCTTGCTCGGGACGAAGGGACGGGCGCCACGGGAGGAGTTGGATGCTCGGGGTTGCTGGTGTTGCTCAACGCGGGAGGACGGAGAGGACAGAGCAAGGCGGCGGTGGAGCATCCGCACGGGAAGCTCGATTCGCCCAGATCTGGCGGACTTGGTCGCGATCGGCGCTTAGGATGAGGAGGACGCCGCGAGCTTGCCCGGGATGAGGCGGTTGGTGCTCGAACGAGGGCTCTGGCTCGAGGGCGACGAGGTCGAGTGGAGGCACTCACAGAGGATCTCGCCTCCTCCGGATCGGGACGAGGATGGTGGTTGATCGCTGCCATTTGGGCGCACGCAAATCCGTGGAGGTAGTCGGAGGCTGGTTGGAGAGATGGATCTGGGAGGATCGAGGGAGGAGGTGGTTGGCCCGGTGGTTTTTTTCTTGGATCGGGAGCGATCGAAGAGAGTGGCGGCGCCGATCGGGCGGGGAGGATGGAGACAGGTGGAGGTTTTTTGGCGGCGGGAGGAAATGATTGATGGGACTGCCTAGTCTAGGGTTTGGACTGATTTATATAGCAAGAGGATTAAGGTTGGGATTAACTCGAACGTCCGATCGAATTGGGTGGTCGAGAAAATATAGGTTAGGAAGTCCAATTAAGAAAACGGAGATGTTTTGTAGATGTTTGGGATGATCCAACCCAACGGTAATGACAGCCCGGTTCGGGTTCGGGACAGCTTTGGACAAGACGAGGGGTTTGGCGAAGGCCATGGAGATAAGGGGTTTTAACAGGCTCAGAGAAGAGAGAGAAGAGGGCGGCCCGGTTGATATGACAGGTCAACAGAGACAGGAAGAAGCGGCAACTACGAGCAGAAGCAAGTTTTATGAAAACAATGCCGATGCAATGCACATGATGCCATGAGACTAGATGCATAACAAGAACAAAATGCAAAACAATAGACAAAACCCAACCACAACGGAAATAAAATATCGCATCTCCGGAAAAGGCAAGAGTTGGAGTTACGAATATGGAAAGTTGCATCCGGGGCGTTACACAGCAGGTCGAAGTCTGATACTTGTGACCCTCTCTCCTACTTTGGGCTGTAGAGCGTGGCGGCACATATCAGGGTATGGTGCACGCAAAGACGCATGGTACGCTGCGTACACACAGTTTTGCCTGATGAACGAAACCGCGCTGCCATCATGATCCTTGCCGTCGGTTATCTCCTGGTTAATCGGATAATTCAGTCCAACAAACAGAGAGCGTCTACCAAGGTTACTTACCAGCCTCGGTCAAAAATTCCTCAAGGCCCAGAGAAGCTGGGATCCTGCTCAAAGACCTTGCAAAGGATCGTGATTGTATTCCGCGAAACAACATGTCCGATGCGTGCGAACGATCATCAATCTTTCGCCGTCGTTCGATCGAGCCAGAACCACCTGCAACTGCCATGCCGCTTTTCTTTGAAAGGTTCGGGATTAGGAAGGGTAGGGACACCAAAGTGCCTACAACATCATATCAAGTTGAGTCAAATAAAAAGGGCTCTTGATTTAGTCAATCTTAAGAACAACATGTTATGAGCATGAATATTTTTTCAGTAAATGTTGACAGTAATATAAGCAAGCCATCATGATATCAAAGGAAAGTAACATACTGCTGTAACAGCCATTTGTAGCGATGACTGTAGTAGGCCAGCAATACATCCAGCCATAGAAGGAGTCGACAACGTAAATGAAGCCCTTGTGTTCAATTGCATCAGAGAACCATGGAGGATGTATGATCCTGCGATGGACGTGCAGATTTATCCACTTACCGCAGTGATCTGTCAGATAGGCGAGACCGCGGTTGAAGAACGCAATTAGCCCGAAGTCTTTATAATTTGCAGATCTTGTGGGCACTTGGCAGATTACAACCTTGAGCAAATCAAACTTGGTATCATGTTGGCTACTGTAAGATTCCGAGTATTCTGGGCCGCGGTGCCAAAGCTGTGCAGTGTTAATCGAAGGAAGGGGGATCAATCGCCGGGTGTAGACCTCCACGAGCATCCAGCGGGGTTGATGCTCGCCACCCTACGATCTTATGCTGCGTGACATGCCGTTTCTGAAGATCTGGCGGCATCAGCAAGAAAGGAGCTGGCTTAAAAAGATCCGGCCTGAGGGCTTTGAGTAAATGGTACAGCCCCGACGAGCATGCGGTGAGCGGCATGGTACTGAGATTGTCCACACGTGAAACAATGAGCTTGATTACCTCTATGGGGAGCGAATTCCAGCCACTCTTTCGGCGGATGCTGCTCGGTTCTGCCATTGTTGGTGCTTGGGTTTCGGACGAGGGGGGAGGCGCCTTAGCGGGGATGGAAGCTTGGACGAGATTATGTGCGGACAAATATGGAGAAGCGAATATGTGCTGCGGGAAGTGAACAGGTGATGACTACAGCACGCCGCTTGACTTACGAGACACGTACCAGCTGTGTAGGGTCATATCGATGCCAGACAACTTGCTTGAGTAATCACAGTATTGGTACTCCCTACAGTACCTACTACAGTATTATGCCCTAACTTGCTTGAGTAGAGTAGTAGAGTAGGACTCTGCTCTACTACTAGCACCGGAGGAGTAGTATATTCTAATCTAAAATAGTTACAAACTTCAATGCCCGAGCGTGGAACGACTACGAATCATGCTCAAAGACCGTGTCTACGTGGTGTTTGGACTTATATGCAAAAAAATAGCAAGATGCCCGTGCATTGCACGGCACACCATCATCACCAAATCGGTTTTTTCTCTACTCCTACTCCTATAGAAGACTCAGTTGGTGATGATGGAGGCGGGGAGGCGTGTTCAGCCGGGCGTGCAACGGACGGCGCATCACTATTCGATTTGTTATAAAAAACAAAGAAGAGTAGTAGAGATAGAGACATAGGGAGGAGCACGAGGTTGTGGGAGATAATGATGAACGAGGCAAGGCCTTATATGTAAATGTGGAGAGAGGTGCGGGTATCTTTTGTAAAATTGTCATAGTTGGCTTTCTATCCGTCAGATATAGATCGGACGGTCTATATTACAAGATGGCAGGCATACCATCATCACCAACTCAGTTTTCTATAAGAGTAGATATATATAGATATAGATAGATAGAGACTAGGGAGTACTAGTAAGGACACCATCTACTGCTTTGTGCGCTACTCCTGCGCTCCATTCGGCGGCCGCAACGTCCCCTATAGCCACTCCCTCCTGCGCTCCATTCGGCAGGCGCTGTTGAAATCTGGGGAGCGCACTCTCGCGACTGCTGGCAGCCACGGCTTCACCGACGACGACATCTTCCCCGACCTCGAGAACCTCTTCCTCAACGACATGGGCGACAACCTCAACGCCAACGGTGCTGCTCCCGTTGCACCGTATGTGTTTCTGTCCTTCCTGTTCGAAATCATGGTAGAATTCATGTTTCTACTCTGTATCCTACTACTATGCTAGTCCACATGATTAGTTTCATCTCTGTTATAGCTGTCATGATTTTCTTTGTTCTCATTCGGATTAAATCTCGTAGTAACTTGCTCATATATTCAACTGGCGCAACGTCCCATACAGCCACTCCCGTTTCATGGACGGCCTGGTCGATGCCTCCAAGGAGCCCTTCGTCCACTGCTATGAGTGCCCGATGCCGTTTTGTGGCTCGCCGGCGGACCTGGTGCATCACCTCAGGGATGCGTGCAGCGGTCACTACTGGCCCTTGGCGGAGAACATCAAGTACGAGACGTGCTACCGATTCACCATGCCGGAGTCGCTGGAGGATCACCGCCGCCTACTAGTCTCGGAGGAGGACGACAGCGTCTTCCTCTTGATCATGGGCACCGGCGAGGCCCGCGCAGGCCGCCGCCCCGTCTCTGTAATGTGCGTCAGGGGCGACGCCGCTGACGCTAACACTGACACGAGGCAGATGTACGGGTGCGTGGTTAGTGTTACTACCCCTCCGGGTCGCGTGGGCGGCGACACCGGCCTCATCGAATGGACTTGGACTCTGGGGAACTGGGACTATCCCGCCAATGTGGACTTGGAAAACCCATGGCATCCTTTTCCCGCCGACGCGGTGCACGGGGACTCCAAGGAGGTTCACCTGGACATACGCATTATCATGTGCACTTAGAAAACATGTAGTCTGTGTGTGGGCGCTTATGACCCGTGTCTTTGCCGCTTTTGATTCTGTAAGCTTGTCGTTAAACTTGAGTGGCTTTCGCCACAGTCCTTCCTTTGAACTGCTCCTCTCAGTGAGCTGATGTAAGACACTTTGGGTTTCATTTGATAATGGAACCGGGGAGGAGCCTCCCTGTTCTTCTAAAAAAATACGCATTATCAAGTTAAATGTTGATCATTAGTCTTCACTCAATGTAATCCGCTGTCTAAGCATGTGGAGACTTCCATGCAGGATCTTGCTCTATTGGAGTATCGCGCATGAATAAAAGTGTATCTGTTTATGGTTTAGTCTAGAATCTTCCATGTATGAATTTTTACTACAAGATCTTGGTGAAAGACTTACGATGAACCATTTCTTACATCTCCTCCGCCCCTTGCAAGTCATCCTGATTTAATCCCTCCGTCTAGGTGTATAAGGGCATGGTTAATATTACTTAATAGTATAGCCAACTGTTGACTATAAGAAAGTGCCATGTCATCTCTAGCCAACATGTATAACAATCGATACTCAAAAACTAATTCTTAAAGATCATTTCTTGCAAAGCACAATAAGTGTTATTTTTTCACAAGTTTTGGATGCAGGTTGAACAGTTGAACGCTTTTGTTTGCAAAAGATACCTTTTTATCTATTTCACCCGGATGTTTGTGAGCTCTAGAGATGAGATAATATCCGAAGAAACCTATCGATACCCGTTACACATGAGATGACCCCAACATCCTTTGTCAAAATAAACAACTCCCCGATCAATGCATTTCACTTTTCGGTGCAACACATGGGCACCTTACTACTATAGATTAGTATGACCAAAAGTTGAACTAACATTATATATAGTACGATAAATACTGATGCATGTCACCTAAAATTATATCATTCAAAACTATGTTCAAATACGAATCTAACGATATAGTTTTTGTTGACATGCACTAACATTTTGTCAGTTAAATCTTCAGTCAAATTCAATGGGGGGCTAATAAACCATGACCGATGTAGTACAAGTGTAGAGGGCGGCGCTGCACGGAGTCTCACCTCTCACCTGCTTTCATGGCCTTGTGCATAAAGTCGTCATATCACAAAACCCAACCACTCCCAAAGAATAAGTGGCCTGGTAAAATAAACGGACAAGCAACCATCACACCCCTCCGTCTTTTTTGCATTTCATCTCTCTGCATTTACTTTCTCTGGTTCATCTCGCACACTCGATCCCTAGCTACTACTCCTAGGGCCAGTTCTTTTGGCGGCTTCCCCAGCTTTTCCCACAAGACTAGTCAGAGTGGAGAGTAACAATAGGCGCCTCACTCATTTATTTGGGCTTCTAAACTACTACTCCGTCCTGGTTTATTCCTCACCATTGTATTTGTGCTAAATTTTGACCAAAGATTTAACTGATAAAATGTTACTCCCTCCGTCTAGGTGTGTAAGTAATCTTACGAAAACCAAATAATCCCAAAACACTTAGGTGCGGTGTATTAACTTCTACCTCGTTTCTTGTTTCTTGACATATCAACCAATAAGAGATAAAGAGTGTGCATGCTTTTAATGACTTGAGATATCAAACACGACATGCAGTGGTTAGTTCATTGCATGCAATACTATTAATTAGCAAATAAACATTAACGTTTCTCGTTTTCTCCTCCTCCTTGGTCACGGTGCACAGCCTAAGATGACTTACTCACCTAGACGGATGGAGTAGTGCATGTGACATGCACTAACATTTCATTAGTTAAATTTATGATCAAAATTTGACACAGATTACAATGGGGACCAATAAACCAGGACGGAGGTAGTAGTTATGGGATTACTAATCTAGAAGCCTAAAAGAACTGGCCCCTGGTACTCCTACTAGTAGTAGTACTCAAGTTGGAATTCCAATTGCACGGCACAACTTGTTAGGCAAAAAATTTGATACAGGGTGTAGGAAGCGGTTTGGGAATTTGCATGCCTTTCCAACCAGTGAGATACTCCGTACAAAGTACGACAGAGAAATAACCACAGAGAAGGAAGCAAAAAGTAAACAATCAAACAAGCATTTTTGCATTTGTTTTGCATTGAATCGTTTCACAAGCTTCACTAGTGCTGTTTTTCTACTTTTACAAAAACCACATCGTAATGTTAAAACATGCATTTGCACGTACATAAGTAATAGTAGTACTCCCTCCGTCTAGGTGTATAAGTCTTCCCTCTTTCTTGGTCACGGTGGACAACCAAAGATGACTTATTGACCTGGACGGAGGGAGTAGCACAGTCTGCAAGCATATATCGAGAGAGACGTGTAGTGCGATAGTATATAGTAAAGTTTGTGCTATATGCACGTACTTGCAAAATGCGTACGAATACACAAGGTTTCCAAACTTTCCCTTTTACATACTTAATTAAGGACGCTAAAAATTCCTGAATGTTCGGGATTTATCATTTGCGTCCCAAAACTAATGAGATCGCCTTACGAAACAAAAAATTATACTCCTCCTAAAAGCCACGACGCTCGTAGGAGCGCTTGCGGCGCGCCACGAGTGCCCTTGTGCGCGGCCGCTTCCAGCATACGACACAACGCCTCTTCCTCAGCCTCGCAACTCGCGAGGTGCTGATTGGCGGTTTGCCGGCGGGCGAGCGCGATCTCACCGGTGTGGTGATCCGGCGCCAAGAGGTACTCCGCCTCGCTGGAAGCGTGCACCCGGTCCACGTACCGCCAAGCGTAGGAGAGGCGCTTGGGCCCGACTGCACTCAGGGCAGCGGCACGGGCGTCCTCCGCCACCCTCACGGTCCTCGCACGAGCCTTCTGCCAAAGAGCCAATTGCCTGACTCTCTCGGACGCGACATAGGCCTCCCAGGCAGCTTGTTCCGCAGTGCGCTTCTCTTCCTCGGCCTTCTTCTCCGCCTCTATTTTGGCGCGCTCTGCTGGAGGCAAATCCTCCCACAAGGCGACATCCATTTCTTTCCAAAGCTCCTCAAGGCTGGGGGGGGGGGGGGCTCGGCGGGCGGCGCAACGTTCTCCTTGTAGCGGGGAGCCGACGCGTCCTCCGACGCATGTGCTGGTGAGATTGGGAACACCGACGCGTCCACCTCGACGCGTCATGGTGAGGAGCGGAACGCTGACGCGTCCTCCTCGACTAGTGGCAGCGAGGAACGGAACGGCGATGCGTCGTGTCACGGCAAGGATCGGAACACCGACGCGTCCTCCTCAACTAGTGGCAGCGAGGAACGGAACGGCAACGCGTCGCGTAGCAGCGTGGAGTGGAACACCGACGCGTCCTCCTCGACTAGTGGCGGTGAGGAATGGAACGCCGACGCATGACCGTCCGCGCGGTGCAGCGAGGGGCCCCTAGGCTTGGGAGGGGCGATGCCATGGTGGTCGACGTGAGAGGGAGGGGGAGGAGATAGCGATTAACATGAACGTGAGGGGGAGGAGATAGCGATGTCGTGGGAGGCGTAGTATTTATAGCGAGCAATGGCACACCTACGTAAGATATGGACTGAGCTGCACTGACTTAATTGCAGGTCCAGTTGCATCACTGACGTGTGGGCCGAACCCCTGTTGGGCCCATATGTCAGTGACCCAATGCACCTGCAGTTAAGTAACAACTACATGGGCATATTTATTGGAGTAAATTACGGGGGAGCAAAGGGGTGGAAATATTGCTGGTCACAACGGATTGGACGAGCGTGGGGGGAGGAGAGTCATGCATGCAGATTTTTTCACACGGGGTGGAGTGGTGGGACCGCCGGAGGGAGAAGGAGAGTTTGGCAGGCATATTGTTTCCACACATGGAGAGGAAAAGATTTGGAGACGAACGGGCTTCCTGCAGGTATGGGGAACGGTGCATAATAAGTCATCTTGCATGCCGTGCTAGGCATAGTCTCAAGTCATTAAAAATATACACGCCCCACACATATTCATATTTCAAGGTGCACTAAATTATTGCATGCGGTGATTAAGGCTGGCCATAATGGTGGTATCTTAGCTGGTATCATGCACATGGGAATACTAGCAAACATGCTGATGTGGCAAAGAATTAAAGAAGAGAGGGGGGTTAGACTAACTAGTGTTCTTGCATGCATTGGTAAACACATTTTTTTTGTGAAGAACGACAACACTAGTTGAGTACTTTTGCAGACTTCAAAAACTATTCCACCGCCTCTACTATCTTGCTAAGAGTAGGTGAAATTTTTGAATCGAGCCCTTTAAACTAGAAGGGAGGTAGTGGTACTCTAATAGCTAACCTTGTTGTGATGACAAGATAGGACATGGCACGCACCTGGACAGAGGAACTAGTTTGCATTGTGCATTTAAGTTTTGTCTGAAGTCAATGTACCTCTACTTTCAGCAGACATATAGAAAAATGTATCAACATTCACAATGTCAAATCAATATTTTTACACTCATTATAAAACGTAGTTCTTATACTCAGTATTGTAGATATTGATATTTTTACACTCAGTATTGTAGATATTGATATTTTTAGTATAAATTTGGTCGTGGGATTTCATTGATGCCTGTTAAAGCATGGAGGAAGCGGAGCTTAGGGCTTGCATTGCCGGTCTCTACATAGGTATTTCTCTTCATAAACCTGTAATTTTAGAGACTGATTGCGCTTTTGTGGTAGCGTCTCTTGCATCGAGGGACTATGACAGGTCTGCTATGCGTGAGCTGAAGATGAAAGTGTTGAGCATCTCGAAGTTGATCAACAATCTTCAATTGTCAAAGATTAGCTGTTCGGCCAATAAGGTGGCACACTTAATCGCTAAGTATAGCTTTGACAATAGATTAGATGGTATTCTTGTAAATAACGTACCGCCCTATGTGGTGAATATTGTATCGAATGAGTGTACTGGTGTGGCTAGTTAATTAATATAAGGTGGTGTTAAAAAAAGTATAAATTTGGTCAAACACTTTGTAAATGGTTGACGGGAGTAAAAAGGACCAGAGGGAGTATCATGCATGCGGAGTAGGCAAAAAAATTGCTCATTTATAGCCGGTCGAAGTCTCAAAGGGCGCGACCGCGTGAGGGAGGCGAAGGTCGTGGGACGCGCGCGTTTGACGGAATTAAGTGAAGTTACATCCACGCGCCGGCATGGCATGCGAACAGGCCGAAGCTATACCATCATGCCTACGATATGGGTCTAGTAGACATGACATCTAGTGGGTCTCGCATAGTTCTCGAGAACTCTTTGGGGCTTGCAGCCGTTTATCCACCGGCAAGCCAACAACCCCACGCCGCTCGACGCCCTACTCGCCCCCGTCTTCTACCTTACAACAGTTCGCTCCCGTCGTCCGCCCTTTCACATTAGTTCGCTCCCAGTTTTTGCGGGGTACAACAGTTCAACTTCTCCTAACCCTCCTCCAAAATCCATGGCCTCCCAAATCTCCATGGTCACGCTGAGTACTAGATTAGAGCCATCACCGGCGATCATTTCATCTTCATCTACACACGTGGATCCGCGACGGTGAAAGCATGGCTTGCTCGCTTCCTACGCATGTTCAACAGTTCAACGGATGAGTGGGTCGCTGGGCTAGATGTTGAGTACACCACAGTCCTGGGACGAGAGAAGGATCTAAAGGACGAAGAGAGGAAGAAGCCCGCCGTGATCCAGGTTTACATACATAATGTTTGCATGGTCTACCACATATGCCATGCCGATGTTGAGTGCCAGGATTTTAAGAACTTCCTCAAGGACAAAAGAGTGAAATTCGTTACTGTAGGCTTTAAGAACGACAGGGATGTCCTGCGTCGGATAGGTCTCGTTGTAGGCCAGCCCTTCGATCTCCAGAAGGTAGCCTGGTGTCCTCCTCTCAACCTTCAATGCTGACCCTGGTAGCAGCCACGATTGATCCTTCGTACGCTAAACTGAAGAAACCTCATCACGAGTTTCATCGTGCATGGGAGTCGAAGACATTAGATGAAGATCACATCCTTTACGCAGCAATGGATGCCTACCTTTGTTTAAATATCTACAAGGGTTGGATGAAGAAGTAAAGCCCAGTGTTCGGTTCAAGCAAAGAAGCGTCGGCGAAGAGGAAGAGGAAGAGGGACGAGGACGAAGTCGAGGACATGGACTCGGACTCCGAGTAGGTGGCAGTGCCATCACTCATGCTGGTTCTACTGCAGTGTCAAGCAGACTAGTTGCTTAGTTTATTTTCAAGGGTGTGTTGTGCCGAGGCCCTAGCAGAACTATGTTTAGTATGTTCTTTCTCGTTATTTGAACTCTTTAGTACGTACAGTAGTACTAGTACTATGTCTTATTACTGTTCCTCTTGTAGTTGGTACTACTGCTCGTATCTTCGTTTTCCTACTGTACTTAATACGTTCCTACTAGTAGTATAATTTGGGTCAGTCGATTTGTAAAAGAAGTTTGACAGAGCGAAGGAAGAATACGTTCCTTCTAGCCATCCATGTTGCATCAAACGGCTCACATGAGTCGACTGACCCAAATTGCTCCTTCAGATTGCAGGATCCACGTGGCATTCAAGGTCTCGTAGGTAGATTCCGCGTCCACACCCGGTTTGCGGGCTCGACGCGCGCGCGACCGGCTTCCGCCACGACAGCCACAATGCGCTCCTCCTCCGCGCGGGCGGAGACGACAATGACATTCTAGTTCCTCCTCGCCGGCGTGCTGGAGCACGCGCTCGTCCTCCTCTTCATACGCTGCGTGCATAGACGCGGCTCCACCAGCTGCTCGCGTGCTTGGCAGCGCGGCGGCATCGCGAGCAGGGACTGCAGACGATGTGAGCGGGCGAGCCTTCGACTTCATGGCACAGGGATGGCGGCAACACGGTGGTGATGGGCGAGAAATTGTTGGCCGGAGCAGGCGGGCGCCGACATGCGCAATGGCGGCGAGGGCATATTGATGAGTGCGCGCGTGGGAGCTTACTTTATTTTTATATAAGGTTGGTCAAACTTAAAAGAAAACCGTACTAGTACACGTAAACCTATTAGACTTAGGCAACACTTTTATTAGTTAGTACCACAACCACGATACGGAATCCTATGCAAGCGCGTAAACCGCGGCCGCGCGGTCGATCGAACGGTGCGTCACTGTGTCGCGCTCGAAGGACATCCACCGAACCTTTGTGTGTGTGTGAAAACAATCCTCGAATATTACTCAACTTTTTTTTCCTGGGAAAGTTCTTGACGCTGCATGATTTCCATATATTTGAATTTAGCTCCAGTTCGTGTTTATTTGGATTTGGACGTTTTAGGTGCGCCCTAGTTTTTCTTAATACTGATTTTGTGTGTGTAATTGAGAGAGAACGTGTGTATGTGTCCATATGTGTGTTGTGGCGGAAGGGCAATGTGGAGACGGTGTGCGTGTGATATAGACATAGAGAGGTGTGAATGTGCAAATGATCATGCATGAGTGAGACATAGACAGATGCCGATACGTTGTGTATACATGAGTGAACGGTCTTCTAGTTTACTTGTGTGTGTGTGTGAGAGAGAGAGAGAGAGAGAGAGGGAGAGAGAGAGACAGAGAGAGAGAGAGAAGAGCATCCGTAACGCAACAACCATCTCTCTCGATTCGTTCGTCCCTCGCACGGTGGCATGCAACACATGCATCAACGCGCACATTTTGACACCCTCACCCGGCCCCTGCCCACCTCAAGGCCCGCACGATCTCTTTGTGAATACCCATTTCTCTCCTTAGGTTTGTTTTCTCTCAATATCACACACACACAGACACAGACACACGCAGCATAACACACACACACACACTCCCCCGAGCACACAATTCATCCCCATCCAAGGTTATACGGCGACCACTCTCGCTTGTGCTTCTTTGCACCCCAACATGCACAACACCTCAATCTTCAAAGAGGGCATCAAGCAGGTCAAGGACGGCGACCACACCGTGCTAGAGAATGCGGGGTCATTTGGAAGCAGGGTGATGTGACGACGGCTGACTGACTCCTCCCTCCACCCTCTCTCTCTCTTGCACAAAATTACCAATCCCTCTCCCCCCCGCACAAAATTGTCAATCCCTCCACCCACGAGATCCTTCCCCTCTCGTCCATGTTTTTCTAGCTCTCTCATCAAACATGTTGTCTCTTCTCCTTCCACGTATACAGAATCCGGATGCACACACATCTCACGTATATTACATGTCTCCAACTTTCTCACAGACCTAACTTCTTCCTCTCTCTTTCTCTCTCTATCTCTCTCTCTCTCTGTCTCGTTAGGTTTCTCTCCTACTCTCTCGTCGACATACATACAATCTTTCCCGCCCTATCTGCTCCATCTTCAAAAGCTCTCTCTGCATGTTTCATTCACACATTGGGATATGTCAAAATGTTGCTTCTATAATGGTTGATGTAGAGTTATGGTTGTTTTTGTTGCATCCTACAAAGTAATAACTATGAAATGCATTTAGGTTCTCATTTGACTGGGATTATGTGAGTTTGAGCATGTTGTGAAGTACTATAGACCTTGTATACATCTTGGGGTTCGACAATGATTGTAACTATTGAATTGTATAGACCATTACATTCAAAGTCAATAGCCTAATATATTTATTTCACGATTTCAACAAATGATTAGTTCACTACAAACTAAGAAAACAAATGTGTACTCCCTCCGTTTTTATTTAAGCCTGCGTATTAGCATTGGTCAAAGTCAAGTTTTGTAAACTCTCAAAAAGCTTATAACAAAAAATATTAACATATACAATAACAAATAAATACCATTAGATTCATTATTGAATGTACTTTCACATCATACATATTTGTTATGGTAAATGTTTATATCCCCACCGCAAAATAGACTTCTCCACGGCACCACAGCCTTCGTGCTCCTCCCCTTTACATCGGCTCACTCGTCCACCGCAGCGCATCTGCCTCATCGACGACCTCGTACACCGCACTGGAGCCGGTCCACCATCGTCGTCGTACACGGAGCCTCTTCCCCAGCATCGTCTTCCATAGTCTCGGATCTGCTTCCCAGAAGCCGACGCCAAGCGCAGAAGTACCACCGTCGTGGACAATGAACTGACTCCGGTTGCCGACCATGACTCACAGAGGCCGCCGCGACCATCGTTCTCCTCCTCGATTGGTAATGTGTGTATTGAATCACTTAGCAGTACATGTGCAGTTCCAATTTTGTTCATACATACCCTTTAAATTTCCTGGGTTCTATTGTTCCCGTAAAAGTAATTGGTTATAGCCTCCATTGTCCAACAGAATATCATCTTGTAATTGTGCGTCGCTCCTGTATCGCGCTGTGCTTGGGTAGGTTTTTCATCTGCAACCAGTAGTGTGGCAAATGATGGAAATGTTTTTAGAACTAGCAAGATTCCCATGTGTTGCACGCATCAAGATGCATTTGTATGAGTAGTTTATCTTGTGGGAGAAAAGGATGAACGAGGGAAGGCCTTATTTGCAAATCTAGAGAGGGGTATGGGTATTTTTTTGGAAAATTCCCATTTGTTTCCTTCCTATCTGTCAGATATAAATCGGACGGCCTATATTGCAAGAAAACAAAGTATAGAGAAAAAAAAGTAGACAATAAAGGAAGTAGAGATAAATATTAAATATTAAATAAATATAACAGTAGAGAAGAGAGTAGAGATAGCAGAGACGTCGGGAAAGGATCGCGCGCGCACGGGAAAAAGCGGCCGGACATGCGCTAGTTTTGGCGCACGGCGTCCGATGCACTTTATAAAATACAACGCCCTCCCACCGCTCTGTGCCTTGCCACCGCTCTCTCCCTGCTCATTTTCGCCTCGCCGCCGCCGCGCCACCATGCTGCCGTGTTGCGGGAAACTTGGGGATACCGCGGCGTCCGCGCGCGCCCCTCCGGCGGCTTCTCCGCCGAGATCCGGTTCCGCGGGATGCGCCTCGGCCTCGGCAATTTCGACACCGCCAACGAGGCCGCCCACGCGTACGGCGGCGTGGCGCCTCCGGTGGCCTCATAGAACATTGAACTTCCCCAACGTGCTGACGCGGGAGCGGGCGCAGGAGCTCGTGCCTCTGCTGCGGCTTAGCACCGACGAAGATCGTCGCGACAACCGGAGGCGGGAGCACCGTATCGGCATCGCCGAGATGGACGAGGAAGACATGGCGCTGTGGCGCTAACACTTCCTGCAGGACATCATCAACGAGCGCGAGTTCTACGCGCAAAGGAGGGCGGAGAGGGATAAGAGGAGGGCGGAGCGAGCCACCTATCGCGAGGACAAGCGTGGGTAAAAGCGGACGCTCAATTCAACATGAGGCTAGGAGCAGCGTCGCCACAGGAACCGGCGATGATCGGTATCTTCACGCCTACAGTCAGACGCCGGAGGAGGACATCACCGAGGAGGAGTCAGACGGCGAGGAGTAGTTGAATTATCTTTTTTTATCTATCTATGCTGAGAACTATCCTCTACTCTATCTACTTCTCGATCTCAACACTGTAAATGCTTTTATAAAGCGCCGCGCGTTGTGATTCTATTGGAGATGCTCTAACATGGTAGACGAGTGCTTTAATGTTGCCCACAAGATGCGCGAGTATTACTAGTAGTATATTTTTCTTGCCATGTTGAGATTTTAAAACCACGAGTGCGAACATGCAGAGGAGCAATGAAGACCAAACATGGGATATTCGCGACATCTTCAAGGAGCGTGGCAAGTTAAAGAGGAGCTGCACCGAACCTGTAAAACGAGCTTTGGTAAGTAACACCCTTTCAATTACTTTCGTGTAGCCTCATGTTCTTCGATGTGTATATGTTGTAGTTTTTGTTTCTCTTAAGCGTGGTGTTCTTCAATGTGTAATAAGAAGAGTCTTAATCGTCCTAATGGTTTCGTTTTTAGCTTGATGTAGGAAGTGGGTGTTCTCACCTTGTAGTCTGTTTTTAAATTTTTTTCCTTCTGAATTCACTTCTCCAAGTTCTGTTTATCTGGCTTCTACTAAACGGATCTAGGTTGCTTTGTGTATTGATCTAAAAAAGAAGTAACTTCATGTCAGGATGCAGTTCCTGCGAGGAGGGAAGTATGGTCAACCTCGAGATCATGTTTCCAAAATGAGGCTGGATTACACACAAGGTTCCAGTTCCCTAATGATGCTGGATTAGACACAAGGTGCAAATTCCCAGATGATGCTGGATTACACACAAGCCAGGTGGAGTCGTCAGCTGTTCGTGTCCTCGTGGCATTAGTAAAGGCTGAAAGAAAGCTGTAGCAGCCCTTGAGAATGTAGCTGAGTTCCTGAAGAAGTGAAAAGAGCAATCAGATGCTCTCTTCACCCAAGCCAAAGAAGAGATGGAAGAAGCCATAAATAAGCTAGCAGAGGCAGAGCAGGCTAGGCGTCTCCTGCTATCTAAAACTATTGTCAATACAAAATTTCCTTAATAATAGCTAGGTTCAAATGTTTATCCAGTCAGCATGCCTGTTGTGATGTCCGTGCACCTACTGATGTGGCACAAAATGTTTTTTCGGGTCATGTAATAACAACAATTACTTTGCAAACAATAACAGACGAAGCATTGGACATGGTATAGTTCACGCGCAAGCCCGACATTCCAAGTTCAACTTCCACATCAAACTCATGTTCACAGATATCTGCACATTTCATACATAATGTCCACAACCATGATTCATTTCAAAGCCAAAAAAAATGTGAGGAGAGTTATAAATAAAGAAAAACCTATACTAGTTCCTGCTACCAGTGCAAGCACAAGAAGTCAAGACCATGCATAACTTAATTATATTTTAGTCATTTTTTGTGTTCTAAAATGCCTGCCGGCTCGCGGAAGGACGTGTTGCCGGCACACGCGTGGATTCAATGAAGGCAGGCGGGGCAGTCTTAAGCTGGTTGTACGCGGCGAGGAGGCGTGCTCAGCCGGGCCTGCAGCGAGTGCGGCCCTCTTGGCCGGCGTGCCGGTTCAGTGCCTACGCTATGAGAGGTCGCATCCGTGTCAGAGCAATCACTCCCTCCAGTCCTTTTTTGTTTGGGTATAACAAAATCTCGTTTTCCATTCACATTTTACAAGTAAAATTTGTGGACAAACTTTGACCCAAAGTACGATGGGGACTAGTAAACTAGAATGGAGGTAGTAGTTTTTTTAATCAAAGAAGGGTTTCCCCTTCCGATTTTCATTACTGAAAACCAGCATCTAAATCTAAACCATAGTATTTGCCCTAGAACTACCAGGTTCAACATCTCGCAACATAAACCATACAACCATACGCCAAGGAGGTACGTAGTACTATGAATTCCATTTTCGCTCCATACCAATCGTTCCAAAAACTACTTACTAGTACTTATAACGCGCCATTGAAAATTGGAACTCTTAACCCCGCTAAAAAAACGATATTTTAAACGTGGCTATTCGATCTGTGGCAACTGGCGAGCCACCGCGCTCCAAGTCATTCACCTGTGGTCCCGACCATCAAATCCTACGGATCAAATTATCACGCGAGATGACATTCCTACAAAGGTGCTCCACCACGTACCCGGTACCCGCGAATGCAGCAATCGTGCACCTAGGGTTTTAGGGTTTATTTGTTAACGCCGCCTTTACGTAACACTCATGTGTGCGAGACAGCGAGAGGCCCATTGCGTCGTGTGCCTCTTCTCTTCCAGATATGTACTCCACCGTTTGTGCGGTGTCCAAAAATTATAATAACTACTACCAATGTGCCAATGCGTTGCCACACGATCAAAGTAGATTATTACATATTCATCGATTTGATAGAAAAAAGTCTAGTTTTGAAATACGATATCACTAAAAATATGTTATGTTTCACTCAAAATATATTCCTTTGGCGTTTTGATGAGATAAGGGAGGAATGTTGTTGGTTTCAAGATTTAGAAGTGGTATATGTCTAATTTCTACTCTTACTAGCAAGATGCCCGTCGTTGCACGAACATCAAGATCTTGTGGGAGAAATGGATGAACGAGGGAAGGCCTTATCTGCAAATGTGGTGAAGAGTCGGGTAAATTGCCATATTTTCCTTCCTATCCGTCACATATAAATCGGACGACCTACATTGCAGGATGGCAGGCCCACCATCATCACCAACTCTATTTTTTATCCCTACTCTTATAAAAAGCATTGTCGGTGATAATCGTGTGCCTGCCATCCTGCAATATAGGCCGTCCGATCTATATCTGACGGATAGGAAGGAAACTATGGCAATTTTGCAAAAAGATACCCACACCCCTCTCCACATTTGCAAATAAGGCCTTCCCTCGTTCATCCTTTTCCCCCACAAGATAAACTACTCATACAAATGCATCTTTATGTTCCATGCAACGCATGGGCATCTTGCTAGTTGTTGCAAAAAGCCCATGTGTGCGTGAGAGAGAGGGAGAGTGGAGGAGGACAGAGTGCATGTGCGAAAAAGACACAAGGAGTGTGTGTGCGATAGGTATCAGCTTAAAATGAGGCGATAGTGCGTGTGTGCACGATCGAGAGGGCGTGTCTCAAGAAGGGAAGAAAAATCTACATAGATACAAGGAGCAGGAGAGAGACATGTATGCGATGGTGGAAGCACGAGTGTGCGGGTGTATAGACCTATCTAGAGGCTAGCTAGTCGATAAATGTTTGTGAGAGAAGTACGAGTCAAAAGTAAAGCGAGAGTTTTGTGTGTGTGAGAGAGATACGGTAGTCGGGAAGGGGAGTGGAAGCAGGAGTTGTGTGTGTGTGTGTGTGTCTGTGAGAGAGAGAGAGAGGAGATGGTAGTCGGGGTTGTCTGATCGGTAAACAAATGAATAATGTCGACTGGGATGGAGCGAAAGGAGACCGCAACAAA
Source organism: Aegilops longissima (assembly GCA_021605205.1). NCBI lineage: Eukaryota > Viridiplantae > Streptophyta > Magnoliopsida > Poales > Poaceae > Aegilops > Aegilops longissima. The sequence continues at coordinate 49,065,499 of CM038679.1, forward strand.
TGTTGTGTCTCAGAGAGAGAGAGAGAGAGAGTAATTTTAGTGGTATGAGTCATATGTAGAGACATATAGGGTGTGTGAGAAAATCCCATAGAGAGAAAGACAAAGTGAAAGGCAGTGGAGACTGTGTGTGGCGGTGAAAAGAAAGCTTAGGTACCGAGTACCAGAGAACAAGAGAGACGTGAGAGATAATGAAAACCGTGTAATGTATAATGATAGGGAGAGTGTGACACTTCTCAAGGGAGGCGTCGAGAGACCATGTTTGCGAGGATAGGAGAAACATGAAGTGAGCGTCTTGGTGAGCTGGAGAAAAGAGAGTGATAGCTACGAAGGAGCATGCATGCGAGAGAGATGGGCGTGAAAGGAGTGAACAAAAAGGATTCAAATATTTGAATTGAGATGATGATACATGTAATCCATACTCGAACCAAAATTGATCTATCAAACATGCATACTCATATGAATTCACGCACATCTATGTTATTTAATATGTAGATATTACTGATCCATACATTTTAGTAGAACATAATTTGGTTAAATTTTTTGAATTCAACCTTAAGATTTCGAGATCGTGGTATTTGTAAATCATATTATACATATAAAGGAGCAGAATTCTTTGTTGTGCTTTTGAAAGTATATATAATAAATGATGTATATAGAATGTAATTCCAATTCAAAATGGATCCCGCCTGAAAAAGTAGAATACAAACGAGACTCGAATTGAGTTGGCACGGTAAACGTGCATTCTGCAAAATTTGAACGAACCGGGGAAAGTCGCAGTAACCGCCCGAAACCAAAATCTGCGAGATGGAAATTACTACTGCCTATCCCTGCCATGCAAAGCCTATCTGCTGGATTTCTATAGGTTTCGATAGGGGTAGGTTTGTAATTTCACCCAAACGTGACGTAACCGCCTCTCACCCGGATTCATACACGGTGGGCGCCAAAACACACTGTGTCCTCGGCCAAAATCGATTCCCTTCCCGATTCATATTCATACACGGTGGGTGAGGGAGTCCTGGATTAGGGGGTATCTGGACAGCCGGACTGTATACATCGTCCGGACTATTGAAGCGTGAAGATACAAGACTCAAGACTTCGTCCTGTGTCTGGATGGGACTCTCCTTTGTATGGAAGACAAGCTTGGAAATCCGGATATTATATTTCCTTCCTTGTAACCGACTCCATGTAAACCCTAGCCCTCTCCGGTGTCTATATAAACCGGATAGGTTGGTCCTTAGAAGGCCGATCACAATTACAATCATACCATCATAGGCTAGCTTCTAGGGTTTAGCCTCTACGATCTCGTGGTAGATCTACTATTGTACTACTCATATCGTCAATATTAATCAAGCAGGAAGTAGGGTTTTACCTCCATCGAGAGGGCCCGAACCTGGGTAAACATTGTGTCCCTTGCTTCCTATTACCATCAGCCTAGACGCATAGATCGAGACCCCCTACCCGAGATCCACAGGTTTTGACACGGACATTGGTGCTTTCATTGAGAGTTCCTCTATGTCGTCGCTGCGGGGCTTGGTGGCGCCTTCAATCGTCAACAACGCGGTCTGGGGCGAGACTTTTCTCCCTGGACAGATCTTCGTGTTCGGCGGCTTCGCACTGCGGGCCAATTCGCTTGGCCTTCTGGAGTAGATCGACAGCTACACCCCTGGCCACCAGGCCGGGGTTCAGAAACCTGAACTACACGGCCGATATCCGCGGGGACTTGATCTTCGACGGAATCGGGCCTGCACCAAAAGTGCCGGACAGTCCCGATGAGCACGGCCTAGACCTGCTGTCGGACAGTTCTCGGGATATTACCCCTGCAGTAGTCCTGGACCCAAATCCGGAGCAGACTGCGTTGCCTAAGGATGGAGGGATGGACCCCGCCCCGCAGGCCACACACTCATCGGCGATGGAGCCGAACAAAGGCCTCACCTTGGAGGAAGCCTGTGACTCCGGACCCCCGGACTCGTATCCGGTTGTAGGTTCCAGTCCGCGCGCTCCTTTTTTTTGACTATACAGTTCGCACGCTCCTGAGCCCGCCGAGCCTGGATTGGCTCCGGTAATGGACTTTACCGCTGTGGATATCTTCCAGCACTCGCCCTTTGGCGACATGCTGAACTCATTAAAGTCTCTCTCTTTGTCAGGAGGCTCTTGGCCGAACTATGTCCGACTCGAGTGGGAAGCAGGCGACGAAGGAATTCGTTGCCCACCCACCACCCACTTCATTGCCACGGTCGATGATCTAACCGACGTGCTCGACTTCGACTCCGAAGACATCGATGGTATGGACGACAATGCAGGAGAAGAACATGAACCTGTTGGGGAACGTAGCAGAAATTCAAAATTTTCCTACGAGTCACCAAGATCTATCTACGGAGTAATCTAGCAACGAGGGAAAGGAGAGTGCATCTACATACCCTTGTAGATCGCTAAGCGGAAGCGTTCAAGTGAACGGGGTTGATGGAGTCGTACTCGTCATGATCCAAATCACCGATGATCCTAGTGCCGAACGGACGGCACCTCCACGTTCAACACACATGCAGCCCGGTGACGTCTCCCATGCCTTGACCCAGCAAGGTGAGAGGGAGAGGTTGGGGAAGACTCCGTCCAGCAGCTGCACGACGGCGTGGTGGTGGTGGAGGAGCGCGGTACTCCAGCAGGGCTTCACCAAGCACTACGAGAGACGAGAAGGGAAAGGGGTAGGGCTGCGCCAAGAGGGAGAGGTTCTCATGTGTATGGCAGCCCAAAAACCCCCACTATTTATAGGAGGAGGGGAAGTGGCTGAGCCCCCATCTAGGGTTCCCACCCTAGGGGTGCGGCATCCCTAAATGGGACTTGGAGGGGGCGGCCAAGAGGGGAAGAGAGGGGGCGCGCCCTAGGGTGGGCCTTTAGGCCCATCTGCGCCTAGGGTTTCCCCTCTCCCCTCCTAGCTACGCCTTGGGCCTTGGTGGGAGGCGCACCAGCCCACTCTGGGGCTGGTCCCTTTCCACACTAGGCCCATGCAAGCCTCCGGGGCTGGTGGCCCCTCCCGGTGGCCCCCGGAACCCTTCCGGTGGTCCCGGTACATTACCGGTGACCCCCGAAACACTTCCGGTGGCCAAAACCTCACTTCCTTCATATTATTCTTTACCTCCGGACCATTCCGGAACTCCTCGTGACGTCCGGGATCTCATCCGGGACTCCGAACACCATTCGGTAACCGCGTACATACTTTCCCTATAACCCTAGCGTCATCGAACCTTAAGTGTGTAGACCCTACGGGTTCGGGAACCATGCAGACATGACCGAGACGTTCTCCGGTCAATAACCAACAGCGGGATCTGGATACCCATGTTGGCTCACACATGTTCCACGATGATCTCATCGGATGAACCACGATGTCGAGGATTCAATCAATCCCGTATACAATTCCCTTTGTCTAGCGATATTGTACTTGCCCGAGATTCGATCGTCGGTATGCCGATACCTTGTTCAATCTCGTTACCGCAAGTCTCTTTACTCGCTCAGAACACATCATCCCGTGATCAACCCCTTGGTCACATTGTGCACATTATGATGATGTCCTACCGAGTGGGCCCAGAGATACCTCTCCGTCACACGGAGTGACAAATCCCAGATCTCGATTCGTGCCAACCCAAGCAGACACTTTCGGAGATACCCGTAGTGCACCTTTATAGCCACCCGTTACGTTGTGACGCTTGGTACACCCAAAGCATTCCTACGATATCCGGAGTTGCACAATCTCATGGTCTAAGGAAATGATACTTGACATTAGAAAAGCTTTAGCATACGAACTACACGATCTTTGTGCTAGGCTTAGGATTGGGTCTTGTCCATCACATCATTCTCCTAATGATGTGATCCCGTTATCAACGACATCCAATGTCCATGGTCAGGAAACCGTAACCATCTATTGATCAATGAGCTAGTCAACTAGAGGCTTACTAGGGACATGGTGTTGTCTATGTATCCACACATGTATCTGAGTTTCCTATCAATACAACTATAGCATGGATAATAAACGATTATCATGAACAAGGAAATATAATAATAATAACTAATTTATTATTGCCTCTAGGGCATATTTCCAACAGAACCACCGCTCACTGGGCGGTGGACAGCCACCTCTTCATATGATATAAATATGGTGGACACTCCGAAGGAAACCAATGGCGATGAGGCAACGGAGGATAGCCCCTCAGGGAGAAAAACAAAGCATGGGCGTCGCCGACGCCGCGCCAAGCCCTGCCACAGCAATACCGGCCCAGGAGACGAAAACAATCCAGATGGCACCAAAGATGAATACAACCCCGATCAGCCTGCCTTCAAGCAGGCCGGACTAGCCATGGTGGGATACTTGGAGAGGGACAACTATACGCCCCCCTCCGAGGACGAGGTAAGCCTCGACAATGACGAATTTGGCATGCCTGAAGATCCAGTGGAACAAGTTCGCTTCAAGCGACGGCTCATGGCAACGGCAAGGAGCCTGCAAAGGAAGCAACACCAGCTTAAGGCTGACCAAGATCTGCTAGTGGACAGGTGGACCAAGGTCCTGGCCACCGAAGAATACGGACTTGACCGCCCCGACAAAGGGCACACACGGCACATTTGGCTACCTCAACCTAAGCAGGAGAACCCAAGGCACATACCCCGACGTCAACACATCATTACGGTCCAAGACAACACGAAGGACACACGAAGAGGCATCCTTAAGCCTCGGCGCAATGGTCATACATGCCAAGTCTGGGAAGCTGGTGCCAAGTCCAGCAACTCCCAGTCCGATCAGCGGACAAACAACAGCTCAAGCCTATCCGGCCTGAGCCACACACTCGATCAACCATTTGAAATTCATGGTACTCCTAGAAGGGCGGCAAAGCATACCAATAGAGAATGCCGGATCCTCAAAACAAAGCGGCTGGTCATGTGCCGGAAACAATGAGGGGAGGCGTCTAGTCAAGAGACCCCCAGAGCATAAAAGTACGACCGATCACCCCCGATCACATAAACCACATCAATTCAATTGCAGTACCTCTAGACCTAGTAGTCTAGGGGCTCCATAACACATAAAGCCCCCGCGGGTATGAAACCACAAATAGCATCTTCAAAAACCAAAAAATGTCAGGTGCAAAGGCCAAGCCTTACTGGCCCACCACCCTAACGGTTGTCTTCGGATCACCAAAAAATTCCACGCCAAAGAATAATTCTTCGGCACCTTCCCCTCATACGGTAATTTACCACATGCTCACGGGACGAACCATGTTGACTAGATTCCACATGGTAAACCATTAGGCCAGCACCGTGTGATATAATCACACCTATGGGCAAGGCCGAAACCTGCCCTTAGAGCGGAAATCATACAGCTGCCAGAGCAGCGCGTCGTGCATACCTATCAAAATTTTGATATGACAGCCAACTATCCGGACACCAACTGAGGAGTCCGCGCTACTTCACGGTATAACGGCTGGGTTAACCAAGGTCCGATCAGGAACCCTCGGATTAGCCACAAGAGGACGTTCAGCTGCCTCCAGGTATTTGCCTTTATAAACTAATTTTGACGCAAAACAGGATTGGCGACGTGGAATCAGCCCGGACACACAAGGGCAGGAACATGCATGTGACCCCCCACAAAGAAGGCAGTCCGGATTTACTTCAGATCCACTCACAGCCCCCTCCAGTCCGGCCATCACAGTTTCCGCCAAAAACACCTCTTTTCATAATCATAAATCGTACTCATATGCATAGACATATCATCCTACTACAATGCGTAGACTTAAATAGCACTCATCGGTCGTCGTTTCTCATCGACGCCTCATGTCACGCCCGATTATGCCTGGGGCTTCACAGTACGGCAATAAAGTCCGACCACCTTTTCGGTCGCTCGGCACCCCGAACTTATAGCACTATATGCATCAGCTCCGAATCATGACTTGGGTCATTGCTTGGGTTTGTCCGGCTCCCATGTTTTGGTACCTTACGTTCTGTCCCATCGGCTAAGGTAGCGCTGGGAGAACTACTGCGATTGTGTCCCGGTTCTGCCGGATGAGCACCTCAGTAGAGAAAGCCAAAAACTGACTGTCATGATACAGCGAGAGCTGGTCAGCTATTCGAGAGGTTGTAAAATCCTTAAGGATTCATTCCGCATAATGCCATTATAAATGCAGAGTGCGACGGATCGGTCTTCCGATCAGGCGCCAATAGAGCCCCTAGTTCGGCCTTCCGAATACTAGGGGCTGCTCCGACCATAATCGAATTCCTATGGCTAAGTGAGAGTGGTAAAGCCCTATAGTCCGATTGCCTGGTTTATGGTGAGGAACACCTCCTTAAAAGGACCCAGCTATGGGATAAAGAGTGTTCAGGTATGTCTCGAACACCCCCGTATTTCTTTCGTGGGGGCAGAAGCCGACGACTGGCCAACTCTCAGGACTTACATACACTAAACAGCCGCACAGGAAGAACAAATGTTCAAACAAAACATGCAATAGATAATAAAAGTGCCATTATCCCATATTACAAAGAACGGCAAGAATGCCCTTAGGGAAATATAATGTCTTTGGTACACTTCTCCGCCACAAGGCGGGCTCCCTTCAGTACACCTTCATAGTACAGCTCGGGCTTGCGGTGCTCCTTACCCTCTGGCGGCCCCTCGGTCATCAGCTTCTCTGCGTCAAGCTTCCCCCAATGCACTTTTGCACGGGCAAACGCCATGCGCGCACCCTCTATACAGACTCATCGCTTAACAGCATCAAGCCGAGGACAGGCGCCCACAATCCGCTTCACGAGTCCGAAGTAACTGCTTGGAGTGGGCTCCGCGGGCCACAGCTGGACAACCATGTCCTTCATGGCTAGTTCGGCCGCCTGGTGCAGTTTGACCACCTGTTTCAGCTGATCGATAAAGGGCACCGGATAGTTCGGCGCCAAATACTGCGACCAAAAATCCCTCTCCGCAGACTTCTTCTCCTCGGTCCGGTAGAATTGGGCGGCATCTGATATGCTGCGAGGCAGATCCGCAAACGCCCCTGGAAAAACAAGAATTCAGCTTGTCGCTTAGAGTTCTTCCCACTATCATGTAAAAATGGCCATGAATACAAAAAGCCTTACCAGCCGCAACCTTCCGGCCTCCTGAATGTCCCGCACAGCGCCTCGGGCTTCTTCCCGAGCATCTTCCGCGGCTTGGAGCGCTTGGGCGAGTTCAGATTCTTTCCCTACTAGACTCTGCTCCAAGCCCTCGCTTTTCTTTACAGCCTCCTGGAGCTCTCGCTCAGCTGCGATGACCCTGGCCTCGTGTTTTTCATGAAGCGCCTGTTCGGCGGCAGCCTTCTCGTTGGCATCAGCCACAGCCTTCTTTAGTGCCTCATACTCGGCACTAGCTCCTAGAGCATATAATACAAATACTTCTCACTAGGCACAATTATTCATTCGTGCCAAATTCAAGACAATGTTTCAATATACCTTTCTTGTCCCCCAATTTCTTCGTCACACGACCAAGTTCCTCCTCGGCCCGTTCTAGGCTCTGCTTCAGCCCGGACACTTCCTCATCATGCGCGACCGTCTTCTCTACAGACACCTGTTTTCGCACAAAGGGGTGTACGTTGTTAACAAAGGCTCCTGCAAAAGCAGGGGATTTGATCCCCTGACCGGCTCTTTCTCTTTCGCCGGACAGTGTATCAGGGGCTACTACCCATATTATGACGATTCTTCAAAGGTTTCTTAGGAAACATACCTCGAAGGCCTTTATAAGGCCAAGGCAGGACTCATTCAGCCCGCTCTCGGCGGACTGAATCTTTCCAACCACCGCACTCATGAGGGTCTAATGTTCATCGACGATAGATGCGTTCTTTAATGTTGTCGACAGACCGCCTGGCAGCTCTGCTTGGATAGAGGTTGCTGGCGGAAGAGGCAAGCCTCCCACCATCGAAGGTGGCTGCTCGCCCGACCCTGGAGCCTTAGAGGTCTCCAGGACCTTGTCCGGCTGTAGGCCGAACCCGAGATCGCCCCCGCCGTCGACACGCTTGGGGGCCATCGCTCCCGTGTGTCCGGCCCCATGGATATGCCCCCCTGGTCCGGGTCCCGTTGAGACGACACCTCAGTGTCGCGCCTGGACTTCGGGGAAGGGGCCTTCCGAGGCGTCTCGCTCTCCAAGGCGCCTGAGCTCAGCGAATCCTCCGATGAGGACTGTCCGGCGCGAGACCTCGCCGGGCTATACAAAATATGGCAACAGTTAAAACTACTATACCCAAACAATCCCGGACGCATATGCGTGGTCGAATTTCGTATACTCACGACTTTTCCAGGGGCTGGACCCTAGGATCCCACTCCAGGCTGCTATCGGCAGCCGTGGTGGATACCTCTGGGAGGGAACCTTTCCCCCTCTTGGGCGATTCGGCCTCCAAGGATGAGGAGGTCGTCCTTTTCTTCCCACCTCCAGAGTGAGGCTCGTCCTCCTCTGCTTCCTCCTCTTCGTCTTCAGAAGAAGGATCATCGCTGGAGTCTTCGGATTTGGCGTCCGAAGCCTCGCGACGATGGAGGCCACTCCGGGTCTTTTTGACCTTCTTGGAGGCCTCTTTCTTTGGCGCCTCGTAAGGTACGGGGACCAGCATCTTCGTTAGAAGAGGTCCGGCCGGTTCCTCCGGCAGCGGGGCCGGACAATGTATCCGCTCCACCCATTTTATCCATCCCTGGGGTCATGATAAAACACGATAAAGATGTCTCCCTCAGGACATGCCAACTGAAGCATGGATGGACGGAGCGTTGCTATAACTTACCGGGCTTGCAGAATGGGATAATTGATACCCACGGTCCTCGGAGGAGCCCGACCATGATTTGCCGGACTTAAAGAGAACCTTCCAGATGTCCTTGTGGGAGGAATCTGTTGGAAATATGCCCTAGAGGCAATAATAAAAGTATTATTATTATATTTCCTTGTTCATGATAATTGTCTTTTATTCATGCTATAATTGTATTATCCGGAAATCGTAATACACGTGTGAATACATAGACCACAATATGTCCCTAGTGAGCCTCTAGTTGACTAGCTCGTTGATCAACAGATAGTCATGGTTTCCTGACTATGGACATTGGATGTCATTGATAACGGGATCACATCATTAGGAGAATGATGTGATGGACAAGACAATCCTAAGCATAGCACAAGATCGTGTAGTTCGTTTTGCTAGAGCTTTTCCAATGTCAAGTATCTCTTCCTTAGACCATGAGATCGTGTAACTCCCGGATACCGTAGGAGTGCTTTGGGTGTACCAAGCGTCCTGGCGAATCGGGTGACTATAAAGGTGCATTACAGGTATCTCCAAAAGTGTCATTGGGTTGACACGGATCGAGACTGGGATTTGTCACTCCGTATGACGGAGAGGTATCACTTGGGCCCACTCGGTAGTGCATCATCATAATGAGCTCAAAGTGACCAAGTGTTTGGTCGGGGATCATGCATTATGGTGCAGTAAAGTGACTTGCGGCAGCGAGATTGAGCGAGGTATTGGGATACCGACGATTGAATCTCGGGCAAGTAAAATACCGATTGACAAAGGGAATAGTATACGGGTTGATTGAATCCTCGACATCGTGGTTCATCCGATGATATCATCGAGGAGCATGTGGGAACCAACATGGGTATCCAGATCCCGCTGTTGGTTATTGCCCGAGAGCCGTCTCGGTCATGTCGCATGTCTCCCAAACCCGTAGGGTCTACACATAAGGTTCGGTGGCGCTAGGGTTGTATGAATATGAGTATGTAGCAAACCGAATGTTGTTGAGTCCGGATGATATCTCGGACGTCACGAGGAGTTCGGAATGGTCCGGAGGTAAAGATTTATATATGGGAAGTCTTATTTTGGTCACGGAAAAGTTTCGCACTTTATCGGTATTGTACCGGAGTGCCGAAGGGGTCCGGGGTCCACCGGGGGTCCACCTGCCCGGGGGGCCACATGGGCTGTGGGGTGCGCCTTGGCCTATATGGGCCAAGGGCACCAGCCCCAAGAGGCCCATGCGCCAAGGAGACTTGGGGAGGAGAGTCCTAAAGGGGAAGGCACCTCAGAGGTGCCTTGGGAGGATGGACTCCTCCCCTTGGCCACACCCTTCCTTGGAGGAAGGGCAAGGCTCGCCCTCCCTCTCTCTTGCACCTATATAAAGGGAGGGAGGGAGGGGTGGCCGCACCCCCAAAGCTGGCGCCTCCTCCTCCTGCAACACCTCCTCCTCCTCCCGTAGTTGCTTAGCGAGCCCTGCCGGAGTTCTGCTGCATCCACCACCACGCCGTCGTGCTGCTGGATCATCATCAACCTCTCCTTCCCCCTTGCTGGATCAAGAAGGAGGAGACGTCATCCGCTCCGTACGTGTGTTGAACGCGGAGGTGTTGTCCGTTCAGCACTAGGTCATCGGTGATCTGAATCACGGCGAGTACGACTCCATCATCCCCGTTCCATTGAGCGCTTCCGCACGCGATCTACAAGTGGTATGTAGATGCAATCACTCTCCCATGACTCATTGCTAGATGAACTCATAGATGGATCTTGGTGAAACCGTAGGAAAATTTTAATTTTCTGCAGCGTTCCCCAACAGTGGTATCGAGCTAGGTCTATCGTAGTTCTCTATTGCACGAGTAGAACACAATTTTGTTGTGGGCGAGATCTTGTCAACTTGCTTGCCGCTACTAGTCTTATATTGCTTCAGCGGTATTGTGGGATGAAGCGGCCGGACCGACCTTACACGTGCGCTTACGTGAGACTGGTTCCACCGGTGACATGCACAAGTTGCATAAGGTGGCTAGCGGTGTCTGTCTCTCCCACTTTAGTTGGGCGGATTCGATGAAAAGGGTCCTTATGAAGGGTAAATAGAAGTTGACAAATCATGTTGTGGCTTTCACGTAGGTAAGAAAACGTTCTTGCTAGAACCCTATTGCAGCCACGTAAAACTTGCAACAACAATTAGAGGACGTCTAACTTGTTTTTGCAGCAAGTGTTTTGTGATATGATATGGCCAAAGTTGTGATGAATGATGAATGATATATGTGATGTATGAGATCATGTTCTTGTAATAGGAATCACGACTTGCATGTCGATGAGTATGACAACCGGCAGGAGCCATAGGAGTTGTCTTAATTATTGTATGACCTGCGAGTCATTGACTCAACGCCATGTAAATTACTTTACTTTATTGCTAAACGTGTTAGCCATAGTAGTAGAAGTAATAGTTGGCGAGCAACTTCATGGAGACACGATGATGGAGATCATGGTGTCATGCCGGTAACAAGATGATCATGGAGCCCCGAAGATGAAGATCAAAGGAGCTATATGATATTGGCCATATCATGTCACTACTTTATATAATTGCATGTGATGTTTATTATGTTTTATGCATCTTGTTTACTTAGAACGACGGTAGTAAATAAGATGATCCCTTATAATAATTTCAAGAATGTGTTCCCCTAAGCGTGCACCGTTGCTAAAGTTAAATCGTTTCAAGCACCACGTGATGATCGGGTGTGATAGATCCTTACGTTCACATACAACGGGTGTAAGACAGTTTTACACATGCATAAACACTTAGGGTTAACTTGCGAGCCTAGCATGTACAGACATGGCCTCGGAACACAAGAGACGAAAGGTCGAACATGAGTCGTATGGAAGATACGATCAACATGGAGATGTTCACCGGCGATGACTAGTCCGTCTCACGTGATGATCGGACACGGCCTAGTCGACTCGGATCATGTAACACTTAGATGACTAGAGGATGTCAAATCTGAGTGGGAGTTCATTAAATAATTTGATTAGATGAACTTTATTATCATGAACAATAGTCTAAAATCTTTGCAAAATGTCTTGTAGATCAAATGGCCAGCGCTAATGTCACCATGAACTTCAGCGTTCCTCCTAGAGAAAACCAAGCTGAAAGATGATGGCAGCAACTATTGGATGGGTCCGGAACACGAGGATTATCCTCATAGCTGCAAAGAAACAATATGTCCTAGAAGCACCGCTAGGTGATGCACCCATCGAGAGAACAAAGACATTATGAATGCTTGGCAGTCTCGTCTTGATGATTACTCCCTCGTTCAAGTGCGGCATGCTTTACAGCTTAGAACCGGGGCTCCAAAAGCGTTTTGAGCAACACGGAGCATATGAGATGTTCGAGGAGCTGAAAATGGTTTTCAAGCTCATGCCCGGTCGAGAGATATGAAGTCTCCGACAAGTTCTATAGTTGTAAGATGGAGGAAAACAGTTACTGTCGGTGAGCACATACTCAAAATGTGCAGGTTGCACAACCGCTTTGTCCCACTGGACATTAACCTCCGGACGAGGCGGTCATTGACAGAATCCTTGATCGCTCCCACCAAGCTACAAGAGCTTTGTGATGAACTACAATATGAAGGGATGGTGAAGACCATTCCTGAAGTATTCTCAATGCTGAAGTCAGCAGAGGTTGAAATCAAGAAAGAACATCAAGTGTTGATGGTCAATAAAACCACTAGGAAGAACTTCAAGAAGGATGGCAAAGATGTTGCCGCGCCCGGTAAGCCAGTTGCCGGGAAGAAGTCAAAGAATGGACCCAAGCACGAGACTGAGTGCTTTTATTGCAAAGGAAGGGTCCTTTGAAGCGGAACTGCCCCAAATACTTAGCGGACAAGAAGGCGGCAACACTAAAGGTATATTTGATATACATGTAATTGATGTGTACCTTACCGATTACTCGTAGTAACTCTGGGTATTTGATACGGTGCCGTTGCTCATATATGTAACTCACAGCAGGAGCTGCGGAATAAGCGGAGGCTGGCGAAGGGCGAGGTGACGATGTCGTCGGGAATGGTTCCAAGGTCGATGTGATCGCCGTCGCACGCTACCTCTACATTTACCTACGGGATTAGTTTTAAACCTCAATAATTGTTATTTAGTGCCAAGTTTGAGCATGAACATTGTATCGGGATCTCGTTTAATGCGAGATGGCTACTCATTTAAATCCGAGAATAATGGTTGTTCTATTTATATGAGAGAAATGTTTTATGGTCATGCTCCGATGGTCAATGGTTTATTCTTAATGAATCTCGAACGTAATGTTACACATGTTCATAGTGTGAATACCAAAAGATGTAAAGTTGATAACGATAGTCCCACATACTTGTGGCACTACCGCCTTGGTCACGTTGGTGTCAAGCGCATGAAGAAGCTCCATGCTGATGGACTTTTGGAGTATCTCGATTATGAATCATTTGACACATGCGAACCATGCCTCATGGGCAAGATGACCAAGACTCCGTTCTCCGGAACAATGGAGCGAGCAACCAACTTATTGGAAATCATACATACCGATGTGTGCGGTCCAATGAGTGTTGAGGCTCGCGGAGGATATCGTTATGTTCTCACTCTCACTGATGACTTGAGTAGATATGGGTATGTCTACTTGATGAAACACAAGTCTGAGACCTTTGAAAAGTTCAATGAATTTTAGAATGAAGTAGAGAATCAACGTGACCGAAAGATAAAATTCTTGCGATCAGATCGTGGAGGAGAATATTGAAGTCACGAATTTGGTACACACTTAAGGAAATGTGGAATCGTTTCACAACTCACGCCGCTGGAACACCTCGGTAGAACGGTGTGTCGAGCGTCGTGTCGCAATCTATTGGATATGGTGCGATCTATGATGTCTCTTACTGATTTACCGCTATCATTTTGGGGATCGCTCTTGAGACAGCTACATTCACTTTAAATAGGGCACCGTCTAAATCCGTTGAGGCGACACCGTATGAATTATGGTTTGGGAAGAAACCTAAGCTGTCGTTTCTAAAAGTTTGGGGATGCGATGCTTATGTCAAGAAACTTCAACCTGAAAAGCTCGAACCCAAGTCGGAAAAATCGTCTTCATAGGATACCCTAAGGAAACCATTGGGTATACCTTCTACCTTAGATCCGAAGGCAAGATCTTTGTTGCCAAGAACGGATCCTTTACGGAAAAAGTTTCTCTCGAAAGGAGTAAGTGGGAGGAAAGTAGAACTCGATGAAGTACTACCTCTTGAACCGGAAAGTAGTGCAGCTCAAGAAAATGTTCTGTGGTGCCTACACCTCCGGAGAGGAAATTAATGATGATGATCAAGGTACTTGGATCAAGTTGCTCTGAACTTCAGAGGTCCACAAGGACACGTTCCACACCAGATTGGTATGGCAACCCTATCACGGAAATCATGTTGTTAGACAACGGTGAACCTTCAAACTATGAAGAAGCGATGGCGGGCCCAGATTCCAACAAATGGCTTGAAGCCATGCAATCCGAGATAGGATCCATGTATGAAAACAAAGTATGGACTTTGTGAGACTTGCCCGATGATCGGCGAGCGATAGAAAACAAATGGATCTTTAAGAAGAAGGCGGACGCGGATGGTAATGCCACCATCTATAAAGCTCGACTTGTCGCTAAGGGTTATCGGCAAGTTCAAGGGATTGACTATGATGAGACTTTCTCTCCGTGGCGAAGCTTAAGTCCGTCCGAATCATGTTAGCAATTGCCGCATACTATGATTATGAGATATGGCAGATGGGCGTCAAAACAGCGTTCCTTAACGGTTATCTTTAGGAAGAGCTGTATATGATGCAGCCGGAAGGTTTTGTCGATCCTAAGAATGCTAACAAAGTATGCAAGCTCCAGCGATCCATTTATGGGCTGGTGCAAGCATCTCGGAGTTGGAACATTCGCTTTGATGAGATGATCAAAGCGTTTGGGTTTATTGAGACTTATGGAGAAGCCTGCGTTTACAAGAAAGTGAGTGGGAGCTCTGTAGCATTTCTCATATTATATGTAGATGACATACTTTTGATGGGAAATGATATAGAACTCTTGGACAACATTAAGGCCTACTTGAATAAGAGTTTTCAATGAAGGACCTTGGAGAAGCTGCTTACATATTAGGCATCAAAATCTATAGGGATAGATCGAGGCGCCTCATAGGTCTTTCACAAAGCACATACCTTGATAAGATTTTGAAGAAGTTCAAAATGGATCAGTCCAAGAAAGGGTTCTTGCCTGTTTTGCAAGGTGTGAAATTGAGCTCGGCTCAATGTCCGACCACGGCAAAAGATAAAGAAGAGATGAGTGTCATCCCTATGCCTCAGCCATAGGATCTATTATGTATGCCATCTTGTGTACGGACCTGATGTAAACCTTGCCGTAAGTTTGGTAGGAAGGTACCAAAGTAATCCCGCAAGGAACTTTGGACAGCGGTCAAGAATATCCTGAAGTACGAAAAGGAAAAGGACATGTTTTCGTTTATGGAGGTGACGAAGAGCTCGTCGTAAAGGGTTACGTCGATGCTAGCTTCGACACAGATCCGATGACTCTAAGTCACAAACCGGATCGTGTATATGTTGAATGGTGGAGCGAGAAGCTGGTGCAGCTGCAAGCAGAGCGTCGTGGCGGGATCTACATGTGAAGCGGAGTACATGGCAGCCTCGGAGGCAGCGCATGAAGCAATTTGGGTGAAGGAGTTCATCACCGACCTAGGAGTCATACCCAATGCGTCGGGGCCGATCAAACTCTTCGTGACAAACTTTGGAGCTATTGCACTTGCCAAGGAGCCCAGGTTTCACAAGAAGACCGAGCACATCAAGCGTCGCTTCAACTCCATCTGTGAAAATGTTCAAGATGGAGACATAGAAATTTGCAAAGTGCATACGGATCTGAATGTCACAGATCCGTTGACTAAACCTCTTCCGCGAGCAAAACATGATCAACACCAGAACTCTATGGGTGTTCGATTCATCACAATGTAACTAGATTATTGACTCTAGTGCAAGTGGGAGACTGTTGGAAATATGCCCTAGAGGCAATAATAAAAGTATTATTATTATATTTCCTTGTTCATGATAATTGTCTTTTATTCATGCTATAATTGTATTATCCGGAAATCGTAATACACGTGTGAATACATAGACCACAATATGTCCCTAGTGAGCCTCTAGTTGACTAGCTCGTTGATCAACAGATAGTCATGGTTTCCTAACTATGGACATTGGATGTCATTGATAACGGGATCACATCATTAGGAGAATGATGTGATGGACAAGACAATCCTAAGCATAGCACAAGATCGTGTAGTTCGTTTTGCTAGAGCTTTTCCAATGTCAAGTATCTCTTCCTTAGACCATGAGATCGTGTAACTCCCGGATATCGTAGGAGTGCTTTGGGTGTACCAAGCGTCTGGCGTAAGCGGGTGACTATAAAGGTGCATTACAGGTATCTCCAAAAGTGTCATTGGGTTGACACGGATCGAGGCGGGATTTGTCACTCCGTATGGCGGAGAGGTATCTTGGGCCCACTCGGTAGTGCATCATCATAATGAGCTCAAAGTGACCAAGTGTTTGGTCAGGGGATCATGCATTCTGATTTGAGTAAAGTGACTTGCGGCAGCGAGATTGAGCGAGGTATTGGGATACCGACGATCGAATCTCGGGCAAGTAAAATACCGATTGACAAAGGGAATAGTATACGGGTTGATTGAATCCTCGACATCATGGTTCATCCGATGATATCATCGAGGAGCATGTGGGAGCCAACATGGGTATCCAGATCCGCTGTTGATTATTGCCCGAGAGCCGTCTCGGTCATATCGCATGTCTCCGAACCAGTAGGGTCTACACTTAAGGTTCGGTGGCGCTAGGGTTGTATGAATATGAGTATGCAGCAAACCGAATGTTGTTTGGAGTCCGGATGAGATCCGGGCGTCACGAGGAGTTCGGAATGGTCCGGGGTAAAGATTTATATATGAGAAGTCTTATTTTGGTCGCGGAAAAGTTTAGCACTTTATCGGTATTGTCTGGGAGTGCGAAGGGGTCCGGGGTCCACCAGGGGTCCACCTGCCGGGGGCCACATGGGCTGTAGGGGTGCGCCTTGGCCTATATGGGCCAAGGGCACCAGCCCCAAGAGGCCCATGCGCCAAGGAGACTTGGGGAGGAGAGTCCTAAAGGGGAAGGCACCTCAGGGTGCCTTGGGAGGATGGACTCCTCCCCCTTGGCCGCACCCCTTCCTTGGAGGAAGGGGCAAGGCTCGCCCCCCCTCTCTCTTGCACCTATATAAAGGGAGGGAGGGAGGGTGGCCGCACCAAAGCTGGCGCCTCCTCCTCCTGCAACACCTCCTCCTCCTCCGTAGTTGCTTAGCGAAGCCTGCCGGAGTTCTGCTGCATCCACCACCACGCCGTCGTGCTGCTGGATCATCATCAACCTCTCCTTCCCCTTGCTGGATCAAGAAGGAGGAGGCGTCATCCGCTCCGTCGTGTGTTGAGCGCGGAGGTGCTGTCCGTTCAGCACTAGGTCATCGGTGATCTGAATCACGGCGAGTACGACTCCATCATCCCCGTTCCATTGAACGCTTCCGCACGCGATCTACAAGTGGTATGTAGATGCAATCACTGTCCCATGACTCGTTGCTAGATGAACTCATAGTTGGATCTTGGTGAAACCGTAGGAAAATTTTTAATTTTCTGCAACGTTCCCCAACAGAATCGTAGAGCTCCCGAAGGGTCTGGTGCTCGGTTGGGTCGTACTCCCACAAGTTGCAGGCTCGACGCTGGCAAGGGAGAACCAGGTGAACTAACATCACCTGGACTACGTCGACGAGCTTGACGTCCTTGTCGACCATACTACGAGCAGCGTGCGGAGCAGCGACAGCTCATCGGACGAGGACTAGTTCGGGCCCTTCTTGGGCGGGGCGTGAGCTGCGATGGGGCTCGGATCTGAACTTTGGGCTGCAGCCCACTTTTTGCAGCGTGGTTGGTGATGTAGAACCCTCGCTGCTGCCACTCCTTCTGGTCGTTGAAGGCACCCGTCGGCCAAGCGACCTTGGGCATCTTGCTCACCATGGCGCCGCCGCACTCGGCGTGCTCGCCACTCACCACCTTGGGCTTCACATTGAAAATCTTCAGCCACAGGCCGAAGTGAGGCGAAATCCAGAGAAAAGCCTCGCACACGATGATGAACGTCGAGATATAGAGGAAAGAGTTGGGGGAAAGATCATGAAAATCAATCCCATAGTAATACATGACTCCACGAACAAATGGGTGAAGGGGAAACCCGAGCCCGTGGACGAAATGGGGAAGGAACACGACTGTCTCGTGAGGCTCCGGAGTAGGGACGACATGTCCTGCCGGTGGGAGACGGTGGTCGATCTTCTTGGCCAGATACCCGGCCTCCCGGAGCCTCTTGATATCCTTCTCCTGGACAGTAGAGGCCATCCATCTGCCTCCTGCTCTGGATCCGGACATCTTCGGAAAACCTTTCTTCGATTGAAGAGAAGAATGCCTGGGCGTTAGGGCTCGAACAGAGGGGAATGGGCTAGCGGAAGGAGAAGGCGTGGGTAAAGGGGAAGATACCTTATCTCTTTATAGAGACGGTAAAAGCCTTTTGTGCCTCCCCACTTGCCTGGTGGAACTCTCTCGCTCCCCACTCGCCGCGATTAGCGGTGCGGTTGGATTATCCATACCCGTATTAATGAAAACCCCACAATAAGGGGACCCGATCTCTGCTTTGACGAGACGTGTCAAGGAAACCGCCTTGCAATATGCGCTGTGGCCGGTTGTGACCCGACTGTAATGACATGTCATGTTGTCTAAAAAGTTGTCAGCAGATCGCATTTGTGAAATATCATTCTCTCTACGTGGTATGTGAAGATCATTTTGCAGATCCGGACACGGTTAAGTGTTCGATAATTATTATGGAGTATTCGGAGAAGGAACCCTCCTTGCAATGCCGAAGACAAGACTGCGCACTGGACTCATCGTCATTGAAGCCTAGTTCAGAGACTCTTGAGGAGTCTGGATTAGGGGTATCCGGACAGCCGGTGTATACATCATCCGGACTATTGAAGCGTGAAGATACAAGACTCAAGACTCCGTCCCGTGTCCGGATGGGACTCTCCTTTGCGTGGAAGACAAGCTTGGCGATCCGGATATTATATTTCCTTCCTTGTAACCGACTCCATGTAAACCCTAGCCCTCTCCGGTGTCTATATAAACCGGAGAGGTTGGTCCTTAGAAGGCCGATCACAATTACAATCATACCATCATAGGCTAGCTTCTAGGGTTTAGCCTCTACGATCTCGTGGTAGATCTACTCTTGTAGTACTCATATCGTCAATATTAATCAAGCAGGAAGTAGGGTTTTACCTCCATCGAGAGGGCCCGAACCTGGGTAAACATTGTGTCCCTTGCTTCCTGTTACCATCAGCCTAGACGCACAGATCGGGACCCCCTACCCGAGATCCGCCGGTTTGGACACCGACAGTGGGCACCAAAAACAAACTCTCGTCGGCAAATATTCGGTGTATGCGAGATTACCATCCTATCCCCAACCGACTAATGTTGCTGTGATGTAGTAGAAATTTTAAATGGGGGCTAAGTTTGTAAATTTCCTCGCATTTGAGATAAGCGCGCCTGAATACATGGTTCCCCCTTCCTCTCTACCTTCCTTTTCCCCATTTAGTACTCAGTGGGCGCAAAACACCCTCTCCACCCCACCCTCCTCCGTCCGCCGTCCGCCACCCCATCCACCGCCGTCCTCCTCCACCATGCGGGCTGATACCCGACACGCCGTCCATTACAAGAGATCGACCTCTCTCATCCACGCCTTCGGACCGGGATCCTTGCATCCCGTCCTCTCGCTTCATCCCCCCCGTCGTCCACCTTGTCGGCGCCGCTCCTACGACCATCTCGTCCACCATGCCCCACCGCCACCGTCTACCCTCCTAGATCTGCTTCCACGCCGCCGACAGCCATCGCTACCGCAGCACCATCAAATTATCAGCAGATGCATACACGGCGCCGCACCAGAGGTGGTACTCTTTCGTATCGGCTCAACTTATTTATCGCAGCAAGAAAATAGATCGCCACTGCTTTACTCTGATTTCTTGTCTTGGTTGTGAAGTTTCCTTTGTCTGGTTTACACCTTCAGATCCTCCATGGCACGCTCAACACTATACTCCCAATGCTTATGGTTTTCCCCTTTTATATTCCACACTAGTTAAATCACAGTAGACTAAATTTCAAAATTGGGTTGATCGATTTTTTGAGCTTCGCCAGAGTTCGCGGTCTTGATCGAAGGGGCTCGGATGGTTGTGGGGCCTCGCCGAATGAAGAAAACTTCGTGGGGGTGGGGGTGGTGGAGGAACACTGGCGGTGGGGGCGGTGGTCGGCGGCGGCCCGTCGGTGTTCTGTATGGGAAGAATCGAGAGCGAGGAAGAAGAAGGGTTAGGAGGCGTAGGATCTTCATCCAACCGCTTTGAAATGGTCGACGGACAGCTGGGAGTTGCATTCTTAATGCGTTACGGTTCATCATGTGTGGGCACTCGCAACCAACATTTTATTATCCAAAATCTGCTTGCTCTTCTTTACCATGTTCCTCTTCCGTTCTTCTTTAATATGTACTCTCTCCGTTCCTAAATACAAGTCTTTGTATAGATTCCACCATGGACTACATATGGAGCAAAATGAGTGAATCTACACTCTAAAATGTATCTGGATACATCGTATGTGATCCATAGTGGAAATCTCTACCAAGACTTATATTTTGGAGCGGAGGGATATGATAATAGTCTGATATGTTCCTTGTCTTGAAGATGAGCAGGGACATTTGCGATGTAGAGGTCTATACGATTCGGTTGTGATGGACACTTTGAGCCTCTTTGATTCGTAGGATCTTGTAAACATAGGAATAGGATTTGTAGTGGCCTGCCCACTTGAATCCTATAAGAATAGCAAGAAATGCGGGGAGATGTGTCGCCTTTAAGAGTTACACTGATATTAACAGTACCGCACCTTCACTTGAAGAGAGCTGGTATCCAAAGCCTTTCTAGCCGTACTGGCAATACTAGCACATATATTCCAGCAAGTTCCACTTTGCTGATTTTACTCTGATGCTTAAGGTTTTCCCGTTATATCTACACTATGATCTGTGTAGCTGCTTTGTGTCGCACTAGCAGCAGTCCACTCTTGAAGCTAAACACTACAATGACTTACAAAATTGGCACCAAGGCATTGAGTGCCATTCAGATGCAATGAAACTCATACGCTCCCCACTGTTGATTCTTGTTAGAATATGATCCTAATGACTATTCTAACCTCGAGGAGTCAAAGGCAGATGGCATGTCCTGTTCACCCATCAAGGTGCCTGTTCTAATTTGGCAATGTTTTATTGATTGCGGGTATCTTGCATATGTTGTCTTGCATTTCTTCTACTTTGTTGCACCGCCATCTGCTTAGTTTACTCATCATATATGTCGAGATGCCATGCCCATCCATAATCAATACATATTCCATCTGTCATCATACCATGTTTTTCCACTCAAATGTTGTTCTTGTGCGATAGACATCAAAAAGGAAGAGGGTGATAGCCGAACCTGAAGGAGCACCTGCAAAGTCCTTGAAAAACGTGGTGGTGCCGGAGAAATTAGACAACACCCCACTTATATTGGCTGTACAACCCGGTGACACAAAGCGTGGGACCGACTCTAGCGGTATGCCCGTGCTTCTTGGCCACACCACTAGCCCCACCACACAGGACTTGCACTCCAGCAAAAGGTATACCGATTTCATTTGCCATAGCACCAGTTGTACCACAGAAAATGTGACACCCCAAAATTTTAACCTTGTTTTACTAATTAAAATTTTGCCAGGAAACTTAAACTTTTATTTTCTGGATTTTCTTTTGTTTCAGAACCATTCTTTTCTTTATTATTATGGAGTTTTTAACCCAAGTGAAAACTTTCCAATTATATTATTGGACTTGTTTACCCTCTCGAGAAAAACATTTCTATTATAAGTGGATTTATTTGCATAATTATTTCTCTCTGAGCTTTATTCCTTAAAGTGACTTTTCATTAGTTTTGGAGCTCTATTTGCACTATAACCCTTTGATAGATTCATCTAAAATTCCAACCAAAATTTGGGGAGGTCATATGATGTTTTTAAATCACTTTTATGCAAAAATATATTTTATTCATTGGAGATTTTGAGCTCTACTCCAAATTTTCAAAACTGGTCCAGTGGGCAATTTTGCACTACAACCTATTTAAATATTTCTTTAAAACTTCCACCAAAATTATGGGATGTTAATAGGAGTATATTATTCAACTTTATGCAAAAACCCAGTTATGTCCTTTGAAAAATTTGAGTGAATCAACCTCATTTTCATTCTGGTCCAACTTGATGATTTGTACCGCAACCATATTTTAACTTGCTCTTTTACCCATGATTCCTTTTCCTGCTTATATACCACCCTGCAAAACCCTTAAGTCCAGGAGAGTGGACCCATTGGAGGATTTTAAGTGCATGCTATCATGCCTTTTTCTTTCTGTCCAAAACTGAAGATTTGCAAAACTTGCACTAGCAAGTTTCTGGTTTTTCCCAAATGACCTTGCCATCACCAAGTACATCTAAAGAGACTAGGATCTGGAGATTTTGGCCACCCCAAGAGTTACCTAGATGCCCATGGCATTTTATCAAACACCCTGTGAGCATGGCCAGTTTGGGCATGAACTTTTAGTCTGTACTGTGAGCTTGATCCATTGAACCGACAACCTTGTCCACTAAGCTCCCTAATGCCTCTAGCTTTGGACACTGCTAATCCCAGCTCCACCCAAGTCTCCTAGCTTGCCACGGCATTTTGCCTAACAGTTGGCGTCGCGCGCTGGCAGGCGCGGCGAGCAGCGTTTTTGCGTGCGTGTGCGTGGTCGCCCGCGTCCGCTGCCGCCTACCCGCGCCCGTCCTGGCCTCTCCCCCCGCCCAGCTGTCGCGCCCGACCCCTCCCTCACCGCAGAGCCGCCCCTGGCGCCCTACAGCGCCGTTGTCAGGTCGGCCACGATGGCTAGCGGCCGGCCACAGTGGGCTCCTGCCCCGGACGACGCCGCCCGAGCCACCCCAGCACACCAGCTGCCCCTAGAACAACGTGATCCTATCCTTAAGCCCGCCCTCTAGCTCGCGTCGCCGCCACGTTGTCCTGCAGCACAGAATGGCGGTTCGCCGTCGAGCTTATCTCCGGCCGTCCCTGAACCGACCTAATCACGCTATAAAAGGAGGCCCGAGCCTCTCCGAAACCTCAGGCGACCTCAAGCCACCCAACCTAGCACCCCGGTAGCAGTCAATCGACCAGGGAAGGTCTTCTGCCCCATCTCCGACCAGTATAGCCGCTGCCGCCCTCCGGTCCCTTCAGTCGCAACCCGAGGCCCTCCCGTCCATCTAGCGCCACTGTTCAACTCCCCATGACCCTGCGGAGCCGCCCAACTCTTCAAACCCGCTCGGCAACCACCGTAGCCCAGAGCCCCAAACCTCCCGAAGCTACCTCCGCCGTGGAGCTCACCGCCGGTGACTCCCTCCGTCCCCGCCAGCCTGGCGACCACCGGGAGGACCGCCCTGGACTGGCGGATCCATCCCTGTCCTTGGATCCCCGTGGGGAGCCGCCGTTCGACGGCGGTGATCGCCGGAGCCCCGCCCCCACTCAAACAGAGGAGGAGGGAGGCGCGGGTGACCGGTCAAACCTGACCAGTGAGCCCCCTGGACCCACTGTCAGCGACCCCGAGCTGGTCCACGCTGGCTAAGTGGAAACATAAAGCGCAGAGTACGCCTTCCCCTCGAACCGTTTTTCTTTTCTGTTTATTTTATCTAATTTATTTTTAAAACATAGTTTGACTGAAACTTTGACCGGCTATAACTTTTTATATATAACTCCAAATGAGTTGATTATTTTTCCTACCTCTCTCAAATATTGTCTAGTTTATTTTCATATTTATTTGAAAATTTTCCAAACAACCTTTTTGTGCTGTTTTGAAAGTATGTGTTAATTCAAATTTATTTAAAATAGGATTTTGGAGAGAGAGAAGAAAACTTTCAAAAGTTTTGGAATGCACCCTGCCTCTCCACAACTTAAAGGCAAGAATTTTTGAACCCTGGCATAATATTATCGTATGTTGTTTGATACTGTTACAACTCCACCGCGACACGGAGTATCCGTTATTTTTTTGTGAGGATATGATTAGACTCATGAGTGCATATTGGTGATCTCATGCTATTGGAGCTTGATATGTTTGCGATAGTAATCATCCTCACATGCCTTTCATGCCTACCGGAAGGAAGCCGAGAAAGTCTCTGTCTTGGGTAGACACGAGCTTATCTCGGTTCCCCGTCGAGATAGTTGTGTCGGTATGGCAAGATGAGGTATGAGGTGGTGATTACATGCATTGGTTGAAACATATTTGTTATCCTAATTATGCAAGGAATACTTAAACCTCTGAGTCAGTAGTAGATCGAGTCTTGTTCGATAACCCCATACTTGTTTCGTACTACCACTTGTCCCTGCCGCAAGTAGGGTACGGTTCAGTAAGTTGTCAACCCCTTCCTAGCACACACCGTACAGAGAGGCCATGGTGGAAGATACAGGGTGCATCCGGTAGGCATGCCACCTGGTCGGGGCATGGGTGTTTCGGTTGGGACGAGAGGGGCACCCCTTAGAGCGCGATATAAATTTGATCCCATGCTACGCGAGGTTGTAGCCTTCCCACTTAGAGTTTAAGCTTAACGGTGTCGTGGGTGATTCCAGACACGGTAAGTTAACTGGTGTGTGCTGAGTTAGGCGTGTTTTCAATTAAAGACCATAGGCGGAATTAGTCGATGGACTAAAGGAATCCGTTACTCGTGGGTAAAAGTACACCTTCTGCAGAGGTTAAATCTATTCGAATAGCCGTGTCCATGGTTAAGGATTACAGTCTGGGATGGGTCAAGTGTCGGTCTTAGTGTCGGTCTTCGGAGGAGAAACTACTAAACCAGAACATGGATCATGACGTGTGACTTATGATGATTATGATTATTATTATTATGGACTAACCCCTTTATATTATTTGAAGTATTGAGTATCCCTGGGACGGTTCTACCTCCTGGATATTCATTGTGATTGTTTTTTTATAAGCCCTTTATGTGGTGTCACTGAGACGCCCGACTGTGGCCTTCTTGTTAATTTTTACTTTATAAGCCCTTTATGTGGTGTCGCTGAGACGCCCGACTGCGGCATGCTTGTTAATTTTTACTTTATAAGCCCTTTATGTGGTGTCGCTCAGACGCTCGACTGTGGCATGCTGTTATTTATTTACTTTATGAGCCCTTTATGCGGTGTCGCTCAGACGCCCGACTGTGGCATGCTGTTATTTATTTACTTTATGAGCCCTTTATGCGGTGTCGCTAAGGCGCCCGACTGAGGCATGCTCGTTATTTACTATCCTTTCGAGGCGTCGCTTCAGACACCCGATCGGTGCATTTTATTACTACCCTGTAATTGCATATTTATGTTGTATATAAATAACCTGCTTGCATGCATCAGGGATTTTATTTTATGACTGACGTTGTGATCATAGAACATTTCAGAGCATGATTATCTTTGTTATATTATACCCGTGTTCATAATGTTTGCGAGTACATTCAAAGTACTCACTGGCTTGTCCTTGGCTATTGTCTTGGCCAGATTTCTTGCTTGGAGAGGAGCGTTGCAATGACAACCCCGGAACCTAAGCAATGGTGACAGCAGCCTAGCGATGATAGGAGTTATCTAGGCCAGCAGTTCCTGTGGGAAATGGAGTCCCATAGACTCTGATGATCCGCAAACCGCTTCCGCCATCAACCACTAGAAACCAATTGTTGTACTCATAGGCCAGAATGGTCTTGTACCGCATATTTTGTACTTGCTTGGAATTTCTATATCGAGTTGGTGCCTCATCAGCTAACAGTAAATCCTGGGGCTGATGAGCACAAAACACTACGAAATTAATATCCGAAAATTCGGTCTGACAAACTTGGTATCGAGCCGGTGACCATTGGCTAATCCTATCTTAGCCAGGTCAAAAACCTAGGTAAACCAACCCACGGACCTTAACCTAACTTGGCCAAGCTTCTCGTGTAAGATAGCCACACGGTGACCCGACACCTTTTGGCGATCGGTGCCCAACCTATCAACCTAGCACATCGATCACGCACCGGTGACCGACACCTAAATTGTCTCATTACATGGCGTGCGAAGGAAGACTCATCCCCTTTTTCTATAAAAGGGCACGCTATCCTCAACCCAGCACATCACAGCCTCTACCCCAAACCAAGCTATAATGCCAGGACCCATTGTTCACAATGAGACCACGGCAACCAACCTTGGAGGTTTTGTGACCTTGCTAGCAAACCTCACCCGCCGTGCCTTCGCGTTAGAAGAGCCCCCCAGAATATGTTGTGTACCAAGGGTCCATGAGTGGCGAGAGCCGTCAATTCTGGGCCACTGTGCACGTCTATGGTAGGGGTCAAGGGCCAGAACGCACCTACAGGTTCACCGGAAGGACAACTTCCTTTAAGCCACAAGCCATCCAACTAGCCGCCTGAGAGGCTATAGTTCAACTCCGGCACTTGTCGCCCAGAGTCAACTGCCGCTCGTTCTACTACTACCCCAGCCGTGACGGGTATGGTAGACCACCCCAAGTTGCCAACAGAGACCACGAGACGGATCCTGCTTTATTGCATCTGGTACACTATGTAAGTGTACTAGAGGGACTGTTCGATCAAATCACCCTTGATCTGATCGCAGCTCGTGGAGAACTGGTTCGCCGAGCCGCGGCAAGTGGAGAAGAGGAGCCCGGCACCGACAACCCTGTCGTGTTGTTTGGACAACCAATCGAGTCCTTGAGGTCTGCCCCATCCATCAACCATAATGTGTTGATGTCCCCAGAAGTGCTTCGTCGCCTTTTGGGAACACGCTCCAACGGGATTGTGGCCAACAACCCCCGCGATGGTCATCATCGCTACCCCGACCCTGCAACATCTCAACCCCCTCCAGCTAACCCCGACAGTGAGACCCGTGGAGAAACCACGACGTCCACAAGGCACGCCCGCTTAGATATAAACGAGGTGGACTAAGTCACTCGAGTAGTACCGAGTCTCAGTATGTCCACACCCTGTAATTGTGTGATCTTGTATCGCCACAAGGTTGTCTGCATGTGCGCCCCTATTTTAAATAGTAGCTGTGCATAAGTATGTTGATGTACCGTTGCATTTTTTTCCGGGCATAGCTACCAAAAACCACCCCGTCGCCGCCCACAGTAACACGTCACTTTTGTGAGATGTGTGTATCTGTGGCTTTGACTCCGACCCCATGAGAGCAGAACCGACAAACTAGTGCCCCTCACTGCGGTAAATAACCCAGTCTGGATACTATATAAAAGGCCACCTCGTGACCTTGCCGAGTACCCCTCACCTTGTGCACCACCCTCACAACCATTTCTTGCCATGCCGAGCCCTAGCATTTATCTGAGAACCCCAGATGCAACCCCGGGTAGTTTTGTTAAAATATTGTGGGACATTACCTGCAGTACCATGGGTTCTACCCAGCACCCCAGTACGAGCTGCTCAAATCGAGAATCACCCCATCCACCTTGAAATATTGGGCAGTAGTACACATCCCTCCCGTAAACTCAAACCAAGACCCAACGGAAGTCTCCTTCCTGGGGAAATCTATGCCGACTCCGCAGATGGCCATAGAAGCGGCTGCACACGAAGCGCTTGTTCGCCTTCGATTCGCGGTACCCTATGCCAGTGAACGAGGGTATTATTACTTCCCGAGTCATGCAGCCCCCAGAGAAGTAACATCTTTTCCCGAAGGACGAATTGAGAGAGACCCAGTACTGGCCAACCTTGCCCAGTACGTCGTCGCGCAAGAGCGTCTGACCCAGCGGATAATGGGTTATCTTTAGAGCCTCGCTGATTTAAATCCTTAGATCGCCATCGGCAGACCACTGAGACCCGACCAGGAAAGACGCATTCATCGACTAGTCAACCCTCTTCCCCCGATAGAAGAAGAGTGTGCCCCAGTACCAGAGACGTTCTCTCGGGACTCTGTCCATTTGTCGTTTTCATTGTGAACGTCATAGCTATGTTTATTTATGTGTTGCAGCTTATGCGTTGTACCCAAGTTCGGGCTATGAGTAAACTGTTCGGTTTGAGCTGTTATGAGCTATATTTAAAAAATGACCCTCAGCAAATCTCGAGGACGAGATTTTTCTTAAGGGGGGTAGTGTTGTGACACCCCAAAATTTTAACCTTGTTTTACTAATTAAAATTTTGCCAGGAAACTTAAACTTTTATTTTCTGGATTTTCTTTTGATTTCACAACCATTCTTTTCTTTATTATTATGGAGTTTTTACCCCAAGTGAAAACTTTCCAATTATATTATTGGACTTGTTTACCCTCTCGAGAAAAACATTTCTATTATCAGTGGATTTATTTGCATAATTATTTCTCTTTTAACCCCGGTTGGTCCCACGCGTTCCGTTGCCTCCCGATGAACACGACGCATTCCGTTGCCTCCCCATGAACACGACGCATTCCGTTGCCTCCCCACGAACACGATGACGACGCTGTTTCTCCGTTCTGACCCAGCCATGTACACGAGCCCTCGCCGTACGTATGCGCGAGTAGGCGTTCGAGACCCCGCCCGTATGTACACATACGTGGCCGTATTTTCTTTCTTGCACCCCGGCCGCTGTACATACGTGTACATGCTACCTGCGCCTCTACTACGACACGTGCGCGCCTCTACTACGACACGTGCGCGCCTCTACATCGACCATTATGTACGTACACGTTCGCAACCAGAATGACAGCGCCACGTGCGCTTCAACCAGGTGGGTCCCGGTATCGAGCACTTCCTTGCGTGCGAAAATGTAGCTGGTGGGTCCCGCGATCGGTCGGGCGAATCGTTTTTTGCGGACGCGCTTCCTTTGCGTGCAAAGATGTAGCTAGTGGGTCCCAGCGGTCGGGATCATTTTTTTGCCGGACGCACTTCCTTGCGTGCGAAGATGTAGCTGGTGGATCCCAGCGGTCGAAGCGAATCGTTTTTGTCGGACACACTTCCTTGCGTGCGAAGATGTAGCTGGTGGGTCCCAGCGGTTAGGGGTGAATCGTTTTGTTTTTTGCCCGACGCACTTTCGATGCGTGCGAAGGTGTAGCTGGTGGGTCCCAGCGGTCGGGGAACATTTTTTCATGAAATCGGTGGCCCGTCCGCGGGTCCCATTGTCGAGTGGAGGAACAATTATTTTGCGGCGTAATAAGGAGGCACTTCCTTGCTGCGGCCGTGGACCCGGTGTCGGCCTCTCCATGTACAGTCCACGTCCGATGGAAGCCGTTCCTTGACCACGTTGACCACGCGCGCCGAGAGCACCAGGGCGGTGGGCGGCGGCGAGCCTAGGAAGGGGCGGCGAGCCGAGGAAGACGCGGCGGTGGATGCCAGCGCGTAGAAGGAGTACGAGGTTCACTGGTTCGCTGCGGTGTGAGGCTGCCGTCGTCGCAGAATAACGGGGGTGTTGGTGAGTAGAGGATGGCCTGGGCGGTGGGAGTAGTAGGGAGGTGAGGCCTCCGTGATCGCAACCGGTCACGGAGGCAGGAGCACGAGGCACGACCGGCGATGGTTTGGCGGTGGAGCAAGAAGACCAGAGGTTGAAGAAGCACTACGGCCGTTGGATGGACATCGTCACAGTCCTTTGGAGCTAGAATCGTGCATATTGACTAAGTTGACAAAGACCTCCATCCCGTCAACTTATTAGGCCCTAAGTCAGCCTGCCACTATCTTGGGTCCCGGCTAATGTGGGGAGTATTCATTTTTTTGTGTAATAAGGAGGCACTTCCTTGCGTGCGAAGATGTAGCTGGTGGGTCCGAGCTGTCGAGCCGGGCCTTGAGGAGGAGGGAGCGAGCAGTCCAGCTGGCGCTTGTTTGAGCGGCTGGAGCAGGAAGAGCAGAGATTGAAGAAGCATGACGGCCGTTGGATGGCCATCCAACAGTCACTGCTTGTGCGTCAACCTTTTTTTTAGGAAAGCCTCAAATCTGTGGAAACCATCATACAACTCATCTGCCATTATTTCTAATAATTTACAGCCCATTTGCTAATTCTTAAGGTTTTTTGGGAGCCCATATTCTTTTTGTTAGCATTAAAACCCATATTGTGGCCATAGTTAAAAAATTATACGAAATTTTGCATATTTCGGTGCGGTCCGAACTGTTTTTAATCCCGAAATTTCGACTCACATTCAAACTGATTTTAAAAATAAATGTATAGCAATATAAAATCCAACAAATTCTCCACGCATAAAAATAAACATAATTTAAAATCTCGAAATGAAAAAAAAAGATATTTGAAACTAATTGCCGGTTTGATGTGTTTTAAAAATGTACAGCCCATTTCTCATTACTGATGGGCCATTTTCTCGGCCAGCCGAATGAAAGCTCTCCTCGTCTTGAAAGATTTGCAGCCCAACAGGCCTGACAAAGCGACTTACTTGGCAAATCACAAAAAAACTGGGCTGTGGCCGTGGACCCAGCTGTCAGCCTCTCCACATACAGTACTCTTCTGATGGAATGTCGTTGACCACACAGACCATGCCGCGCCGAGAGCACCAAGGCGGTGGACAACGGCGAGGCCTAGGAAGGGGACGACGCGGAGCCGGGGAAGACGCGACAGTGGATGCCCACGCGGAGAGGAGTACGAGGGTCCTTGTTTATTTTGGTGTGGGGCTGCCGTTGCCGCTTGAGGGCCTGCTAGCAGTGGGAGTAGTAGAGGCGATGAGGCCTCAACAGCAGCGCAGCCGGCCATTGGAGGCAGGAGCAGGCGGTCTCCCCGGCGCTGGTTTGGGCAGCTGGTGCAAGAAGAGCAGCGGTTGAAGAAGCAGCAGGACCGTTCGATTCAAATCCAACGATTCTGCTGCTAGAATCGTTGTTGACTAAGTTGACAAGCCTGCGTCTGCGTCAGCGTAGTAGGCCCACAGGTCAGCCTCCCAACGGTCGCCCACGGATGTCGATGGGAGGAATCATTTTTTAGCGTAATAAGGAGGAAGTTGATTGCGTGCGGCCGGGCCAGCGGAGGGAGTAGGGTGGGCGGGGAAGCCTCGCAGCATCACTGGCGGGCCTCAAGAGGAGGAGCAAGCAATCCCTTGGCGCTAGTTTAGGTAATTTGAGCAGGAAGATCGAGAGATTGAAGAAGCATGTCGGCCGTTGGATGGACATCCAACAATCACTGCTGCTAGAATCGTGTGTTCACTGACAAAGCCTTGCGTAAACAAGTCAGCCTCAAAATCTGTGGCGTGTACAACCCATTTGCTATTATTTTTATAAGTTTTACTCATTTTCTAATTCATATGGAATTTATTGCAGCCCGTTTTCCATTTTAGAATTGTTGGCCATTTTTGGTCGATGCGAGGTCAAAAAATTAACTAAATATGTGGGAAATTTTGAAAATTCGCAAATTTTTCTTTGAGGAGCGAAATATTCTTAATCCAAAATTGATAGCCATACTAAAACAAATTTAAAAATAAATTAGTACTATGTCATGTTAAATCCAATGAAATACGTATAAGATATCCTTTGAAGAACAAAAACAAAAAAAACTAATATCCCATTTGCTATATTTTTTGGAATTTTCAACCTTTTGATATTACTTTTAATGAGACATTGACCATACTCTTTGGCCGGACGGAATGCATCCCTCCTCGTCTTGAAAGATTTGCAGCACAGTAATTTAGAGAAAACAAATAGGCCTAGCTTGGGTATTCTTCAAAAAGAAATATTGGGCTACCTATTTTCCCAAAGAACTGGTGCATGAGCATTTAGCTTTATTTATTTATTTACTTATTTATGTTTAGGGGACCATGAGCATGTACCTGGGACGGATTCATGTGAGAGCCTCCCTTCCAGTTAATTATGGGCTTCTCTATTGGGCCTTCATTAGTGGGCTGCATGTTATCAACAAGTTGAAAATGTGTTCCGTACGAAAAATAGTATGAGCTACGTATGTATGGGGCACTAAAGGATCGAACCGTGCAACGACTTCCAAAACATTGTGTTTGTCGTTCTAACAACACATTTATTCAACCAACAGACAAAATATACTACTGATTGTACATTGAAAACAGCAGCAGCAATCAGGGCTGGGGTGCAACGAAGCGAAGCAGGCGGAAGAGTGAAGACGCAGCTCTCTCTTCCAAACCAAACATCAGCCATCATTACAAAAGGGCTACCATAAAAGAAAAAGTGTATGCATCAAACTAAATAAAGATCCTACTACACCAAGTATGCGCATCTAACTAAGCGGCTCGGTTAGGCGTTACTATTTATTAAGCTGTGGAGATTGGTGGCGGCTTGAACCATATGGGTGCTGACGGAAACTCCAGCCAGCAGGTCAATCGATACTTGCGACCCTCTGTCCTACTTTGGGCTGCAGGCCTTGGCGGCACATATCAGGGTATGGTGCATGCAAAGGCGCATGGTGCGCTGTGTACACACAGTTTTAAGCGATGAATGAAACCGCATTGCCATCATGATCCTTGCCGTTGGTTATCTCTGGTTAATCGGATAATTCAGTCGACAAGCGAGAGAGTGTACCAAGGCTACTTACCAACCTCGGTCAAAAATTCCTGTAGGCCCGAGAGATTACGGGATCTGCTCAAAGACCTTGCGGTGGCTGTGATTGTATTCCGCGAAACAACACGTCAGTGCGTGCGAACAATCATTAATCTTTCGCCGTCTTACGATCGAGCCAGAACCACCGCAACTGCCATGCCGCTTTTCTTTGAAAGGTTACGGGACTAGGAAGGGTAGGGACACCGGCGACATACAACATCATATCAAGTTGGAGTCAAATAAAAAGGGCTCTTGATTTAGTCAATCTTAAGAACAACATGTTATGAGCATGAATATTTTTTGATAAATGTTGTGATAATATAAGCAAGCCATCATGATATCATAGGAAAGTAACATACTGCTGTAACAGCCGTTTGTAGCGATGACTGATGTAGGCCAGCAATACGTCCAGCCATAGAAGGAGTCGACAGCGTAAATGAAGCCCTTGTGTTCAATGGCATCATAGAACCATGGAGGATGTATGATCCTGCGACGGACGTGCAGATTTATCCACTTACCGCAGTGATCTGTCAGATAGGCGAGACCGCGGTTGAAGAAAGCAATTAGCCTGAAGTCTTTATAATTCGCAGATCTTGTGGGCACTTGGCAGATTACAACCTTGTGCAAATCAAACTTGGTATCATGTTGGCTACTGTAAGATTCCGAGTATTCTGGGTCGCGGTGCCAAAGCAGTGCAGTGTTAATCGAAGGAAGGGGGATTAATCGCCGGGTGTAGACCTCCACGAGCATCCATATTCCGTGACCGTCGACGAGCACCATCCAAGACGTGTCCATGCCGACCCAGTACATACCGTTAATGTAGCTAAGGCTGACGGGGATCGGATCACAGTGAAGGGGGTTGATGCTCGCCACCCTATGATCGTTATACTGCGTGACACGCCGTTTCTGAAGATCAGGCGGCATCAGCAAGCAAGGAGCTGGCTTAAAAAGCTCCGGCCTGAGGGCCTTGAGTAAACGGTACAACCCCGATGAGCACGCCGCGGCGGTATGGTATTGAGATTGTCCACATAAAACAATGAGCTTGATTACCTCGTGGGGAGCGAATTCCAGCCACTCTTCGGCGGACGCTGCTCGGTTCTGCCATTGTTGGTGCTTGGGTTTCGGACGAGGGGGAGGCGCCTTAGCAGGGATGGAAGCTTGGACGAGATTATGTGCGGACAAAGATGGAGAAGCGAATATGTGCTGTGGGAAGTGGACAGGTGATGATGACTACAGTACGCCGCTTGACTTATGAGACACATACCAGCAGTGTAGGGTCATATCGATGCCAGACAACTTGCTTGAGTAATCACAGTACTGGTACTCCCTACAGTACCTACTACAGTACTATGCCCTAACTTGCTTGAGTAGAGTAGTAGAGTAGGACTCTACTCTACTACTAGCACTGGAGGAGTAGCATATTCTAATCTAAAATAGTTACAAACTTCAATGCCCGAGCGTGGAACGACTACGAATCGTGCTCAAAGACCGTGTCTATGTGGTGTTTGGACTTATATGCAAAAAAATAGCAAGATGCCCGTGCATTGCACGGCACACCGTCATCACCAACTCGGTTTTTTCTCTACTCCTACTCCTATAAAAGACTCAGTTGGTGATGATGGAGGCGGGGAGGCGTGTTCAGCCGGGCGTGCAGCGGACGGCGCAGCACTATTCGATTTGTTATAAAAAACAAAGAAGAGTAGTAGAGATAGAGACATAGGGAGGAGCACGAGGTTGTGGGAGATAATGATGAATGAGGCAAGGCCTTATCTGTAAATGTGGAGAGAGGTGCGGGTATCTTTTGTAAAATTGTCATAGTTGGCTTTCTATCCGTCAGATATAGATCGGACGGTCTATATTACAATATGGCAGGCATACCATCATCACCAACTCGGTTTTCTATAAGAGTAGATATATATAGATATAGATAGATAGAGACTAGGGAGTACTAGTACGGACACCATCTCGCTGCCGTGTGCTATTCCTGCGCTCCATTAGTGACATAATGTCCCCTACAGCCACTCCCTCCTACGCTCCATTCGGCGGGCGCTGTTGAATTCTGGGGAGCGCACTCTCGCGACTGCTGGCAGCCACGACTTCACCGACGACGACTTCTTCCCTGACCTCGGCAACCTCTTCCTCAACGACATGGGCGACAACCTCAACGCCAACGGTGCTGCTCTCGTTGCATCGTATGTGTTTCTGTCCTTCCTATTTGAAATCGTGGTAGAATTCATGTTTCTACTCTGTATCCTACTACTATGCTAGTCCACATGATTAGTTTCATCTCTGTTATAGCCATCATGATTTATTTTGTGCTTATTCATATTAAATCTCGTAGTAACTTGCTCATATATTCAACTGGCGCAACATCCCCTACAGCCACTCCCATTTCATGGATGGCCTGGTCGATGCCTCCAAGGAGCCCTTTGTCCACTGCTATGAGTGCCCGATGCCGTTTTGTGGCTCACTGGTGGACATGGTGCATCACCTCACGAATGCGTGCAGCGGTCACTGCTGGCCCTTGGCGGAGAACATCAAGTAAAAGGCGTGCTACGGTTCACCATGCGGAGTCATTTGGAGGATCACCGCCGCTTTGCTAGTCTCGTGGGAGGACGGCGGCGTCTTCCTCTTGATCGTGGGCACCGACGAGGCCCGTGCAGAGCCGCCGCCCGTCTCGTAATGTGCGTCGAGGCGCGCCGACGCATTGACACCGACACGAGGCAGATGTGCGGGTGCGTGGTCGGTGTTACTACCTGCCGGTCGCGTGGGCGGCGACACCGGCCTCATCGAACGGACTTGGACTCTGGAGAAATGGGACTATCCCGCCAATGTGGACTTGGAAAACCCATGGCATCCTTTACCCGCCGACGCGGTGCACGGGACTCCAAGGAGGTTCACCTGGACATACGCATTATCAAGTGCACTTAGAAAACATGTAGTGTGTGTGTGGGCGCTTATGGCCCGTGTCTTTGCCGCTTTTGATTCTGTAAGCTTATCGTTAAACTTGAGTGGCTTTCGCCATAGTCCTTCCTTTGAACTGCTCCTCTCAGTGAGCTGATGTAAGACACTTTGGGTTTCATTTGATAATGGAACCGAGGAGGAGCCTCCCTGTTCTTCTAAAAAAATACGCATTATCAAGTTAAATGTTGATCATTAGTCTTCGCTCAATGTAATCCGCTGTCTAAGCATGTGGAGACTTCCATGCAGGATCTTGCTCTATTGGAGTATCGCGCATGAATAAAAGTGTATCCGTTTATGGTTTAGTCTAGAATCTTCCATATATGAATTTTTACTACAATACTGGTGAAAGACTTACGATGAACCATTTCCTACATCTCCTCTGCCCCCTTGCAAGTCATCCTGATTTAATCCCTCTGAAAGTGCAACTATCCCTAGGTGGTTTTGGTAATTCCTAGCAACATATAGCTCATTGAGCTAACATCATTCCAAGATGAATATTTCAGGAAAAGCTCAATAGATGGCATGGCATGGATGAGAAAAGTAGATCCCTCAAAATGCTAAGGATAAAAGGATTGGCTCAAGCTCAAAAGCTCAAGACTCTACATTTTATATTTTAGTGATCCAAGATCACATTGAGTCTATAGGAAAAGCCAATACTATCAAGGAGGGATGAGGTGTTGCTTAATGAGTTTCTTGCTCTACAATGCTTAGTGATATGCTCCAAAACTCTCAACTACCTCCTCATATCCACATATGACCTAAACCCAAAGTCAAACTCGGCCCTACCGATTCTGTCTACCCAGCGCCACCGAGTTCACATGTCATAGCCACTGCCACAAACCCTAGGCAAATCGGTCTCACCGATAGGGATCTCGGTCTCTGCGAGATGGGATTGTAGTCTCTCTGTTTCCCTTTGTAACGTTTCCTTTTTGTAACATTTCGGTCTCACCGAAATGAGCGAATCGCTCCCACCGAGTTTACCTGACCAACTCTCTGGCTAGCTTATTATCAAAATCGGTCTTACCGAGTTTGTGTAATCGGTCTCACCAAGATTACGTTATGCCCTAACCCTAACCATATAGGTCCTACCGAGTTGCATGTCGGTCCCACCGAAAATCCTAATGGTCACTAGATTTGCTGAATCGTTCCGACCGAGTTTATCAATTCGGTCCCACCGAGTTTGGCAAGTTGTGTAACGGTTAGATTTTGTGTGGAGGCTATATATACCCCTCCACCTCCTCTTCATTCGTGGAGAGAGCCATCAGAACAAACCTACACTTCCAACTTGCTATTTCTGAGAATGAACCACCTACTCATGTGTTGAGACCAAGATATTCCATTCCTACCATATGAATCTTGATCTCTAGCCATCCCCAAGTTGCTTTTCACTCAAATCTTCTTTCCACCAAATCCAAATCCTGTGAGAGAGAGAGAGTTGAGTGTTGGGGAGACTATCATTTGAAGCACAAGAGCAAGGAGTTCATCATCAACACACCATTTGTTACTTCTTAGAGAGTGGTGTCTCCTAGATTGGCTAGGTGTCACTTGGGAGCCTCTGACAAGATTGTGGAGTTGAACCAAGGAGTTTGTAAGGGCAAGGAGATCACCTACTTCGTGAAGATCTACCGCTAGTGAGGCAAGTCCTTCGTGGGCGACGGCCATGGTGGGATAGACAAGGTTGCTTCTTCGTGGACCCTTCGTGGGTGGAGCCCTCCGTGGACTCGCGCAACTTTTACCCTTTGTGGGTTGAAGTCTCCATCAATGTGGATGTACGATAGCACCACCTATCGGAACCACGACAAAAACATTCGTGTCTCCTATTGCGTTTGAATCCTCCAAACCCTTCCCTTTACATTCTTGCAAGTTGCATGCTTTACTTTCGGCTGCTCATAAACTCTGTGCATGCTTGCTTGAATTGTGTTAAGATTGCTTGACTTGTTCTAAAGTTGCTAAAATCTGCCAAGAACTAAAATTGGGAAAAGGCTAGATTTTTATTTGGTCAAGTAATCTAATCACCCCCCCCCTCTAGACATACTTTCGATCCTACAAGTGGTATCAGAGCTTTGGTCTCCATTTTCTTTGATTTCCATAGCTTTTGGTGGTCATATCCTTGGTTTCACAACCTAGGAGAGTATGGCGTCTAGCGAGGGAAATTACCACCGTAGAGGTCCTTACTTTGATGGCACAAATTTTGCTAGTTGGAAGCATAAGATGAAAATGCATATTCTTGGACATAACCCCGCCGTTTGGGCTATTGTGTGTGTTGGCTTGCAAGGTGACTTCTTTGATGGGAGAGAACCGAACCGCGAAGCTACCGCAGAAGAGTTGAAGATCTTGCAATACAATACTCAAGCTTGTGATATCCTCTTCAACGGATTGTGCCCCGAAGAATTCAACAAAATCAGCCATCTTGAGAATGCAAAGGAAATTTGGGATACTTTGATTGATATGCACGAAGGTACCGAGTCCGTCAAGGAATCCAAATTGGATGTGCTTCAAAGTCAACTTGACAAATTCAAAATGAAGGATGGTGAAGGCGTCGCTGAAATGTACTCTAGGCTCGCTCTTATCACAAATGAGATCGCCGGCTTAGGAAGTGAAGAGATGACCGACAAATTCATCATCAAGAAGATCCTAAGAGCTTTGGATGGAAAATATGATACCGTGTGCACATTGATCCAAATGATGCCCAATTACAAAGATCTCAAGCCAGCGGAAGTCATTGGAAGAATTGTTGCTCATGAGATGTCACTCAAGGATAAGGAGGAACTTCACAACAAGTCAAGTGGTGCTTACAAAGCCTCATGTGAAGCCCCCACATCATCAAGTGAGAAACAAACCTTCAATGAAGAATTGAGCTTAATGGTGAAGAACTTTAACAAATTCTACAAGAGTAGAAGCAAACAGAGAAGCTCCAAGTGAAGGTCCTACAATGACAAAAGATCTTCCAGTCGGGAGCGTAATTGCTACAATTGTGGAAGACCTGGACACTATTCCAATGAGTGTACGACACCCTACAAAAGAAGAGAAGAGTCTCCAAAAAGAAGAAGTAGAAGAGAAGAATCACCACCAAGAGAGAGAAGGAGTAGAGATGATCGTTATGAACGAAGAACATCCCGGAGGAGCAAGGATTCGGAAAGGAAGGAAAAGTCATCAAGGAGCTGCCACGACCAGATTTTCAATAAAAAATATTTATTGAACAACCGACCCATGAAATCCAATATGAGGATAAATCCTCCATATCGGTAGACAAAACTTTGATACAAGAACCCAGTAGCATTACAATATTACAAGGGTCGGACTAAAGATTCCCAACCAATTATTACAACACGCCAATAAGTATACATGATGGCGGATATGGCACAAGGTGTAGGGTGGAAATACTCTTGACTTGGAGTATGCGTGGTTGGTGGAATAACACATTAGGGGTGGTTAATAAGTCTCTGCCTTTGGCGGCTCATCGGCGTCGAGGTGAGGCTCGATGAATTTATTTGGGTAGCGAGCGGATATTTTACAAGGACTAATCCAGGGTCTTACGAGACCGATTGGGATTCCTCTAGGCATCGACTCGCTATCGAACTCTTCATCCATGAGGTCGCCACAAGACATCTGGCCAAATCAACAAGCGGTGAGTACTATGAAAGTACTGCAAGACAGTTCGGACAAAAGATACAACAAATGGAAGCATGAATGCGACATAGTTAATCTTAACAATGCTCAATTAAAGCGGTATAGAAAATAATTAAAATGGGAGTCGGCGGTAGTCCGCTCGAAACCCAAGAGGCAAACTTAAAACCGATCGAATTGTCGAAGAGACGCCTCGAAGGTGAATAAATAAGCAAAATATTGCCGCATCGAGGCGTCGAGCGACACCTCATAAAGGGCTTATATTGAAATAAAATGCATGCGTGCCGCAGTCGGACGTATGAGCGACATCACAGAAAGGGCTTATAATAAAAATAAGTAACATCAATGCCGCAGGCGGACGTCTGAGCGACATCACAGAAAGGGATTATAATGAAAATAAGTAACAACAATGCCGCGATCGGACGTCGGCGACATCACGAAAGGGCTTATAATGAAAATAAGTAACAGCAATGCCGCGATCGGACGTCGGCGACATCACGTAAAGGGCTTATAAGAAAAATAAATAACGGCAATGCATGATCGGACGTCTGGCGACATCACGAAAGGGCTTATAATGAAAATAAGTAACAACAACGCCGCAATGGACGTCTGGCGACATCACGAAAGGGCTTATAATAAAAATCAGTAACAACAATGCATGATCGGACGTCTGGCGACATCACGTAAAGGGCTTATAATAAAAATAAGTAACAGCAATGCCGCGATCGGACGTCGGCGACATCACGTAAAGGGCTTTTATCACAAAGATATAGCACTCATAATAAATATTCAACACATGAATTTAAGCGGGTTAGTCCATCCACAGGAATAAACATTTAACGGACTTAGTACTCATGTGATTCACGGAGTATCTGTCACTTAAACCGACACTTGTCGGGATAAGATATCTGAGAACTTGGACATGGATAAGATGATTTGAGGATTTATGACTCTGCGAGTTTGTACTAAAATTACCCACAGCCAGCGGATTCCGTAGTCTGAGGACTAGTTCCGTTTATGGTATTTCGGAAGAAACACAGCTAACCAAGACACACCGTCCTACCTCATGATGCCAGGAATCACCCTAGACATCGTCCAAGAAAAACTTTTGAGGCGGGAGATCACAATCTCGAATAGCATGGGATCAAATTTATATTCAGGCGCTCTAAGGGTGCCCCCTCTCGGTCCCAACCGAAACACCCATGCCCTGACCGGATGGTGGCTTTAACCGGGGCCATGGAACCATCATCACGGCCTCTCCATTTGGTGTGTACCAGGAAGCGGTTTGCTACTTACTAAGCCATATCCCTTACGGAAAACATGTGGTAGTACGGGAAGGAAATGGATGGGAACCGAATCGATACGGGTTGACACTGAAGTCAAATAGTATGGCCTAAGGCGGCATGCTACAACACTGCCATCTTACCCATCCTCATGCCAACACATGGCCGTGCACATTCACATCCAACACGTATGGATTATCGAACTCACTTGCCTCAACTTGGCATGAAAAATAACATTCATCGGTATGCTCACAAACATGCCATGAAACTACTTAATGCAAACCTGCCAGAACACTCATCATATCAAAAGTTCAAACATGCTTGCCTG
The DNA here is from genome assembly GCA_021605205.1 of Aegilops longissima. NCBI lineage: Eukaryota > Viridiplantae > Streptophyta > Magnoliopsida > Poales > Poaceae > Aegilops > Aegilops longissima. The sequence continues at coordinate 49,106,152 of CM038679.1, forward strand.
GTTCAGAGTAGTCGGAGCCTAGCTCGGTGAAGTTTGCGGTCCCGTCACCTCCTTCGGTATCTATGGTATAAAGAAAACATACGTGCTAACGTAAATACCGTGAGGTGCAAAAAAATTACTCCAAATGTTTTTCAAATAAATCTGATAAAAAACTAGACAAAATTTTAAAGAGGACAGAAAAAGAATCAATCAAAAATACTTTTCTGATTGAAAGTTATAAGAGTTTTGGTCCAAGGACCCATCTGTAATGAAACAGAAAGTTTCCAGGGGGTTCTGCGGAAAAGTCCAGATAACGTTTCGTTTAAAAGAAACGGCTGAGAGACTGACAGGCGGGCTCCACCCATGAGGTTTGAATTTTCAAATGAGGGAAAACAGAGAGCGACGGCGCCGAGAGGTGCGGTGATCGCCGGCGGCGATCCACGGCGAGGTAAGGTGATCGGGGTGTACCTTCGTGATCAATGCGCCCTTCCGCGTCTGTGGGTGGTGGCAGAGGTCGTCGGTGAGCACCACGTCGACGGCGGCCCTTGCTCCGGCAGACGGCGGTTCGGACGGTCGTGGATCTCGCCGGAGAGAGCTGCGGGGCCAAAATTGAGGTGGGGGTTATCCTACTAGAGGTGGTACGAGGCTACGGGCGAAAGTAGGGCGGCGGAGGAGTTCTCACCGGAGAGAACGATGCTAGAGCCCGAGGCAGACGGAGGTGGCCGGAGTCGAGGAAGAAAGGCCCCTCGAGGCCCCCTCCAGTGGCTAGGCGGGGTCTGGTGAGGTGGTGGAGTCGTGCGGAGGCGAGAGCAAGCTCGGGGTGCTATATATAGCCGACCCGAGTCGGTTGCCGTGAACGGATAAGTCCGGCGAGTTGATTACGGCGGTGTTGTGGCTGGACGGTCGGCTTAGGAGCTTGAGCATCGCCTAGGAGGAGTATTGGAGCCGTTCCCGTGTCCAACTCAGCACGGGAGGGCTGGTTACGGTCTGCCCTCGACGGGCGGCCGCCGACGGCCCGTCGGCGGCAGAGAGCGCTCTGCAGCGTGCCAAGCCCGCAGCGACGGTGCCGCATCGTCTGTTGGCAAGGAAGTGGCCACGCGGAGCCACCAGGACGCTTGGGCGGTGCCGAACGGCGTTGTGTCACATCCTAGCTAGTCCATGCATTAGTGTGCTGCATCATGTTTAATTTTCATCAGAAATATGAAATGGGGAAGACAGAACCCCCAGAACCCCTCTTGAATCCAACTAGGGCTTACTAAAATTATTTTTCAATGAACCTGAAATGCCCTTCTAAAATGCTCATCACCTTTGCTTTGGTCATCCTAAGGTTTTTGAATTAAATCATAAGTATTTGAGTTTGGGCATTTAAAAGTATATAAAATATTTCAAATGCCCAAATAATTCCAAACTAAAATGTTCCATGCTGGAAATATTCCAACTAAGGACCAGGTGCAGTTTGGTGAATTTTGGAGTTGTTTAGGTATTTTTAGAAAGTCCACAAAGTTAGAGAAAATAGAAAAAGGAAACAGAAATAAAAACCTTACTGGCGCCACCCTTGGCCCACCTGCCGGCCCAGCCCAACCACCGCGCCAGCGAGCTGCTTGGCTTGGCCAGGCAGGCAGGCAGGTGCTCGACGGCGAGCACAACATGCGTGCCACGCAGCTGGCCGCCGCCTCGCCGCTTCCCCCACCGAGCTGTCGACGCGGAACACTCCCATTCTTCCCCGAGCCCTCAGACACCTATCCTCCTCCCCGGCTCCTCTCCCTCGCTCTCCCACGCCATGGCCGACGCCACCGCAGCCGCACCGTCGCCGTAGTCGTGCTCCCCGTAGTCCTTGCGACATCCCGTTGTGTCTAGGAGCTTCGCCGCCCTCCTCTTCTTCGAGCTAGCCAAGCCCCGAGCGCTCGCGTGGCCCGAGGCCTCTGCACTGACCTCGCCCGACTCTGCCGTCGCCGGAGATCCCCTTCGACGTCACCGCCGCACCAACTCGTCCCCGACCGCACCGTGTGCTTCCTCGAGTTCTCCGTGAGCCTAGCTACCTCCCCTCCTTTCCTTTTCGCTCCCGAGCCTCAGAGCGCCGCACGGAGCTCACCCGCCTGCGCCGCCCTGGAGCTCGTCGCCGACGTGCTTCCGGCCATCCACTGGTCACCCCTCGGTGTCTAACATGCTCACCGCACCGCGTAGCGTCTAACCCACCACTTCACGCACCTCACCACACACCGTAGCCACGAGTTCGTCATCACCCGAACTCCGGCGGCCGCCAAGGTCGTCGCGGCGCCATTCCGCCACCACGAGCCCAGCTAGCGCCACCAAGAGCTGCGGGTTGTTCCCAGCTACACATAGGCGCCCTCGCGGCTCATTTGGTTGCCGGAGCAATAAAACCACTCTCGCCGCCGCGTCGGCTCACCGGCGACTAAACGCGCAGTAGTTGACCTGACTTTGACCGAGGCGGGCCTGGTTGACTCTCTGAGTCTATGACGGTGCCCCGGCTAATTAACCTAGCTAGTTTAAACTAATTTTAATTAGTTAAATTAATTCTTGACATGCGGGACCCACTGGTCAGTTTGACTGGACGTCCCCGTTGACCTCGGCGTCACCACGACGCATTGTTGACTTGATAAATGAATTCTGGAATTATACTGTTATAGGAAATTCAGAAAATAGTTCAAACTTCAAAAATTCATAGAAATTAATCTGTAACTCCAAATGCAAAGATTTATATATGAAAAATGATCAGAAAAATCCATTCTATCCATTGGTAAAGGTTTCATGCATGATAGAACAAGCTAACCTTGCTGTTTAAGCAGATTAAGATAATGCACCTTTATGGCTATGTTAAATAAGCTAACATTTGAATCTTTGATTCAAATAAGTTCATCCCTCCTTGTTCCAGCTTGCATTAGGCCAACACACATTCATATTGCCATGTCATAGCATGCATCATATTGTTGCATATTGTCATGTGTTGTTTATTTCGGTGTGTCTTTCGTGATAGGTTCTGCCTCCGAGGATAATCTCGAATATCCGTCTGAAGGGCAGTATTCTACCACCACTACATCAGGCAAGCAACCCATTGATCATTCCGATACAAACCCATGTTCTCGCTTACGCTCTTGTTTACTGCATTAAGACAACGCGATTCAAACTGTTGTGTGTCAAGAGTTGAACCCACTTCCTTTGCATGACTGTCATTGCCACAAGTAACTAGATGAAACCCACTAGTATGTGTAGGAGTTGATTGAGCCATGTTTGTGATTCCTAGCATGCTATGCTTGCTATGCTTAGAGTTGTGTCAGGTCTGGCTCATCGGGATGATGAACTGGAGTGAAAGGTTGTGTCGGGTTCGAGAGTAAAAGTGTTGACCACATTTTGGTAAAGGTATCGATGAGAGGCCATGTAGGAGTACATGGTGGGTTGTTTCATTGAAGCCGTCCCTGAGAACTGAGATCTGTGTGTGTGATTTAAGACTTAGCTACTACCACGCATTGGGATCCTTAATTGACCCTCTCGACTTATTAACCAGTCTTGTCCTCAGTCCGGGAGTTGCAAGTAGTTCCTGGTGTTTATAGCATCTTTGGGGCATACGCAGCGCTGACCTTAGGGGTGGGCTGTGTTGCGGTAGGCACGTGGCCCGGTGTACTGATTCGCCCGTTTGGTGTCTCGGGAACCCTGCACACATCGTTCGGGGCCGTTAGTGGAAACCTCGGCGGACTCCTGCGGATGGAACCGAATAGGCGATAAACACGGACACGGGACTCGTGTGTTTAGTCGGTCGTGGCCGACACCCTCATTGGGCTTCCGCTTGAAGGTTGCGAGTACATGTCGTGTAGCAGCGACAAGTGGTGAGAGCGTGTGTGAAGAAGTACACCCCTGCAGGGTATAAAACTATTCGAATAGCTGCGTCCGCGGTAAAGGACTACTTGGTCACCTATACAGTTCATAGACAAGTAAATGGATACTACTAAAAGCCTCAAGATAAGTGTGAGTGCCGCGGATGGCCCTCTCGTGGGTTGACGGGACAGGATCCACGGTGGAGTATTGTGATGGTGATTAGTGGACTCGTGTGCGACAAATGCTTTTCAAGTGGTGTCACGTAGGATATCTTAGCCAAGAGTCAAAGCTGGCTTGCTGCAAATAACTCCACCACCTTCTTGGGAATGTGCATGTATGATAGGATTCTGTTGTAAGACTTGCTGAGTACCTCCGTACTCATGTTTGTTTAATTAATGTTTTCAGACGACAACACCGCCCCCTCCGATGGGTTTTATGTAGACCTTGACATCGACGAGTGAACTAGCCACCCAGGTGGTGATCCAAGGCTTGTGAAGGGCCACTGTAGATAGAAGGGCTTCAACAAGCTTTCTTTCTTTTTAGAGTCTGTACTCAGACTAGTTTGCTTCCGCATGTGCTTGTATGTTTGTATGACTTGAGTGTTGGGTCATGTGACCCCTATCTGTATGGATATGCTATGTATGGCTCCTCGGAGCCTCTTAAATAAAGTACTTTGAGTTGTAGAGTTTTGTTGTGATGCCATGTTGTATGTACTCATATCGAGCATATTTACGTGTATGATTGAAATGCTTGGTATGAGTGGGATCCGACAAACTAGTTGTTTATCCTTGGCAGCCTCTCATATGGGGAAATGTAGTCTCGTGCTTACGGCGATAGTAGTCCGCTTCTGCCGGTTCACGGAGTCCTGCTAGCCCAGCACTACTTCTTGGACACTTGACTGGCGGCATGTGTTTCACGCCGTTCCTATGTACGTCCCTCGGGAAATGTCGCGGTGATATTGAGTCCTGCCTAGCTTGCTACAGCCGGGATACGAGTCCTGTTAGCCAGTGCTACAGCCCGAATTCATCGTTGATGACCGACATGCTCGATGTGATTCATGTATGCCTGTCCCCATGGGTTAGCGCCGCTTTGGGTTCACGACTAGCCATGTCGGCCGGGTTCTTTGTCATATGGATGCTAGCGACACTATCATATCGTGAGCCAAAAGCTAAAGCGGTCCGGGCCATGGTAAGGCGACACCGTGGGGATACCGTGCGTGAGGCCGCAAAGTGATATGAGGTGTTACCGGCTAGGTCGATGTGATTTGGAATCGGGGTCCTGACACGTTGCGCCACAGTTTTGCCCCATGTCGTCCGTTACGGTGGTGCAGCCGCCGCAAAGCATGCCGGCGCAGGCGGGCCAGGGCGCCACCGACGCCAGGAACGCGCCAAGCGCTCATGTGAAGCTCTGGACAAGAGGGATAGGCTGCGAGCAACGTGCCAAGGGCACTGTGCACTCGTGACTGAAGTTACTGACGGAGATCAACACTGAACTTCTGAATTTTCTGAAAGTGAACAGTACTAGTGCATGCAAGGTGTTCGACAGAATGATCTAGGCATGTAGGGATTTTTCCTTGAGCTGGTTTTTGGTGGAGGGGCCTCTCATTGCATCTAGAGGCTTCCTGAATATTTGTGGAATTTTTTGAGTAATGTAGATATGAATTTCACCAAATTTGGCAAATCTGGTCCAAACTTGCGGGGACTATAATTTGAAATTTTTGAGCAGAAGAGGTGGATCTTGATAGTTCTAGGTTGTGGGTACCAAGGACTATCCAAGGGAGTTGGTTTGAGGTCAAAATTCAAATGCATTAAGGTACTTGCTTTGCAAATTACCTAGGCTCAAAATAATAGACAGAAAAGATTTGGGAGAGAATTAATTGAAATAAAAATTCAGAAGAGGGTTGAACTAGTAGAGATAGAGTGTTTGGATTGCCGAAAGTGGAAGGAGATATATTTGGGAAGATTGTACCATGTGGTGTATGGCCAAATCATGAATGATTTCAAATATGGGAGAGAATGAAAAACCCTTAGAGTTTCTTTTGAAAGAAAAAATAAACTTCAAAGATTTTTCTTGAGTCCTTGAGAAGAGAGCAATTAGAGGAAAAATTTAAAAACTAAACACCAGAGTTGAAGGAGATGCAAAAGTAAAATATTTGCCAGAGGGAAAAAAGCTTTTGATAGAGATTTTTTTTGGAAGGGTTTTGGTGACCTCCTTCAAATCCAACAAAGTTTTGAAGAAAACCAGAGAAATTTTTTTTTGGAGTGTCACAACACCTACCCCCTTAGGAAAAATCTCGTCCCCAAGATTCCAGTTGATCCTCAAATAATTGTGGGTGCTCCGCTCGAAGGAAATCCTCTCTTTCCCAAGTGGCTTCACTCTCGGTGTGGTTGCTCCACTGAACTTTGAAGAACTTGATGGTTTTATGTCGGGTTCTCCTTTCTGACTCTTCCAAGATTTTTATCGGATGCTCCCGATACGTAAGGTCTGGTTGCACGTCAATGTTTTTATGGGGTACTTGTTTCTCTGGGTTGCTTACGCACTTCCTCAATTGGGAGACGTGGAACACGTCGTGGATGTCGGATAATTCTTCGGGTAAGTCCAGCTGGTAGGCCACCGTGCCTCTTCGTGCTACTATGCAGAAAGGTCCGATGAATCTTGGTGCTAGCTTCCCTTTAATCTTGAATCGGTGCAGGCCTCTCATGGGTGATACTCGTAGGTACACAAATTCACCGGGTTCAAAATGGACTCCACGATGCTTCTGATCATAATAACTCTTTTGTCGACTTTGGGCTGTCTTGAGTCGGTCCTTAGTTACCTTGACTTTATCTTGACCTCTTTGAGCAGTGTCTGGGCCAAGATATGGTATCTCCGGTTTCGACCAATTTAGCGAAGTACGCCATCTTCGTCCGTCTGAGCTTCAAATGGTGCCATTGCAGAGCTGGATGATAGCTGTTGTTATATCACGAATTCTGCGATGGTAAGCTCTCCTCCCAACTGGTCCCATAGGTGAGGACACATGCTCTCGGCATATCTTCTAGAATCTGGTTTACTCGCTCGGTCGCCCATCATGTCTGGGATGGTATGCGGTCTTGAATGCCAGCTGAGTTCGAGCTTGTTGTAAGTGATCCCAAAACCGGAGGCGAATTGAGTGCCTCTGTCCGAGATTATTTTCTTTGGGACTTCATGTAGGCAAACGATACGGGAGAGGTAGAGCCTAGCAAGCTTCTGAGTGGTGTGTGTTGTCTTCACGGGGATGAAGTGAGCTACTTTAGTCAGTCTATCAATGGTTACCCATATGGCATCATGTCCGTGTCGCGACCGAGGTAGTCCAACAATAAAATCCATTCCAATCTCGTCCCATTTCCACTCGGGTATCTTATTTGGTTGCAATAGCCCGGCCGGTTTACGGTGCTCGGCCTTGATGCGTTGACAAGAGTCACAACATGCAATAAGCGTGGCTATGTCTCTTTTATACCATGCCACCAAAATGTTTCTGAAGATCTTTGTACATTTTGTTCCTCCGGGATGGATTGAATATGGGCGGTGTGGCCTTCAGCCAGGATTTGCTGTTTAAGGTCATGGATATTTGATGCATAAAGCCTATTCCGTACCACAATATTCCTTGCTCATCAATAATGAATTCGAGGCCTTGCCCAACTTCATCTTCCGTTTTATGCCTTCAATCTTTGGGGTGTCCACGTTGAGCCTCTTTAACCTTCTCTATCGGGGTAGGCTGTACTTCTAAGTTTGACACTGCCTTGGTGACCACCATCGGGTTGAGCTTTGCAGATTCCTGCTGGAATTCAGGTCTTAAGTCGGCATGCCGTCGTTGTCCGGATGGGGTTCGACTCGAGCATCTGCTACAACATTTGCCTTGCCGGGTGGTAGTGGATCCCAACATCATAATCCTTTACTAATTCCAACCAGCGTCGCTGCCGTAAATTTAGTTCTGGTTGTGTGAAAATATACTTGAGGCTTTTGTGGTCCGTGTATATTTCTAGCGATTACCAAGTAAAAGTGTCTCCATTCCTTGATTGCATGAATAACTGCTGCTAATTCCAGGTCATGAGTAGGGTAATTTTCCTCATGCTTGCGAAGTTGTCTGGAAACATATGCGACAACCTTGCCCTCTTGCATCAATACGCACCCGAGGCCCTTTCGAGATGCTTCACAAAATACCTCACAAATTTTGTGTATATCGCACAATTAATCTTGGTCTTGTCGTCGTTTCCTCTTGAGTTCTTGGAAACTTTTCTTGCAAGCTTCCGTCCATTCAAACTTCTGTCTTTCTTGAGTAGTTGTGTCATTGGCTTTGCTATGGTGGAGAATCCTTCAATAAATATTGGTAGTATCCTTCCATACCCAAGAAACTTGTTACATCCGTCACATTGGGTGGCGGCTTCCGATAAATCGGCTTTGACTTTTTCGGGTCTCTGGCGATACCTTCATGAGTCGATCGTGGCCCGAAAACCCACTTGCTTTAGCCAAAATTCACACTTGCTGAATTTAGCGTACAACCGATGTTTCTGAGTTCTCCTAGTACAATCCGGAGATGTTCAGCGTGTTCTTACGGTGTTTTGGAGTATACCGAATATCATCGATAAATACCACAACAAACTTATCCATAAACTTCATGAATACTTTGTTCATGAGGTGAAAAAAATATGCGGGGGCGTTTGTTAGTCCGAATGGCATCACGGTGAACTCGTACAATCCGTATCTGGAGGTGAAAGCGGTCTTGGGAATATCCTCGGTTCGTACTTTCAGTTGATGATATCCCGATCTCAAGTCAATCTTTGAGAACACCTTGGCCTTAGCGAGTTGATCGAATAAATCATTTATTCACGGCATCGGATATTTGTTCTTGATTGTGACCATGTTTAGCGCTCGATAGTCTATGCACAATCTCAGTGTTCCATCCTTCTTTTTGGCGAATAAAATTGGTGAACCCCAAGGTGAGGAACTGGCTCGTATGTACCCTTTTTCCAACAGTTCCTTTATTTGCTTCTTTAGTTCCACCAATTCGGATGGTGCCATTCTGTATGGTTTCTTGTATATGGGAGGCGGTTCGGGTGCTAGCTCAATGCTGAATTCAGTCTCTCTATCGGTGGCATGCCGGTAGTTCTTGGGAATACATCTGAAATTCACACTCTCGGCACTTTGCTCAATTCAGAAATATCTACCTTGTTCAATCTCGGTTGCGGCATATTTTTCTTTCCTTGGCTGAAACCTTTATGGTCTTCCCGTGGTGATGGGTGAGAATTACGGTCCTGTTGAAGCAGTCAATAAAACCTTTGTTGGTGGTTAACCAATCCATCCCTAAGATGACATCCAACCCTTTATTTTCCAATACGATAAGATTTGCGTGCAACTTCAACCCTTCAAACTCGATAACCACATCCGGCAATAATTCTGGGTAACTTGCTTGATTCCGGGGACTTGGCGATCATAGATTTTCCCAAGGGAAGCATCGAAAATTATTTTGCAAAGCAAAACTTTTCAAACGAGCAGTGAGAAGCTCGAGAATCAAACAAAACCATGGCAGGTATTGTGTTGATGAGAAGCGTGCGAGTATGATATCCGGGGCATTTTGTGCTTCCTCTTTGGTCACGTGGTTCAGATGACCCTTCTTGTGGTTGTTATTTGGGTTGAAATTGTTGCGCTTTGGTGCGAATTATTGCCTCCGTTATTCGGCTTTGGGGCGAGTTCCTTGGCTTGGGGCCTTTGCTTGGCATAGTGCCCTTCTTCTCACAAGCGTAACATGTAACGCCTGGGCGGTATGTCAACTCCTTGTCCCTTGCGTGGAAATTCTTGCTTGGGCGTGAGGCGTTTGTTGTGGGTTTGGGTGTCTAGTTTTTACGAGCGTCTGTCTTGCTGCGGTGGTTGCGGTGTGTTTAGACTGGTCCCTCTTCCGTTTATGGAAGTCTTCAAAGTTGCGTCTCTCATTTTCCAAGGTAATGGCCTTATCTACCAGCGTCTTAAAATCTGGAAATGTGTATACGACCAACTGACATTTAAGCCGGTGTCGATCCGTCTAGGAACTTCTCCATCTTTTGTTTTCGACATTCGTTCCTCGTTGGCGTGGCGAGACAGCAGGGTAAGCGGACTGTTATATTCGGACACTTGTCATTGTTCTTTGCTTGAGGTCATCAAATTCTCTCTTTTTGATCTTCATCAGACTCTTAGGAATATGTGCCCCACGAAAACCTTCTTTAAATTCCTCCCATGATATATTATTTTCGTTGGGGTGCATGTGTAGGAAATTTTCCCACCATGATGCGGCTGCTCCAGTGAGATAATGCGGAGCATAAAGCACTTTCTCAAGGTCTGAACACTGGGCGATAATTAATTCTCTCTCCATGTCTCGAAGCCAGTCCTTGGCTTCCAGCGGTTTGTCAGTGTGAGAAAATATTTGGGGACGCGTCTTCTGTAGCTCGGATAACTTGGATTGCTGCTGATACTGTCCGCGGTGATTCCCAATATTGATGACTTGGTTCAGTATTTCCTGATGTTGCTGCTGACTTTGTTCAGTAAAGGCGGCACATCTGGGAAAGTGCCGTTCATTGTCCTGTTGACTTGTCTGTCCTGTGTGAAATTGTTGCACTGGGGTGTGCCATAATTTTCCTCTGTCGGAGTTGGCATGGAGCGCGCCCAAGGACGAGACATAATTTACTCTGGGGATATATTTTGAAACACTCATAAGAAAGTGGAAGAAGTTGCAAAGATTAAGTCCATAAACGCATAAGGATGGCAAATAAATTAAAAGCCCAAGATTTTTTCAAGAAAACAAGTCGATTCGCATGGAGAAGGACTGCTCATTACATATCTTACACGCAAGCAGTAATTATACAATACATCACTCGGGATATGCGTACATAAATCCTGACATGTTGTTTAGTCTAGTGCACTCCTCCGGATCCTACATGATGCATAAACAAACTACTTCTCACAGCCTAATTACATATAAACATATCGTACAAGTCGATTACATCGCATCGCTGCTAAGCGTGCATTTAGTCGGAGATGGTAGGATTTCCCTTGGCCTGCCAAGGGTGAGGCGTAGAGAGGCTAGGGACTCAACCTCCTCTTGGAGATAGGCTCCAGACGAGAGGTGCTGCATGAGTTGGTGGAGCAGGTGCCTGTGTGGGACAACTCGAATCTGGCGGGCACAAGGGGTGGTGCAGAGCGAACCGGAGTAGGTGCAATGACATGGTTGAATTCCTCCGTGGTAGGCAGGCGACGAGTAGCGGTGCAAGCAGTAGGAGCGAACGATGCCGATGGCGAGGCGAAGTCGATGGCGGTGCAGACGCAGGAGCTCCCTCTGTTGGCGGCATAGCCATGGATTGAGTCCATGCGGGCAGCTACAAAGTCGTCCACCAGGTTGTCGAAGGCTGCCTCCAAAGCTCGGAGATACTTGATGAGCATCTCAAAAGCTTCGTCCCGTTCTCCTCTGGGGCAAGAAAGCAGCGTGAGTGGCAGGTGTATGGCACGTGACATGGCAGGTAGCGGTAGCGACGAGTCTTCATTGAAGGCAGGATATCCACGAGGCGGGCTATCGCCTCACGGGCTGCCATCATGTGGCGTGCTTCTCTGTGGGCATGGCTCTCCCCACGAACCGGTAACGCTCAACTCGTCCTCTCTTGAATTCCACCGCGGCTTTGTAACACCCCGGTAGTAACTTTCCATATTTGTAACTCCAACTCTTGCCATTTTTGGCATTGTGATATGATATTCCCTCCGTGGTTGGGTTTTTCTTCTTTTTGCATTTTGTCTATGTCATGCATTTTTTTATCATGTCATCATGTGCATCGCATTTGCATACGTGTTCGTCTCATGATTCCGAGCATTTTTCCCGTTGTCCGTTTTGCAATCCGGCACTCCTATCTCCCCCGGCGGCCCCTTTTACGTTTTTCCGTGTGCGGGTACTAAACCTTCTCGAAATGGACCGAGGTTTGTCTAGTGGCCTTGGTATACCACCCATAGACCACCGGTCAAGTTTCGGGTCATTTGGAGCTCGTTTGGTACTCCAACGGTTAACCGCACTCTCGTAAAGGCCTCTTTTAAGTTGCAGCCCAACACCCCTTCAAAACAGCCCAACAACCCATCTAAGTCACTTCCATGCTCTCCGTCGTTCGATCACGATCGTGTGGGCGAAAACTACACCTCATTTGGACTCTCCTAGCTCCTCTATGCCTATTTAAACACCTCTCAAATTCATGGATCATTCCTCCCCGAAACCCTAATTTTCCCCTCGCGCGCGGACGGACGCCGCGTCCGGCATGCCAGAGCTAATCCCCGCTGCCACGTGGGCGCCGCCGTCTCGGCCGCTTGCCGCCGAAGCCAGCATGAGCCCTCAGGTCGATCGGTCGCCCGCGCCCAGCGCCTCCCGCCTCCCGGCCCGGCGTCGCCGCCTCGGCCGCCGGGCCGCCACTCGCCCTCAAGACGGCGCCTCCCCGCCGCACAGGCGGCCCGCCGCCGCCGGACCTCACCCGCGCCCCGCCGATCGCCGCCTCACGCCGGCGGCCGGCCACCGCCACCTCGGCCGGCCCCGACCCAGCCACCTTCCTCCTCCTCGCCCGGGCTCCGGCGAGCCCGCGCCGTCGCCGATCGGGCCGGGCCCCGATCCGATCTCGACCGACCTCCCGTTGACCTCTCTCCCCCTCACTTTTTCTACTAAGTTTTTAAATCTGATGATATTTTGTGGCTTTTTCTACATGGTATAACTCTGTCATCGTAGCTCCATTTTGCGCGTATAATATATCAAAATGTTCGTCTCGAAGAGTAGATCATTTCATCTCAGTGCATCATTTTCATTTGAGCTCATCTTGATGCCCGAAATGCTGTTGGAAGAGGGCTATGTGATGTTAGTTTCTGTTTCTTAACAGAACTTGCACTTTTGTTATTTTTTCCATGATTAATGTGTGCACCCTATGAATTTGAGCCCTACATGTGTTTTGTAATATGCCATGCCATCTTTCCAGGGGTGTATGCCATGTATTTTTGTGATCTATGTGGTGACTAGAACAAGCATGCAAAGTAGGTGTCCTGATGTTGCTGTTTTCAGCCCTGTTTAGCTGATATTTTGATGCCATGTTAACTTGATGCTACCAAGAGATCCATGCATATTTTGAGATACTTCAGTAAGGATGTTTTGTAAAGCATGTCTTGCTCTATCCATCCATGCCTTTGTTTGCAATTATGGAGTGCCATAGCTTGAGTCAATCGAGCTCAACTTTTGCTATCAAATGTTTCCTGGCAGATTGTTTACATGTTATTCAATTTTGCCAAGGTTGTTGTGGTTGATCCATGTATGCTATGTTATTGTTCTTGCCATTCATGTCTTCTATGCCATGTCTTCTTGATGTATGTATGCTTAGTTTTTCATATAAGGCTCTGTAGTGAGTGCATTGAGCTTGTAAACATGCCAACTTGTTATCAGTTTTTGACATGCCATGTTGCTGAATCTGTTAACGAAACTTTCGATATTGACATGGATGTTACTATATTTCCTGATCCTTTTTGGTTTATGGTCAGTAAGGGACTTTTGTTCTATGCTTTGAGTAGATTCATGCCATGCCATGTTTTGCTATTATAAGTTCCTGTAGCTTGTAGTTTTCTTGCTCTGAACATTGCAACCTGATGCTGTTTTTGCCATGTCCAGCCTGATATTTTGTGCACTTTTGCCATGCTTGTTTGAACCTGTTATGATGTGATTTAGCCGTAGCTCAGTGCTCATCTTTTGTCGAGCATCTTGTGTAGATCACTGCCATATACTTTGTTGGTACGTTTGGGTGCAGTAGCTTAATTAATTGTTGCTTGCTAAGTGGCATCATGCTGTTAATGGCAGATTTGTGCCATTCTTGTTTTGCTTGTCTTTTCCAAACCGTGCATCCGATTCCGGTGATCTTTATATCGATTTCAACCGAAATCATCTCATCTTTCAGTGGCATACTTGGTTTGCCAAGTTGATGCCTGGTTCATCATTTACCTTCCGGGCCTTTATCGCATTGCATATCACATCTCGCATATCATGCCATGTTTTGCATCATGTTGATTGTGCATTGCACCGTGATTTATTGTGGTTCCTTTGTTTGTGTTGTTGCTTTGGGTAGAGCCGGAGGCGAGTGCGTGAGCGAGGAACCTGTTGAGAACGCTTACGAGGATCAAGCTTTCGACAACTCGAGAACATTGCGAGCAAGATGACCACACCCTCGATATCACTTCTATCTTTGCTATGCTAGTTGCTCGCTCTTTTGCTATGCCTATGCTGCGATGCCTACCACTTGCTATATCATGCCACCCATATTGCCATGTCAGCCCCTAACCATCCTTTTCCTAGCAAACCGTTGATTGGCTATGTTACCGCTTTGCTCAGCCCTCTTATAGCGTTGCTAGTTGCAGGTGAAGCTGAAGTTTGTTCCTTGTTGGAACATGGAGATGTTGTTCCTTTTGGAACATGTTTACTTGTTGGGGATATCACAATATTTATCTGCTATAATTAATGCATCTATATACTTGGTAAAGGGTGGAAGGCTCGGCCTTATGCCAGTGTTTTGTTCCTCTTGCCACCCTAGTTTCCGTCATACGGTGTTATGTTCCTTGATTTCGCGTTCCTTACGGTTGGGTGATTTATGGGACCCCCTTGACAGTTCGCTTTGAATAAGACTCGCCCGGCATGGCCCAACTTTGGTTTTACCATTTGCCACCTAAGCCTTTCCCCGGGTTTCGCGAGCCCGAGGGTCATCTTTATTTTAACCCCCCCGGACGGTGCTCCTTCGAGTGCTGGCCCGAACGAGTAGACAGCGGGGCCACCACGGGAAACTTCGAGGCTTGGTTTTACTCGTAGGATGTCTCATCCGGATGTGCCACGAGCGAGATATGTGCAGCTCCTATCGGGATTTGTCGGCACAGTCGGTGGCTTTGCTGGTCTTGTTTTATTGCTGTCGAAATGTCTTGTAGTCCGGGATTCGAGATTGATCGGGTCTTCCGGTAGAAGGATTATCCTTCGTTGACCGTGAGAGCTTATAATGGGCTAAGTTGGGACACCCTGCAGGTAATATCTTTCAAAGCCGTGCCCGCGGTTATGAGGCAGATGGGAATTTGTTAATGTCGGTTGTAGAAAACCGAAGTTGACCTCAATTAAAATACACATCAACGCGTGTGTAACCGTGATGGTCTCTTCTCGGCGGAGTCCGGGAAGTGAACACGGTGTTGGAGTTATGTCTGACGTAAGTAGTTCAGGATCACTTCTTGATCGCTACTAGTTTCACGACCGTGCTTTGCTCCTCTTCTCGCTCTCTCTTTTGCGAAGTAGCCACCATATATGCTAGTCGCTTGCTGCAGCTCCACCTTACTACTCTGTCCTTCCTATAAGCTTAAATAGTCTTGATCTCGCGGGTGTGAGATTGCTGAGTCCCCGTGACTCACAGATTCTACCAAAACAGTTGCAGTGCCGACGATGCGGTCAGGTGGCGAACCGAGCTCAAGTGGGAGTTCGACGAGGAACGTGGTCGTTACTATGTGTCTTTTTCCGATGATCGATAGTGGTGCCCAGTTGGGACGATCGGGATCTGTGTAGCATTTGGGGTATCTTCTTTTATTTTGGTTCCGTAGTCGGACCTTGAGTGTACTCTGAATGATGGATGTTTTTTTTATGCATTGAGTGAAGTGGCGACTGTAAGCCAACTATGTATCTCTTTCCCTTATTTGTTACATGGGTTGTGTGAAGATTACCTCACTTGCGACATTTCTTTCAATGCGGTTATGCCTCTAAGTCGTGCCTCGACACGTGGGAGATATAGCCGCATCAAGGGCGTTATAAGTTGGTAATCAGAGCCTTCCCCGACTTAGGAGCCCCCCTACTTGATTGTTTGCTGGCTTTGTTGAGTCTAGAATGGAAAATGTTTTGAGTCTTAGGACTATATATATCGGAGAGTAGGATTCTTTTACTCCCAGTCCTTAAATCGCTCTGTGAGGTCTCTGACGAGAAGTTTTGACTCTTCTCTCCTCAAATTTCACTAAATTTTTTTAGGATCACGTGGGTATCTTGGAATCGTTCGATGGTTTTGTGGCGAGAACATTGTTCTTGGTGCCTCGACATTTAAGGGTTGTGGCGGTGTCCCGGGAGTTGAGCTCCGAGGTGTTGTCGTCACAATTTTATCGTTGCAGATTCTGGAATACCTGAGTTTTACCGACATCGAAATCTCTTTTGTGCAGTTGTTGGTGAGATAACCCGATAGCCCGATCTTGTGGCGAGTGGAGTATTGCCATGACTTGTATAACGGATGTTTTTGAAGGTCGAGGTACACGATTTCGAGGATTTCTTGGTTATGTGTTGACGGATGGATACACCTGGATCTAGGTATTGTTAGTTTGGGTGATATATTTTGTGTCCCTGTATCCCCAACACCAGATTGCATAACCAGAAAGTTTGGGAGTTTATAGGTGGGAATTCTAGTAGCTTACAGGATATTCTTTCCGACGGATGTATGATTTGAGATTGGGGTTCAACGTCTAGTGGTCCGCCCATTCACGGTCGATTTACAAAGTGGTCGCGAGGCGTCTTAAAGAATCCTTGGCTATGCTGATTCGGGGCGTCTTGTTTGTCATTCGTGGCGTCCGCTATACGTCGTGTCCGTGTGGGCCCCACCACGAACACTTTGGGCGTAAATCTCTATCATGTGTTTGTTCCGCTCATTCTAGAAGCCAATCTTTTGTTTTCAGTTGTGATATTCGATTTGTTTCTAAGATGATGTTGTTTCCATATCTTTATCTAAGTGGCTTCTCACCTTAATGGACGTGTGATGTTTAACTTTGGAATTCATTCGTTCATTCTTGTTTGAATGTTTATTGTGAAGACTATATGTTGCAATTTCTATCCGTTGATTCTACTTGACTATTTGTCTATCAAAGGACTAACGGATGTCACCCTCTTCAGATGGCTCCAACGCAGCGTCGAATCCGGATCGCAATGATGGGGATCAGTCGAACCCTCCACCTCCACCTCCGCCTCCAGAGGCCTGGCAAGCTATCATGGCAGCCACCAATGCCAATGCTCAGATGATTTTGCAGCTCTTGCAAGAACGTACTCAAGGGCAAGGCAATCAAGGAAATCAAGGTCAAGGCAACAATCAGCCGCACTTGCTACTCTTAGTCAGTTCCTCGCTAATCAGCCGAAGTCTTTCAGTTTCTGTGTCGAGGCCACAGACGCTGACGATTGGCTTGTGGACATCTGCAAGCATTTTGATTGTAGCAATGTCGGACACGAGGACTTTGTCAAGTTTGCATCGTTTCAACTCAAGGATCAAGCTGCCGAGTGGTACCAGCAATACAAAGATTCCAGAGGAGGTCGTGTCATTACAGGATGAGTTCGCCGTGATTTGAGCTCATCACATTCGAAAAGTGTTGTTGAGAGCAAGCGTGAGGAGTTCCGCAATCTCAAGCAGGGCAACATGTCTGTCTATCAATACAATATCCAGTTCGAGCTTCGCTCGTTTTGCTAAGCAAGGCGTGCACGATGAAGAGTATGATCTATCAATTCAGAGGTGGTGCGAGAGAAGATCTGCAATTAGCTCTTGTGCTTTTGAGCGAGATAAGTATGATGATTTCTACAACATGGCATGAAGCAAGAAGCTGCCCAGCTCAAATGTGAGGCTTCTAAGAAGAGAATCAGGGATGCAGTTCAGTCTTCTTCTTCCTCTCAAGTGGCAGCTAAGCAGCAGAAGTTCTACCTTCCTCCTCCTCCGTTCCGTCGGCCTTATCAGCGAGAAGAACTCAGGTGGCCGTGGATCTTCCCACCCACCCAACCCAAGCTATCGTAACAAGTCTAATTCTCAAGCTCCAAGGTCAAGTGCTCCTTACCACCGTCCGCTCTCGAGGTGACTTGCAACAAATGTCGCAGAAAGGTCACTATGCGAACAAGTGCTTCAACCAGAGGCGCCTTCCGCCTCCTCCTCTGTGAAATCTTCCAGCAATGCGGTGGTCAAGCATAATCCCAAGTCTGCAAAGGTGAATATGATGAATGCAGCTCAAGCAGAGAATCTTCGATGTGTTAATGGGTAATCTCTCGATTAATGATATTCTGCAAAAGTCTTATTTGATCTTGGTGCATCGCATTCTTTCATCTCAAGACCTTTTGTGGCTATGCATGATTTGGTTACTCAAGCTTTGCCTAGACCTTTGTCTATTGTTTCTCGGCTAAGGAGATGACTTCTCGAGTTTTGGTTCGGATGTTTCTATCAAGATGGGCGATTATAGATTTCGGCTAAACCTATTGTCCTTGGTGACTCGGATATTGATCTTATTCTTGGGATGGATGGCTTTATCAGCACAAAGCTCAGCTTGATTGTGCTGCTGGGAAATTCAATTGACTCACTCTTCTAATGATGTGATCATCTATGCGCTCGTGATGAAACCATTGGTTGTTTTCTCTCAATGAGAAGGGCGAATTGGATGCTATCTCTCGATTCGATCGTTTGTGAGTACCAAGATGTCTTTCGGAAGAGCTTCGGGTATGCCTCCTCATCGGCCGATTGAGTTCATTATCGATCTTGAGCCCGCTTTGAACCCGTTTGCAAGCATCCATACAAGCTTGGACCTGATGAGCTGAAGGAATTGAAGAAGCAGCTCGATGAACAAGAGCGTCTGGGTTTGATCAGACCGAGTTCATCTCCTTGGGGTTGTGGTGTTCTTTTTGTCCAGAAGAAGGATGGCACGGACCGACTTTGCGTCGATTACCGTCCATTGAATAAGAAGACTATCAAGAACAAGTATCCACTTCCCAACATCAATGAGCTTTTCGAGCAACTCAAAGGTGCTAAAGTGTTCTCCAAGCTTGACCTTCGTATGGGTTATCATCAGATTCGCATTCGTGAACAAGATATTCCCAAGACAGCATTCAGAACAAGCTTTGGTTCTTATGAATATACTGTCATGTCTTTCGGCCTCGTCAATGCTCCTCCAACTTTCTCTCGGATGATGAATTTCATCTTCAACCCCTACACCAATGAATTCGTCTTGGTCTATCTTGATGATATTTTGGTCTTCTCCAAGAATAAGAAGGATCATGCCAAACATTTGCGATTGGTGCTAGACAAGCTCGAGAGAGCATCAATTCTATCTAAGTTCTCCAAATGTGAATTTTGGCTTGATGAAGTGCTTTATCTTGGTCATATCATCTCCGCAAAGGGCATCATTGTTAATCCCGAGAAGGTGTCCGCAATTGTGAATTGGGAACCTCCTCGAATGTCAAGCAGCTCCATGATTTTCTTGGTCTTGCAAGCTATTGCGAAGATTCGTTGAGAACTTCTCCAAGATTGCAAAGCCTCTTTCCAACCTCCTCCGAAGCATGTGAAGTATGTCGGTCTCCCGAGTGTGATGTTGCTTTCAATACTCTCAAAGAGAAACTCGTCACAGCTCTGTCTTGACTCCTCTGATGAATCCAAGCCATTTGAAGTTTTACGTGATGCTTCTCTTCAAGGTCTCGGTGCTGTGTTAATGCAAGAGAAGAGAGTTGTGGCTTATACCTCTCGCCGATTGAAGCCCAACGAGAAGAACTACCCCACTCACGATCTTGAGTTGGCGGCAGTTGTCCATGCATTGATAACATGGAGACATCTCTTGTTGGGAAGGGAAGTGGACATTTTCACCGATCACAAGAGTCTCAAGTACATCTTCACTCAGCCCAACCTCAACCTCAGGCAGACTCGATGGGTCGAAATGATTCAAGAGTACAACCCAAGTATCGAATATACTCCGGGCAAGGCCAATGTCATTGCAGATGCTTTGAGCAGGAAGGCTTACTGCAACAGTCTAATTCTCAAGCCCTTCCAGCCGGATCTCTGTGAAGCTTTCCGTAAGCTGAATTTCAAGTTGTTCCTCAAGGCTTTCTTGCCAACCTCATAGTCTCTCCTACTTTGGAAGATCAGATTCGCGAGGCTCAACTTCTGGATGCCATGGTGAAAAAGGTGAAACGTGGTATCGACAAGGGCATTTCCAAGTACAAGTGCTTCCACATTGATGACAAAGATACTCTTTTCTTTGAGGACCGGATTGTGGTTCCTAAGGGTGATCTGCGAAAAGTCATTATGAACGAGGCTCACAATTCGCTTCTATCCATTCATCCTGGAAGTACGAAGATGTACCAGGACCTCAAGCAGTCATATTGGTGGACTCGAATGAAGCGAGAAATTGCTCAATTCGTGAATGAATGTGATGTCTGCAGAAGAGTGAAAGCAGAACACCAAAGACCAGCTGGTCTCCTCCAACCTCTTGCTATTCCAGAATGGAAGTTTGATCATATTGAAATGGACTTCGTGACTGGTTTTCCAAAGTCCAAGCGTGGAAATGATGCTATCTTCGTTGTCATTGACAAACTTACTAAAGTGGCTCATTTTCTTCCTATCAAAGAATCTATCACAGCAGCTCAGTTGGCGAGCTATACACCTCGAGGATTGTCTCTTGCACGGCATTCCACAAGTGATCTCTTGAGACCGTGGCAGCATCTTTACCTCCAAGTTTGGGATTCTTTTGAAGGCCATGGGCACCAACATTCGTTTCAAACAGCTTTCCATCCTCAAACAAGTGGCCAAGTTGAGCGAGTTAATCAAATCCTTGAAGATATGCTCGGGGCTTGTGTCATTTCTTTCGGTATGAAGTGGGAAGATTGTCTTCCATATGCCGAGTTCTCCTACAACAATAGCTTCCAAGCAAGTTGGGCAAGGCCCCATTCGAAATTCTCTATGGCGAAAGTGTCGTACTCCTCTCAATTGGTGCGAGGCGGTGAACGCCAACTTCTTGGCAATGACTTGATCAAGCGGAAGAAATGTGCCAAGTCATTCGTGAGAATCTCAAAGCCGCATAATCGCGCGGAAAGAGCTATTATGATGATAAGCACCGTGATGTGGCTTTTGAAATCGGAGACCATGTCTACCTCGCGTCTCTCAATGAAAGGCACTCGTCGCCCGGTATCAAAGGGAAGCTTGCCCCTAGATCGTGGGTCCTTTCAAGATCATTGGAAAAGAAGCGATCTCGCCTATCAACTTGAGCTTCCATCCAACTTTGCAAGCGTGCGATGTGTTCCACGTGTCACAGCTTCGCAAGTGCTTCAAGACCCTGAACGCACTATCAACTTCAAGAGATTGACCTTCAAGAAGATCTCTCTTATCATGAGCACCCGTTGCTATTCTTGAAGAAACCGAGCGCAAGACTCGCAACAAGTCAATCAAATTCCTGAAAGTGAAGTGGTCACACCATTCCGACCGAGAAGCTACACGGGCGCGAGGATCACCTCCGTTCGAATATCCGGAGTTCTTTCAGTCCTAGATCTGGGGCGAGATCCTCTTGTAGTGGTGGAGTGTTGTAACACCCGGAAGTAACTTTCCATATTTGTAACTCCAACTCTTGCCATTTCGGCATTGTGATATGATATTCCCTCCGTGGTTGGGTTTTCTTCTTTTGCATTTTGTCTATGTCATGCATTTTTTATCATGTCATCATAGTTCTTGAGGAATACATCTGGAAATTCACACTCTCGGCACTTTGCTCAATTCAGAAATATCTACCTTGTTCAATCTCGGTTGCGGCATATTTTTCTTTCCTTGGCTGAAACCTTTATGGTCTTCCCGTGGTGATGGGTGAAATTACGGTCCTGTTGAAGCAGTCAATAAAACCTTTGTTGGTGGTTAACCAATCCATCCCTAAGATGACATCCAACCCTTTATTTTCCAATACGATAAGATTTGCGTGCAACTTCAACCCTTCAAACTCGATAACCACATCACGGCAATAATTCTGGGTAACTTGCTTGATTCCGGGGACTTGGCGATCATAGATTTTCCCAAGGGAAGCATCGAAAAATTATTTTGCAAAGCAAAACTTTTGAAACGAGCAGTGAAGCTCGAGAATCAAACAAAACCATGGCGGTATTGTGTTGACGAGAAGCGTGCGAGTATGATATCGGGGCATTTGTGCTTCCTCTTTGGTCACGTGGTTGAGATGACCCTTCTTGTGGTTGTTATTTGGGTTGAAATTGTTGCGCTTTGGTGCGAATTATTGCCTCCGTTATTGGCTTTGGGGCGAGTTCCTTGGCAGGGCCTTTGCTTGGCATAGTGCCCTTCTTCTCCTAAGCGTAACAGTGCGCTTTGGCGGTATGTCAACTCCTTGTCCCTTGCGTGGAAATTCTTGCTTGGGCGTGAGGCGTTTGTTGTGGGTTTGGGTGTCTAGTTTTTACGAGCGTCTGTCTTGCTGCGGTGGTTCGGGTGTGTTTAGACTGGTCCCTCTTCCGTTTGCGGAAGTCTTCAAAGATTCGTCTCTCATTTTCCAAGGTAATGGCCTTATCTACCAGCGTCTTAAAATCTGGAAATGTGTACGACCAACTGACATTTAAGCGGGTGTCGATCCGTCTAGGAACTTCTCCATCTTTTGTTTTCGACATTCGTTCCTCGTTGGCGTGGCGAGACAGCAGGAGTAAGCGGACTGTTATATTCGGACAACTGTCATTGTTCTTTGCTTGAGGTCATCAAATTCTCTCTTTTGATCTTCATCAGACTCTTAGGAATATGTGCCTTACGAAAACCTTCTTTAAATTCCTCCATGATATATTATTTTCGTTGGGGTGCATGTGTGGAAATTTTCCCACCATGATCGGCTGCTCCGGTGAGATAATCAGAGCATAAAGCACTTTCTCAAGGTCTGAACACTGGCGATAATTAATTCTCTCTCCATGTCTGAAGCCAGTCCTTGGCTTCCAGTGTTTGTCGGTGTGAGAAAATATTTGGGGCCGCGTCTTACGTAGCTCGGATAACTTGGATTGCTGCTGATACTGTCGCGGTGATTCCCAATATTGATGACTTGGTTCAGTATTTCCTGATGTTGCTGCTGACTTTGTTAGTAAAGGCGGCACATCTGGGAAAGTGCCGTTCATTGTCCTGTTGACTTATGCATCCTGTGTGAAATTGTTGCACAGGGTGTGCCATAATTTTCCTCTGTCGGAGTTGGCATGGAAGCGTCCAGGGCGAGACATAATTTACTCTGGGGATATATTTTGAAACACTCATAAGAAAGTGGAAGAAGTTGCAAAGATTAAGTCCATAAGCATAAGGATGGCAAATAAATTAAAAGCCCAAGATTTTTTCAAGAAAACAAGTCGATTGCGCATGGGAAGGACTGCTCATTACATATCTTACGCATAGCAGTAATTATACAATACATCACTCAGGATATGCGTACATAAATCCTGACATGTTGTTTAGTCTAGTGCACTCCTCCGGATCCTACATGATCGCCAAACAAACTACTTCTCACAGCCTAATTACATATAAACATATCGTACAAGTCGATTTACATCGCATCAGCTTCTAAAGCGTGCTTAGTCGGAGATGGTAAGATTTCCCTTGGCCTGCCAAGGGTGGCGTAGAGAGGCTAGGGACTCAACCTCCTCTTGGAGATGGGCTCAGGCGAGAGGTCTGCTGAGTTAGTGGAGCAGGTGCCTGTGTGGGACCTTTCGAATCTGGCGGGCACAAGGGGTGGTGCAGAGCAGAGCCGGAGTAGGTGCAATGACATGGTTGAATTCCTCCGTGGTAGGCAGGCGACGAGTAGCGGTGCAAGCGGTAGGAAGCGAGCGATCTTGATGGCGAGGCGAAAGTCGGTGGCGGTGCAACCAGCGGAGCTCCCTCTGTTGGCGGCATAGCCATGGATTGAGTCCATGCGGGCAGCTACTAAAAGTAAATCCACCAGGTTGTCGAAGGCTGCCTCCAAAGCTCGGAGATACTTGATGAGCATCTCAAAAGCCGTCCCGTTCTCCTCTGGGGCAAGAAGGCAGCGTGAGTGGCAGGTGTATGGCACGTGACATGGCAGGTAGCGGTAGCGGCGAGTCTTCATTGAAGGCGGGATATCCACAGGGCAGGCTATCGCCTCACGGGCTGCCATCATGGTAGCGTGCTTCTCTGTGGGCATGGCTCTCCCCACGAACCAGTGCGCTCAACTCGTCCTCTCTTGAATTCCACAGCGGCTTTGTAACACCCGGTAGTAACTTTCCATATTTGTAACTCCAACTCTTGCCATTTTGGCATTGTGATATGATATTCCCTCCGTGGTTGGGTTTTCTTCTTTTTGCATTTTGTCTATGTCATGCATTTTTTATCATGTCATCATGTGCATCGCATTTGCATACGTGTTAGTCTCATGATTCGAGCATTTTTCCGTTGTCCGTTTTGCAATCCGGCACTCCTATCTCCCCGGCGGCCCTTTTACGTTTTCCGTGTGCGGGTACTAAACCTTCTCGAAATGGACGAGGTTTGTCTAGTGGCCTTGGTATACCACCCATAGACCACGGTCAAGTTTGGTCATTTGGAGCTCGTTTGGTACTCAGCGGTTAACCGCACTCTCGTAAAGGCCTCTTTTAAGTTGCAGCCCAACACCCTTCAAAACAGCCCAACAACCCATCTAAGTCACTTCCATGCTCTCCGTCGTTCGATCACGATCGTGTGGTGAAAACTACACCTCATTTGGACTCTCCTAGCTCCCTCTATGCCTATTTAAACACCTCCCGAAATCGCGGATCATTCCTCCCCGAAACCCTAATTTTCCCCTCGCGCCCGCGCCGACGCGTCGCCCAACCGCGCAGCCAATCCCCGCTGCTGCGTGGCGCCGCCGTCTCCGGCCCCCGCCCGGCGCCGAAACCAGCGAGAACCCTCTGGATCGGTCGCCGCCCGCCTTGGCGCCTCCCGCCGCCCGGCCCGGCGTCGCCGCCTCGGCCGCCTCGGCCGCCACCTCGCCCGCCCGGCGGCGCCTCCCGCCCGCACCGGCCCGCCGCGCCCGGACCTCGCCCGCGCCCGGCCTTGTCGCCCGCCGCCTCCCCTGGCGCCCGGCCACCGCCCCTCGGCCGGCCCCGACCCGGCCACCTTCCTCCTCCTCGCCGGGCTCCAGCGAGCCAGCGCCGTCGCCGATCGGGCGGGCCCGATCCGATCTCGACCGACCTCCGTTGACCTCTCTCCCCTCACTTTTTCTACTAAGTTTTTAAATCTGATGATATTTTGTGGCTTTTCTACATGGTATAACTCTGTCATCGTAGCTCCATTTTGCGCGTATAATATATCAAAATGTTAGTCTCGAAGAGTAGATCATTTCATCTCAGTGCATCATTTTCATTTGAGCTCATCTTGATGCCCGAAATGCTGTTGGAAGAGGGCTATGTGATGTTAGTTTCTGTTTCTTAACAGAACTTGCACTTTTATTATTTTTCCATGATTAATGTGTGCACCCTATGAATTTGAGCCCTACATGTGTTTTGTAATATGCCATGCCATCTTTCCAGGGTGTATGCCATGTATTTTTGTGATCTATGTGGTGACTAGAACAAGCATGCAAAGTAGGTGTCCTGATGTTGCTGTTTTCAGCCCTGTTTAGCTGATATTTTGATGCCATGTTAACTTGATGCTACCAAGAGATCCATGCATATTTTGAGATACTTCAGTAAGGATGTTTTGTAAAGCATGTCTTGCTCTATCCATCCATGCCTTTGTTTGCAATTATGGAGTGCCATAGCTTGAGTCAATCGAGCTCTACTTTTGCTATCAAATGTTTCCTGGCAGATTGTTTACATGTTATTCAATTTTGCCAAGGTTGTTGTGGTTGATCCATGTATGCTATGTTATTGTTCTTGCCATTCATGTCTTCTATGCCATGTCTTCTTGATGTATGTATGCTTAGTTTTTCATATAAGGCTCTGTAGTGAGTGCATTGAGCTTGTAAACATGCCAACTTGTTATCAGTTTTTGACATGCCATGTTGCTGAATCTGTTAACGAAACTTTCGATATTGACATGGATGTTACTATATTTCCTGATCCTTTTTGGTTTATGGTCAGTAAGGGACTTTTGTTCTATGCTTTGAGTAGATTCATGCCATGCCATGTTTTGCTATTATAAGTTCCTGTAGCTTGTAGTTTTCTTGCTCTGAACATTGCAACCTGATGCTGTTTTTGCCATGTCAGCCTGATATTTTGTGCACTTTTGCCATGCTTGTTTGAACCTGTTATGATGTGATTTAGCCGTAGCTCAGTGCTCATCTTTTGTCGAGCATCTTGTGTAGATCACTGCCATATACTTTGTTGGTACGTTTGGGTGCAGTAAGCTTAATTAATTGTTGCTTGCTAAGTGGCATCATGCTGTTAATGGCAGATTTGTGCCATTCTTGTTTTGCTTGTCTTTTCCAAACCGTGCATCCGATTCGGTGATCTTTATATCGATTTCAACGAAATCATCTCATCTTTCAGTGGCATACTTGGTTTGCCAAGTTGATGCCTGGTTCATCATTACCTTCGGGCCTTTATCGCATTGCATATCACATCTCGCATAGCATGCCATGTTTTGCATCATGTTGATTGTGCATTGCACCGTGATTTATTGTGGTTCCTTTGTTTGTGTTGTTGCTTTGGGTAGAGCGGAGGCGAGTGCGTGAGCGAGGAACCTGTTGAGAAGCGCTTACGAGGATCAAGCTTTCGACAACTCGAGAACATTGCGAGGCAAGATGACCACACCCTCGATATCACTTCTATCTTTGCTATGCTAGTTGCTCGCTCTTTTGCTATGCCTATGCTGCGATGCCTACCACTTGCTATATCATGCCACCCATATTGCCATGTCAGCCCCTAACCATCCCTTTTCCTAGCAAACCGTTGATTGGCTATGTTACCGCTTTGCTCAGCCCTCTTATAGCGTTGCTAGTTGCAGGTGAAGCTGAAGTTTGTTCCTTGTTGGAACATGGAGATGTTGTTCCTTTTTGGAACATGTTTACTTGTTGGGGATATCACAATATTTATCTGCTATAATTAATGCATCTATATACTTGGTAAAGGGTGGAAGGCTCGGCCTTATGCACAGTGTTTTGTTCCTCTTGCCACCTAGTTTCCGTCATACGGTGTTATGTTCCTTGATTTCGCGTTCCTTACGGTTGGGTGATTTATGGGACCCCCTTGACAGTTCGCTTTGAATAAGACTCGTCGGCATGGCCCAACTTTGGTTTTACCATTTGCCACCTAAGCCTTTCCCCGGGTTTCGCGAGCCGAGGTCATCTTTATTTAACCCCCGGACGGTGCTCCTTGAGTGCTGGCCCAAGCAATGAACAGCGGGGCCCTGCAGGGGAAACTTCGAGGCTTGGTTTACTCGTAGGATGTCTCATCCGGATGTGCCCTGAGCGAGATATGTGCAGCTCCTATCGGGTTTGTCGGCACGGTCGGGTGCTTTCTGGTCTTGTTTTATTCTGTCGAAATGTCTTGTAGTCCGGGATTCGAGATTGATCGGGTCTTCGGTAGAAGGATTATCCTTCGTTGACCGTGAGAGCTTATAATGGGCTAAGTTGGGACACCCTGCGAGGGTAATATCTTTGAAAGCCGTGCCCGCGGTTATGAGGCAGATGGGAATTTGTTAATG
The DNA here is from genome assembly GCA_021605205.1 of Aegilops longissima. Taxonomy (NCBI): domain Eukaryota; kingdom Viridiplantae; phylum Streptophyta; class Magnoliopsida; order Poales; family Poaceae; genus Aegilops; species Aegilops longissima. Next base: position 49,133,391 of record CM038679.1, read on the forward strand.
TCGGTTGTAGAAAACCGAAGTTGACCTCAATTAAAATACACATCAACGCGTGTGTAACCGTGATGGTCTCTTCTCGTGGTCAGGGAAGTGAACAGATGTTGGAGTTATGTCGGCGTAAGTAGTTCAGGATCACTTCTTGATCGCTACTAGTTTCACGACCGTGCTTTGCTCCTCTTCTCGCTCTCTCTTTGCGAAGTAGCCACCATATATGCTGGTAAACTTGCTGCAGCTCCACCTTACTACTCTGTCCTTCCTATAAGCTTAAATAGTCTTGATCTCATGGGTGTGAGATTGCTGAGTCCCGTGACTCACAGATTCTACCAAAACAGTTGCGAGTGCCGGCGATGCGGTCAGGTGGCGCAACCGAGCTCAAGTGGGAGTTCGGCGAGGCGTGGTCGTTACTATGTGTCTTTCTGATGATCGATAGTGGTGCCCGATTGGGACGATCGGGGATCATGTAGCATTTGGGGTATCTTCTTTTATTTTGGTTCCGTAGTCGGACCTTGAGTGTACTCTGAATGATGGATGTTTTTTATGCATTGTGTGAAGTGGCATTGTAAGCCAACTATGTATCTCTTTCCTTATTTGTTACATGGGTTGTGTGAAGATTACCTCACTTGCGACATTTCTTTCAATGCGGTTATGCCTCTAAGTCGTGCCTCGACACGTGGGAGATATAACCGCATCAAGGCGTTATAAGTTGGTAATCAGAGCCTTCCCGACTTAGGAGCCCCCTACTTGATTGTTTCTGGCTTTGTTGAGTCTAGAATGGAAAATGTTTTGAGTCTTAGGACTATATATATCGGAGTAGGATTCTTTTTACTCCCGGTCCTTAAATAAGCTCTGTGAGGTCTCTGGCGTAGAAGTTTTGACTCTTCTCTCCTCAAATTTCACTAAATTTTTTTAGGATCACGTGGGTATCTTGGAATCGTTCGATGGTTTTGTGGCGAGAACATTGTTCTTGGTGCCTCGACATTTAAGGGTTGTGGCGGTGTCCGGGAGTTGAGCTCAGGTGTTGTCGTCACAATTTTATCGTTGCGATTCTGGAATACTGAGTTTTACCGACATCGAAATCTCTTTTGTGCAGTTGTTGGTGAGATAACCCGATAGCCCGATCTTGTGGCGAGTCGGGAATATTGCCATGACTTGTATAACGGATGTTTTTGAAGGTCGAGGTACCACGATTTCGAGGATTTCTTGGTTATGTGTTGTGGATGGATCTGTTGGATCTAGGTATTGTTAGTTTGGGTGATATATTTTGTGTCCCTGTATCCCCAACACCAGTTGCATAACCAGAAAGTTTGGGAGTTTATAGGTGGAATTCTAGTAGCTTACGGGATATTCTTTCCGACGGATGTATGATTTGAGATTGGGGTTCAACGTCTAGTGGTCCGCCCATTCACGGTCGATTCTGATGGTCATGAGGCGTCTTAAAGAATCCTTGGCTATGCTGATTCGGGGCGTCTTGTTTGTCATTCGTGGCGTCCGCTATCGTCGTGTCGTGTGGGCCCCCACGAACACTGCTGGCGAAATCTCTATCATGTGTTTGTTCGGCTCATTCTAAAGCCAATCTTTTGTTTTCAGTTGTGATATTGATTTGTTTCTAAGAGCAGATGTTGTTTCCATATCTTTATCTAAGTGGCTTCTCACCTTAATGGGCGTGTGATGTTTAACTTTGGAATTCATTCGTTCATTCTTGTTTGAATGTTTATTGTGAAGACTATATGTTGCAATTTCTATCCGTTGATTCTACTTGACTATTTGTCTATCAAAGGACTAACGGATGTCACCCTCTTGAGGATGGCTCCATGCAGCGTCGAATCCGGATCGCAATGATGGGGATCGGTCAGACCCTCCACCTCCACCTCCGCCTCCGGAGGCTGGCAAGCTATCATGGCAGCCACCAATGCCAATGCTCGAGATGATTTTGCAGCTCTTGCAGAAACGTACTCAAGGGCAAGGCAATCAAGGAAATCAAGGTCAAGGCAACAATCAGCCGCACTTGCTACTCTTAGTCGGTTCCTCGCTAATCAGCGAAGTCTTTCGGTTTACGTGCCGAGGCCCTGAGGCTGACGATTGGCTTGTGGACATCTGCAAGCATTTTGATTGTAGCAATGTCGGACACGAGGACTTTGTCAAGTTTGCATCGTTTCAACTCAAGGATCAAGCTGCTGAGTGGTACCGACAATACAAAGATTCGGAGGAGGTCGTGTCATTACAGGATGAGTTCGCCGTGATTTGAGCTCATCACATTCGAAAAGTGTTGTTGAGAGCAAGCGTGAGGAGTTCCGCAATCTCAAGCAGGGCAACATGTCGTCTATCAATACAATATCCAGTTCGAGCTTCGCTTTCGTTTTGCTAAGCAAGGCGTGCACGATGAAAAGTATGATCTATCAATTCAGAGGTAGTGCGAGAGAAGATCTGCAATTAGCTCTTGTGCTTTTGAGCGAGATAAGTATGATGATTTCTACAACATGGCCTTTGAAGCAAGAAGCTGCCCAGCTCAAATGTGAGGCTTCTAAGAAGAGAATCGGGGATGCAGATTCAGGTCTTCTTCTTCCTCTCAAGTGGCAGCTAAGCAGCGAAGTTCTACCTTCCTCCTCCTCCGTTCCGTCGGCCTTATCGGCGAGAAGAACTCGGTGGCGTGGATCTTCCCACCCACCCAACCCAGGCTATCAGAACAAGTCTAATTCTCAAGCTCCAAGGTCAAGTGCTCCTTACCACCGTCCGCTCTACGAGGTGACTTGCAACAAATGTCGTGAGAAAGGTCACTATCGAACAAGTGCTTCAACGAGGCGCCTTCGCCTCCTCCTCTGTGAAATCTTCCAGCAATGCGGTGGTCAAGCATAATCCCAAATCGCAAAGGTGAATATGATGAATGCAGCTCAAGCGGAGAATCTTCGATGTGTTAATGGGTAATCTCTCGATTAATGATATTCTGCAAAAGTCTTATTTGATCTTGGTGCATCGCATTCTTTCATCTCAAGACCTTTTGTGGCTATGCATGATTTGGTTACTCAAGCTTTGCCTAGACCTTTGTCTATTGTTTCTCCGGCTAAGGAGATGACTTCTCGAGTTTTGGTTCGGATGTTTCTATCAAGATGGGCGATTATAGATTTACGGCTAAACCTATTGTCCTTGGTGACTCGGATATTGATCTTATTCTTGGGATGGGTGGCTTTATCGGCACAAAGCTCAGCTTGATTGTGCTGCGGGAAATTCAATTGACTCACTCTTCTAATGATGTGATCATCTATGCGCTCGTGATGAAACCATTGGTTGTTTTCTCTCAATGAGAAAGGCGAATTGGATGCTATCTCTCGATTCGATCGTTTGTGAGTACCAAGATGTCTTTCGGAAGAGCTTCGGGTATGCCTCCTCATCGGCCGATTGAGTTCATTATCGATCTTGAGCACGGCCTTTGAACCCGTTTGCAAGCATCCATACAAGCTTGGACTGATGAGCTGAAGGAATTGAAGAAGCAGCTTCGATGAACAAAGCGTCTGGGTTTGATCGGACGAGTTCATCTCCTTGGGGTTGTGGTGTTCTTTTTGTCGGAAGAAGGATGGCGCGGACCGACTTTGCGTCGATTACCGTCCATTGAATAAGAAGACTATCAAGAACAAGTATCCACTTCCCAACATCAATGAGCTTTTGAGCAACTCAAAGGTGCTAAAGTGTTCTCCAAGCTTGACCTTCCATTATGGGTTATCATCAGATTCGCATTCGTGAACAAGATATTCCCAAGACGACATTGAGAACAAGCTTTGGTTCTTATGAATATCTTGTCATGTCTTTCGGCCTCGTCAATGCTCCTCCAACTTTCTCTCGGATGATGAATTTCATCTTCAACCCCTACACCAATGAATTCGTCTTGGTCTATCTTGATGATATTTTGGTCTTCTCCAAGAATAAAACGATCATGCCAAACATTTGCGATTGGTGCTAGACAAGCTCGAGAGAGCATCAATTCTATCTGAAGTTCTCCAAATGTGAATTTTGGCTTGATGAAGTGCTTTATCTTGGTCATATCATCTCCATAAAGGGCATCCTTTGTTAATCCGAGAAGGTGTCCGCAATTGTGAATTAGGAACCTCCTCGGAATGTCAAGCAGCTCCATGATTTTCTTGGTCTTGCAAGCTATTGCGAAGATTCGTTGAGAACTTCTCCAAGATTGCAAAGCCTCTTTCCAACCTCCTCGAAGCATGTGAAGTATATCGGTCTCACAGTGTGATGTTGCTTTCAATACTCTCAAAGAGAAACTCGTCACAGCTCTGTCTTGACTCCTCTGATGAATCCAAGCCATTTGAAGTTTTACGTGATGCTTCTCTTCAAGGTCTCGGTGCTGTGTTAATGCAAGAGAAGAGAGTTGTGGCTTATACCTCTCGCTTGATTGAAGCCCAGCGAGAAGAACTACCCCTCACGATCTTGAGTTGGCGGCGATTGTCCATGCATTGATAACATGGAGACATCTCTTGTTGGGAAGGAAGTGGACATTTCACCGATCACAAGAGTCTCAAGTACATCTTCACTCAGCCCAACCTCAACCTCGAGGCAGACTCGATGGGTGAAATGATTCAAGAGTACAACCCAAGTATCGAATATACTCGGGCAAGGCCAATGTCATTGCAGATGCTTTGAGCAGGAAGGCTTCTTGCAGCAGTCTAATTCTCAAGCCCTTCGGCGGATCTCTGTGAAGCTTTCCGTAAGCTGAATTTCAAGTTGTTCCTCAAGGCTTTCTTGCCAACCTCATAGTCTCTCCTACTTTGGAAGATCAGATTCGCGAGGCTCAACTTCGGATGCCATGGTGAAAAAGGTGAAGCGTGGTATCGACAAGGGCATTTCAAGTACAAGTGCTTCCACATTGATGACAAAGATACTCTTTTCTTTGAGGACGGATTGTGGTTCCTAAGGGTGATCTGCGAAAAGTCATTATGAGCAGAGGCTCACAATTCGCTTCTATCCATTCATCACGGAAATGCGAAGATGTACCAGGACCTCAAGCGGTCGTATTGGTGGACTCGAATGAAGGCGAAATTGCTCAATTCGTGAATGAATGTGATGTCTGCGAGAAGAGTGAAAGCAGAACACCAAAGACCAGCTGGTCTCCTCCAACCTCTTGCTATTCAGAATGGAAGTTTGAGCATATTGAAATGGACTTAGTGACTGGTTTCCAAAGTCCAAGCGTGGAAATGATGCTATCTTCGTTGTCATTGACAAACTTACTAAAGTGGCTCATTTCTTCCTATCAAAGAATCTATCACAGCAGCTCGGTTGGCGAGCTATACACCTCGAGGATTGTCTCTTTGCGGCATTCCACAAGTGATCTCTTGAGACCGTGGCAGCATCTTTACCTCCAAGTTTAAGGATTCTTTTGAAGGCCATAGGCACCAACATTCGTTTCAGCACAGCTTTCCATCCTCAAACAAGTGGCCAAGTTGGCGAGTTAATCAAATCCTTGAAGATATGCTCGGGGCTTGTGTCATTTCTTCGGTATGAAGTGGGAAGATTGTCTTCCATATGCGAGTTCTCCTACAACAATAGCTTCCAAGCAAGTTGGGCAAGGCCCCATTCGAAATTCTCTATGGCGAAAGTGTCGTACTCCTCTCAATTGAGTGCAGGGCAGGTGAGCGCCAACTTCTTGGCAATGACTTGATCCGAAGCGGAAGAAATGTGCCAAGTCATTACGTGAGAATCTCAAAGCAGCATAATCGCGCGGAAAACTATTATGATGATAAGCACCGTGATGTGGCTTTTGAAATCGGAGACCATGTCTACCTCGCGTCTCTCAATGAAAGGCACTCGTCAACCCGGTATCAAAGGAAGCTTGCCCCTAGATCGTGGGTCCTTTCAAGATCATTGGAAAAAAGCGATCTAAGCCTATCAACGAGCTTCCATCCAACTTTGCAAGCGTGCGATGTGTTCCACGTGTCACAACCATAAGTGCTTCAAGACCCTGAGCAGCACTATCAACCCGAAGAGATTGACCTTCAAGAAGATCTCTCTTATCATGAGCACCCGTTGCTATTCTTGAAGAAACCGGCGCAAGACTGCAACAAGTCAATCAAATTCCTGAAAGTGAAGTGGTCACACCATTCCGACCGAAGCTACACGGGGCGCGAGGATCACCTCCGTTCGAATATCCGGAGTTCTTTCAGTCCTAGATCTGGGGCGAGATCCTCTTGTAGTGGTGGAGTGTTGTAACACCCGGAGTAACTTTCCATATTTGTAACTCCAACTCTTGCCATTTTCGGCATTGTGATATGATATTCCCTCCGTGGTTGGGTTTTCTTCTTTTGCATTTTGTCTATGTCATGCATTTTTTATCATGTCATCATGTGCATCGCATTTGCATACGTGTTAGTCTCATGATTCGAGCATTTTCCGTTGTCCGTTTTGCAATCCGGCACTCCTATCTCCCCGGCGGCCCTTTTACGTTTTTCCGTGTGCGGGTACTAAACCTTCTCGAAATGGACGAGGTTTGTCTAGTGGCCTTGGTATACCACCCATAGACCACGGTCAAGTTTGGTCATTTGGAGCTCGTTTGGTACTCAGCAGTTAACGCACTCTCGTAAAGGCCTCTTTTAAGTTGCAGCCCAACACCCCTTCAAAACAGCCCAACAACCCATCTAAGTCACTTCCATGCTCTCCGTCGTTCGATCACGATCGTGTGGTAACTACACCTCATTTGGACTCTCCTAGCTCCTCTATGCCTATTTAAACACCTCCCGAAATTCGCGGATCATTCCTCCCGAAACCCTAATTTTCCCTCGCGCCCGCGCAGACGCGTCCGCCCGCGCCGGACGTCCGCCCGGCCACCGCGGCCAATCCCCGCTGCCACGTGGCGCCGCCGTCTCCGGCCGCCACCGGCCCGAGCCCAGCGAGCCCTCCGGGCGAGACGCCCGCCGCGCCCGGCGCCTCCCGCCGCCGGCCCAGCGTCGCCGCCTCGGCCGCCTCCGCCGCCACCTCGCCCGCACACCGCCGCCTCCCCGCCGCCCGGCCGACCCCGCCGCCGCCGGACCTCGCCCGCGCCGCCGCGCCGGTCGCCGCCTCCCGGCGCCACCCGCCGCCCTCGGCGGCCCCGACCCAGCCACCTTCCTCCTCCTCGCCCGGGCTCCGGTGAGCCCGCGCCGCCGCCGCCGTCACCGATCGGGCCGGGCCCCGATCCGATCTCGACCGAGCTCCCGTTGACCTCTCTCCCCCTCACTTTTTCTACTAAGTTTTTAAATCTGATGATATTTTGTGGCTTTTTCTACATGGTATAACTCTGTCATCGTAGCTCCATTTTGCGCGTATAATATATCAAAATGTTCGCCTCGAAGAGTAGATCATTTCATCTCATCGCATAATTTTCATTTGAGCTCATCTTGATGCCCGAAATGCTGTTGGAAGAGGGCTATGTGATGTTAATTTCTGTTTCTTAACAGAACTTGCACTTTTGTTATTTTTGCCATGATTAATGTGTGCACCCTATGAATTTGAGTCCTACATGTGTTTTGTAATATTCCATGCCATCTTTCCAGGGGTGTATTCCATGTATTTTTGTGATATATGTGGTGACTAGCACAAGCATGCAAAGTAGGTGTCCTGATGTTGCTGTTTTCAGCCCTGTTTAGCTGATATTTTGATGCCATGTTAACTTGATGCTACCAAGAGATCCATGCATATTTTGAGATACTTCAGTAAGGATGTTTTGTAAAGCATGTCTTTCTCTATCCATCCATGCCTTTGTTTGCAATTATGGAGTGCCATAGCTTGAATCAATCGAGCTCTACTTTTGCTATCAAATGTTTCCTGGCAGATAGTTTACATGTTATTCAATTTTGCCAAGGTTGTTGTGGTTGATCCATGTATGCTATGTTATTGTTTTTGCCATTCATGTCTTCTATGCCATGTCTTCTTGATGTATGTATTCTTAGTTTTTCATATAAGGCTCTGTAGTGAGTGCATTGAGCTTGTAAACATGCCAACTTGTTATCAGTTTTTGACATGCCATGTTGCTGAATCTGTTAACGAAACTTCCGATATTGACATGGATGTTACTATATTTCCTGATCCTTTTTGGCTTATGGTCAGTAAGGGACTTTTGTTCTATGCTTTGAGTAGATTCATGCCATGCCATGTTTTGCTATTATAAGTTCCTGTAGCTTGTAGTTTTCTTGCTCTGAACATTGCAACCTGATGCTGTTTTTGCCATGTCCAGCCTGATATTTTGTGCAGTTTTGCCATGCTTGTTTGAACCTGTTATGATGTGATTTAGCCGTAGCTCAGTGCTCATCTTTTGTCGAGCATCTTGTGTAGATCACTGCCATATACTTTGTTGGTACGTTTGGGTGCAGTAGCTTAATTAATTGTTGCTTGCTAAGTGGCATCATGCTGTTAATGGCAGATTTGTGCCATTCTTGTTTTGCTTGTCTTTTCCAAACCGTGTATCCGATTCCGGTGCTCTTTATATCGATTTCAACCGAAATCATCTCATCTTTCCAGTGGCATACTTGGTTTGCGAAGTTGATGCCTGGTTCATCATTTACCTTCGGGCCTTTATCGCATTGCATATCACATCTCGCATAGCATGCCATGTTTTGCATCATGTTGATTGTGCATTGCACCGTGATTTATTGTGGTTCCTTTGTTTGTGTTGTTGCTTTGGGTAGAGCCGGAGGCGATGCGTGAGCGAGGAACCTGTTGAGAAGCGCTTACGAGGATCAAGCTTTCGACAACTCTGAGAACATTGCGAGCAAGATGACCATACCCTCGATATCACTTCTATCTTTGCTATGCTAGTTGCTCGCTCTTTTGCTATGCCTATGCTGCGATGCCTACCACTTGCTATATCATGCCACCCATATTGCCATGTCAGCCCTAACCATCCTTTTCCTAGCAAACCGTTGATTGGCTATGTTACCGCTTTGCTCAGCCCTCTTATAAGCGTTGCTAGTTGCGGGTGAAGCTGAAGTTTGTTCCTTGTTGGAACATGGAGATGTTGTTCCTTTTGGAACATGTTTACTTGTTGGGGATATCACAATATTTATCTGCTATAATTAATGCATCTATATACTTGGTAAAGGGTGGAAGGCTCGGCCTTATGCACAGTGTTTTGTTCCTCTTGCCACCTAGTTTCCGTCATACGGTGTTATGTTCCTTGATTTAGCGTTCCTTACGGTTGGGTGATTTATGGGACCCCTTGACGGTTCGCTTTGAATAAGACTCGTCGGCATGGCCCAACTTTGGTTTTACCATTGCCACCTAAGCCTTTTCCCCGGGTTTTCGCGAGCCGAGGTCATCTTTATTTAACCCCGGACGGTGCTCCTTGAGTGCTGGCCCGAAACAGTGAAAACTGCGGGGCCTGCAGAAACTTCGAGGCTTGGTTTTACTCGTAGGATGTCTCATCCGGATGTGCCACGAGCGAGATATGTGCAGCTCCTATCGGGATTTGTCGGCTGTCAGGCGGCTTTCTGGTCTTGTTTTATTCTTTGTCGAAATGTCTTGTAGTCCGGGATTCGAGATTGATCGGGTCTTCGGTAGAAGGATTATCCCGTTGACCGTGAGAGCTTATAATGGGCTAAGTTGGGACACCCTGCGAGGGTAATATCTTTGAAAGCCGTGCCCGCGGTTATGAGGCAGATGGGAATTTGTTAATGTCGGTTGTAGAAAACCGAAGTTGACCTCAATTAAAATACACATCAACGCGTGTGTAACCGTGATGGTCTCTTCTCGGTGAGTCCGGGAAGTGAACAGATGTTGGAGTTATGTCGGCGTAAGTAGTTCAGGATCACTTCTTGATGGCTACTAGTTTCACGGCTGTGCTTTGCTCCTCTTCTCGCTCTCTCTTTTGCGAAGTAGCCACCATATATGCTAGTCACTTGCTGCAGCTCCACCTTACTACTCTGTCCTTCCTATAAGCTTAAATAGTCTTGATCTGGCGGGTGTGAGATTGCTGAGTCCCATGACTCACAGATTCTACCAAAACAGTTGCGGTGCCGGCGATGCGGTCACGGTGGC